>OX451219.1:65099384-65699384 GCA_949628195.1 Phasia obesa
GTTCGTTGAGAAGCTGTTCGTGAGTCAATATCGTCTATCATTGGTAGAGGCAGGGAGCCATTGTCGTAATATATTGAAATAAAGCATGATTAACTTAAAATAGAATTGTGTTCTTTTTTGGTGGTCCGTAAACTAACGTGACTTAACACCAGCCTTGGATAAAATTCTAAAAATTATTCTAAACCTCTGAAGAGGTGTTTACAATATTTTAATACCACTTTAAAAAATAAAAGGTGCGCAACCGTGTTTAAAATATCCCAGTTTTAAACCGAAAATTTCAGTACCTTTAAACCGGAAATTGCGTACGTTCACTGCTTTTTCTCCACTTTCTCTTGGAAATGAGATATTTTTGCAGAACAAAAGTATCCTATATTGTTATCAGGATTACCTTAGCCATCCAGTAGTTTTTACGTGATGCGAACACAAACAATGAAGGACAGACACACAGACAGACAGACGGAAATGAGTTACTATTTTATTATGTATTGATATAAAATATGAGTAACTATTGCTAGTTCAAATATATTTAAGATACAATAAATAAAAATATGAAAAAAATTAATTTAGCTATTTTATTTTAAGCTTTAGGTTTTTAAATAATTTTATTTATATTTTTATACAAAAAATTATATTTGGAATCGGTTATATATATTATTTATTTTAATTCACGCATGATTCCTTTTGAAAATTTATTTAAATAAATATTTTATGAGTATAAAATATTTATTTTCTAAAAATATAATAATCGAAATTGATTACTATGGGGAAAGCATATCCAGATAGCTATTTCTCTAGTGCTCAACTAGCTCATCAGTGGATTTTTGAGCACTAGCGAAATAGCTATCTGGATATGCTTTCCCCATAGTAATCAATTTCGATTATTATATTTTTTGAAAATAAATATTTTATACTCATAAAATATTTATTTAAATAAATTTTCAAAAGGAATCATGCGTGAATTAAAATAAATAATCTATATAACCGATTCCAAATATAATTTTTTGTATATAACAGCATACGCACGCAGAGTAAATACGATTTTCGTATTTTTAATTTTTTAATTTGTATTTTTATTTTTGTTTTTCAAAACTCTTTTTGATACATTATGAATGGTATCCAAAAAAATTGAAAATTGAAAGAAGAATAAAATAAACTTTTTGAAATCGAAATGGTTACAATGGTTTTTTATTTTGTTTAGAAATTTAGATTTGGCTTTCTATCTAGACTGATTGAACTTCTCATTTAGTCTATTAAGTTTTAAGCATAAGAATCTGAGTTTTTATTCAGAAAAATTGGGAAAAATCCACTGATGAGCTAGTTGAGCACTAGCGAAATAGCTATCTGGATATGGTTTCCCCAGAGTAATCAATTTCGATTATTATATTTTTTGAATTAAATTTTCAAAAGGAATCATGCGTGAATTAAAATAAATAATGTATTTATATTTTTTCAATATTTCGCTACTCCTTTGTGTAGCATCATCAGGAAAAATTATAAAATTAACGGTAATAAAAATTACAATTAAAAAATAATCAATTACCGTTAATCATCAGGAAAAATTATAAAATTAACGGTAATAAAAATTACAATTAAAAAATAATCAATTACCTAATCATCAGGAAAAATTATAAAATTAACGGTAATAAAAATTACAATTAAAAAGTAATCAATTACCGTTAATTTTTATTACCGTTAATTTTATAATTTTTCCTGATGATGCTACACAAAGAAGTAGCGAAATATTGAAAAAATATAAATAAAGGAGTAGCGAAATATTGAAAAAATATAAATAAAATTATTTAAAGACCTAAAGCTTAAAATAAAATAGTTAAAATAAATTGTCCACACTCTTGAATTTTTAATTAAAATTTATGTATTTGTTATAGCTATATAGCTTAACACTCTGCAAGCTTCAAAGGTCTCCTATAACGGTTAAGAAGTATAGACTATATATGAGAAAATCACGCCTCTATTGGGACACATTAATTTGGAACTTAATTTTATTATTTATTTTTTTCGTTTATGAAAAAATTTATTGCAATTATTATAAAACTTTCCTTTGGACAATATTAAGGCGAGTTGACAAAATTTATATACATGGTATATGAAATATCATATTAACTTTAAACACAATTTTAATAAATTTTTAAGCTCAAAAGTATATAAATAAACTTTGATGCCAGACAACACAACTAATTAATAATCATTAACAATCACAAATTATCAAATGTATTTAATAAAAATTTTAAGCCTTAGTGATATTAGACTAGTTTAAAAGCATTTCAAAATTGTTCAGCAATAATTCCTTTAATGACAGTTTAATATTTTAAATAACATTTATAATTTTTAAATTTTGTGGTAAGCTATTAACAGTCAAGCTAGCAATATATTCAATTGTTTGCTTTGTCGTTTCAAATCTACATCTAGTTGTTCTTTAGTTCGAACTATTCCTTGCATTAAAGTTTGTTTCATTTCTTTCGAATTTTATAACGGTATGGCCAATCTTGTGTAGGGACTTGAATTCAAAAAGAAGTAATTAAAATGTATAAAGACCATAAACGGGTAAAATTTATCTCGATATAACGATACAGAAGAGGTAAGTTATAAAAATTTTCAGTGCTTTATGCGTATGTAAATATTAAAATGTATGAATAAAACAAAATAATTAACAGGTATAAATAACAAAGAACACCAATTATGAATTTAAATAGACAATGATAGAATTTTTTACAACATTTAAAAAAATCGATAAGTCCAAACTGTTGGCTGAATTGATTACACAATCTCCTGAGAGGGTCAGCATCAACGTAATTAGCTCTGGAAAATTCTACAAATAACGGAAAGAAATATCGGGATGAGCATTGAGGAAGGTTGAAAGAAATTTCATTGACCAAAAATCCAGAGCAAATATCACCATTAATAAGTAAAAGAGACGTTAGCATATTTCATGGCTTTTCAGTGTAGGCAGCTTGTTGAGCGCCAGTCGGGCATAATACGACGGCATATTTAGAGGGTTGAAGCGTAACCCCCGAAGACAAAATAACAGGAATTGTTTTTGCACTGACACAATTGCATTTGAATGAGTCTGATAGATAGGGTCCCATGTTATCCATATTCTAATATAGGACGTAACCCCCGAAGAGAAAATAACAGGAATTGTTTTTGCACTGACTCAATTGCATTTGAATGAGTCTTATAGATAGGGTCCCATTTTATCGATCCATATTCTAATATAGGACGTACCAGTGTAGTATATAACGTTTTCGCAATAAACGGATCATCAAACTCTTTTGACCAACGTTTTATAAAGCCAAGTGAACCTCTGGCTTTATTTATTGTAGCTGTGATATGCGGAATAAAACACATTTTTGGGTCGAATAAAATACCTAAGTCCATTATGCTGTCCACGGTATCAATTTTAAAACCATTAAGAAAATAATTAACGGTATTTGTATTATTTCTAAAAAAGCGCATTTGCTTGCACTTTTTTAAGTTAAGCTCCATCAGGTTGATTTTGAACCAATTATAAAACGAATCTAAATCCATTTGAAGAAATTTGTGATCCAAAAAGTTATTATAGCTTAGGAAGATTTTTACGTCGTCTGCGTACATTAAAACATTTGAAAACTTTATTACGTCTGGCAAGTCATTAATATACAGCGAAAATGGCAGTGGTCCAAGGTGGCTCCCCTGTGGTACACCGGAAGGTACGTGTATATCCTACCTGACAAATATGAAAATAACCATTTTAAACTTAGATTTGTAAAACCTATAGTTTGCAGCTTCTTTACAAGTAGTGAATGATTTACTTTATCCAACGCTTTGCTGAAATCAGTATAAATTACATCAGCTTGCTTCTTTTGAAAGAGTCCACGATTTACAGCGATAGTGAATTGAAGCAAATTCGTGGTGGTTGAAAATCCTTTTTGGAGGCCATGTTGCTGTGGAGATATTATACTCGACACATGGAAACGTAACTGATCTGTTATCAATTTTTCGAAAAACTTGGGAATAACACTAAGTTTTGCAATGCCACGGTAATTTTCAATTTCAGCTTTGTTGCCTGATTTAAACAAAGGAACTACATATGTTAGAAGTTTTCCAAATAGTTGGGACGAACCCATTTTTAATTGATGTATTAAAGATTATAGTCAGAGGTATGGCTATGGTTTTAGCACATTTTATCAAAATACAGCTAGGAATCTTGTCAGGGCCAAAGTTGTTGGATAATTTGAGTTGCTTTATACCAACTAAAATTGTTTCATAATTAGGAGTTGGCAGAGATATAGACTGATTCTCAGCAAGGCGAAATGGATAATTATTTGAATTATCATAAGTTGCATTGGAGTATACAGAAGAGAAAAAATCCGCAAACATATTATATATAATTGTATCATCAGATGACTCATTTTGTTGAAACCACATAACTTTCGGGTAACCGGATGTTCTTTTCTTTGAGTTAATGAACTTATAGAAAGATTTTGGATTTTGTTTAAGATTATTTTTTACATTATTTAAATATCGTATATAGCAGTCTCTATTCAACTTGCTATATTTTGAACGGCTTACGGAATACCTTATATAATCAATAGATGTTCCAGATCGCTTGAATTTTTTATACCATTTATTCTTTTTGTTTTTAGCCTAAGAGAGTTGTTTATTATTCCATGGTGGACTATTTAAAGGTTTAATAATATGTTTAGGAATACATATATCCATGTAGGAAAACATTATGTTATAAAATTTGTCAACAATTTCATTAAATTATGCATTACAGCTTGAAGAAAATGATAATAAGTTACTCCAGTCTGTATTCCAAATAAGCTCGTTCAACATGCAGTAATTTACTTGTTTAAAAGAATATTCTTTTTCAGTCCTATAGGACGATGGCAAGACTTGTTCAGATAGAATATACATAATCAATTCAATGGCAGGATGGTGCCGGTATTCAGGAAGAGTAACAGGAGATGATCATTTTATGTAACTATCCTCTTTATCATTCACAAAGACTAAATCAAGGGTCCTACTGTAGTCATTTAGTATACCATTAATTTAATAAAGGCCCACATCATATAAATTATTAACAAAATCTATCCAGACATCATTCAGCATGGATTGAACATAATATCGTTCATCAGGCAAATACTTCCACGAAATTGACGGCATGTTAAAGTCACCCATTATTACAAAAGAGTAATTTTCATTTGGTGAACCAGCAACAGATTTAATGGCTTCGCCGTGCTGATTATAAATATAATTTGGAGATGATGGAGGAATATAAAAACAAGTTACAAAAATCCTTTTATGTTTCAGTTTAATTAGCACGGAAATAAATTCAAAATTATACGAAGAGTAATCCACCAATAGCTCTGACGAGATATTATTGGAGACCGCAATAAGAACACCACCCCCAAGAGAACACTAAAAACTATCATTAATGGAGGCAGATTAAAAAATTTCATTTCCGTCAACAAACATACTAAAGTTTCCAAAATCCACAAACTGAGAAGTTTTAAATCTCATCAGTTTGGTTTTAGTTTGATTTATAATAAGCTTATTTATTCTAGCATAAAATTAAAATTCTAGCAAAAATTAATGCTGAATCTCTTTCCATATAAGTCTTCAAATATGTTTCATTTTTATACGGATAAAATAGAGAAATATTACCTGCATACATTAATATTTTTCCAGTAAGTTTTAAGTTCATTAGATCATTTATATAAATTGAAAATAGCAGAGGACCTAGGACACTGCTCTGGGGAACACCATGCCGCACAATTCCAAGAGTACTTTTTTCATTATTTATTTCAACAAACTGTCTGCTATTTCCTAAAATAACTCTTAAATAGATTTACAAGATCAAACACCTAAGATAGATTGCAAAAATATTAGCTACACCGTAAAATCTCTGATCCAATCCTTTACAAATTAAGTTAACAGCATTAACAACGACATTTTCCGTACCGCTGCCCTTTCTAAAACCATTTTGATCGTCATAAATCAGTTTATTGCTTTCCATAAAAGCTAAAAGTTGTTTGTGAATAACTTTTTCAATCACTTTATCAAAAAATGGCAACAAAGCAATAGGCCGATACATATTTTCTGTGTCTGCATTTAAAGCTTTTGGTATAGGGACTATTTTTGCAATTATTAAAATATCTTAATAATGTGAACTGGTAAAAATACTTTTTATGATATTTACAATACGAGTATAAGGAGCTATCTCGCTTTTGCTCTGAGCAAATGTTTTTGGCGACAAGCCATAGTGTCCGGCGCTTTTGTGTAAAGAAAAACTAGATATAGTGTCAACGACTTCTTCAACTGTGGTATTACTTAAGCAAAACTCATTATAATAGTATATAAGAGAACGAAGATCATTACAAGAATCTTGCGATGTATTTTGTATAGGGTTTGGCATTTCTTGGACTTTTTTATTCCCGGAAAACGGGAAAAAAATATTCGCATTCCAGGGAAAAACAGTTCTTAAAGTAAATAACTATATTTACCGAAACAGTATTTAAAAATTCATAGTTTTATTAATACATAAAAAAGAACACAAATATCGACTAAATATAAGTATTACCAGTTTATTAAACTTAAAAACGATTCTGCGAGCTATACGGGGCAATTCAAATAACATCTTGTCACTGGTTTTATCAACGCCAGGGGCTTTTTTGGTGTTTAAATCCGTTATTTCCTTTTCAATATCACCAAATTCAAATCTTATCGGTATTGCAGCACTAGCTTCAACAATTGGCAACTCAACTATATCAGTCGATATATTCGGGGTAAAACCCTTTTCAAATGTCCAACAAATAAATTGCCCTTTTCGGGATCACTCCTTGCCCAGCCTCCAGATGTAGTTCGCAGGGGAGGCTCACGTAAGACTGGCGTTTTAAGATTTCTACAAGCACGCCATAATGAATAATCTGATTGAATAGTTGCGTCTAGGTCTCCCAAATAGTTTTTCAGGGATGCTACTCTTCTTGATTCCAGCATGTCTCTTAGCCGGTTCGTGCATTCCTTAGGTCTGTTTTTAAGTTGAGGAGATCTCTGTAATTGCCATTCTCTACGAATTTTTCTTTTTTCAGCCAAGAGTCGTTCGATATCTGCAGAATAAATTAGATGGTATGTAACTAATTGTCGGGTTATTGTTGAATGTTGGGCAGCTGATTTGAGGTTTTAGTCAAAATCAACAAGACTCCGCTCTACGTCTTCAGGTGTTCTTAGCGGGATGTTTTCCGAACAATGAGTACTAAGATACTTTCTATATTTCGACCAATTAATGCTTGTACTAGTCGTTGGTGATATGATGTTTTGTTTGTCCCATATATAGACGATAGTGGGTGAATGATCTGAGGATAATTCAAGCGACGCTTCAGCTTTAATCATTTCTCTCGGAATACCCTTAAACACGCCAAAATCAATAACATCAGGTATTTTTTGTCGATCAGTAGGCCAATAGGTGGGTTGTCCACTCGATATAACATTCAGACGCATTTTTGAAATTGTGTCAAACAAAATACGACCTTTTGGAGTTATTAGGCGTAATCCCCAAAACGTATGTTTAGCGTTGTAGTCACCTGATGCTATGAAACAGGGACCTAGTGATTTGTAGAAGTCGCTATACTGACTTTCCGATATTTGAAATCTAGGAGGTGAATAAATCGAAGAAATAACTAAGCTTTGATGAAATTCTTCAAGACAGATATATATTGCTTGAAGGTAATTCTCACAAAAATCCACATGCTCTTCCACGGGGGTCCTTAGTATCATATAAAATATAGCCATTGATTTAAAAAGGCTATTTGTTGTTAAGTGTGTCTCGGAAATCAGCATGACTTCAATTTGTTGGTTCTTGAGGAAGAATTCAAGTTCATTTTTATGTTGGCGTAAGCCGTTTGCGTAAGAGAAACACTTTTTTAAACAGTTCATGGTTTGTTTAGTACCGCCTGCAACATCATAGATTGCATGCGTACCATTTCTTTCATCATGCTGCTCATAGAGCTCATAAAACTGTTTAACGAATGCACTAATGTCTCGATGCTTGCTTCGAGATGATTATAGTTACCAGATGGTGTTTCTTCTTTAGGTTCTGGGTGCAAATTTGGAAGTATGATTGGTTTTTACCATATCTGCGTATGAAACATGTTGTGTTGTTGGTTGGTCTAACTGAGGATAATGAGTATTTGCTCGATATTGTGGGTGCTTAGCAGGAGTATTTGATTTTTGAGTGGTTTTCCTTACCATGGAAAAAACTGTAGTGAGCAGTGTGGTTTCCACCGCAATTGCTACATTTTTTAACTTTCGAGTCATCCCTTGCTTTGTCGCATTGGGCGGAACAATGTAGCTCTGCACACACAACGCAAACCGGAGGCAATTTGCAGTAAGCCATAGTATGACCATATTCTTGGCAATTTAGACACTGTACGGGTCCTGATCGCTTATGCGGTTCTCTACGCTTATTTTGCGGTGCAACAGATATCTTAAATTATAGATAGGGTGCGTTTCGTTCTTTTTCAATCGCATATCTCCAGGTTCCAGTTCAACGCGAAATAGAGGTTGAGCGACACGTTCTCGATTTCTGAGGTTGTCTACACTTTTTACCTTAAATCCCGCTTTTTGGAGGCCATCTCTAATTTCGACTGGATCAACGTATGAATCTACACCTTTTATAACTACCTATAGACCTTTACTACTCTTCAGCTGATATGTATAAAAGTTCTTTTTGCAGCTTTCAAACTCGTTTACTACTTTACGATAACTGTTTTCATCAATAAATTGTATTTTTGTTTCATCAATGTTGCCACGCTTGATTGGAATTACATAAAATGTGTTCTCACCAATAATTGAAATTAACTTCTTTATTAAGTCGCTGGAGTTTTTCTCCCTTAAATAAATTGGAGGTGGTTTGAACGACTTAAGTGCCGTTTTAGGTTCAATTGTTTCGCCATCTAAAATAGCATATTAGTTTTGGTAATACTGTGTTCAGAAGGGGACTTTGTAGTTATTTTATTGTCATCGCATAACAACAGCGAGGAACAAGATTGTGCACGTAAAACTGGCGTAGAATTTATACACAAATTGCCACTAGTTTTTTGTTTTTATTTATTTCAACATTGTCAACATATTTGTTCCTTAAATTAAAGAGGCTCATTAGCCGTTGTATTCACACAATGTATGTTTTGTTTGTTGTTAATACGAGCTTAAAAAAAATCGCGACCGCACTTATCAACGCACAAACTAAAACTGGTAACATTGATGATACAAAAATACAATTTATTGATGAAAACAGTTATCGTAAAGCAGTAAACGAGTTTGAATGCTGTAAAAAGAACTTTTATACCTATCAGCTGAAGAGTAGGAAAGGCCTACAGGTAGTAATAAAAGGTGTAGATTCGTACGTTGATCCAACAGAAATAAAAGCTGGCCTTCAAAAAGCGGGATTTAAGGTTAAAAGTGAAGATAATCTCAGAAATCGAGAACGTGTCCCTCAACCTCTATTTCGCGTAGAACTGGAACCTGGAGATATGAGATTAAAGAAAAGTGAAACGCACCCTATTTATAATCTGAAGTATTTATTACACCGTAAAACAAGCGTAGAGGAACCCATAAGCGATTAGGACCCGTCCAGTGTCTAAATTGCCAAGAATATGGTCATACTAGGGCTTACTGCAAGTTGCCTCCGGTTTGAGTTGTGTGTGGCGAGCTACATTGTTCCGCTCAATGCGACAAATCGAGGGAGGACTCGAAGGTTAAAAAATGTAGCGATTGCGGTGGAAATCACACTGCTAACTACAGAGGTTGTCCAGTTTTTTCCATGGTGAGGAAAACCACTCAAAAATTTAATATTCCCGCTAAGCACCCTCAATGTGTTATGTACTACTCAAAATAATACAAAATAGCATATGTTTTGCAAAACTTAGCTTGCAAAACTTTGCAATTCAGTTAAAAGCGGGATCAAAATTTCTGTTTCACAGCAACCGCCTTTTTTACAATTGCCACAACAACTGCCTGGACATACTCGGAATGTGTATTTAATATGGTTGTACAGCATTTTTTTTAATTCAATAATTTTCTTATCTGATTTAGAACTAACTTAAGCAATATACATATGTCTCCTTCGGCGAACTCAACTCGAAGATTCTTATCAGTTAAGTTTTTGTTTATGTGCGCTATTCTATTTAGTTTATGTTGTATAAATAGTAGTTTTTACCATAAAAACTATTTCGAAAGTAATAAATTTTCTCAATCTTACCAAAATTAGCTATAGCCTAACATTCTAAAAATCTCAAAAAGTTCTACCAACTTTGAAAGGAAAAATCCAAAAATGGTAACGTTGGTTCTGAAAATATTATTTTTTGAGTAAAAAACGATACAGTTCTACAATTTCAAAGCCTGCTCACAAGCTGTTTTAGTTAAAGTGTATTTTAAAAAACTTTAAACGATACAAGGGAGCTTGTGAAATGAGCAACTATAAATAAATAACATTAAATATAAAATAAAATAAAGACACCGATGATTACATATTACGAATATTTTTATAATTTATTCAAATAAAAAACTTAATCCCAGGTATGGTTTCGATTCAATATTTTCAAAACATATGAAATGAAATTGTATATTTATAACAAATCTTTCAAAGAAAATTACCAGCAACAAACATAAACTATTGTAAAATAAGTTGACGATAAACCCTATAACATGATAACAGGGTCTTGTGAATTGAACAATTATGTTAAAAATGTTTATTTTAAGTTTAAGGGCTTTATTTTTCTACTAAAAGTAAGTTAACCTAATAATTTTTAAGAGTTATAATGTTTTAGCTTATTTGTTAGCAAACGTGAAAGTCTTTTTTTAATTAAATATTGTAACAATTGCTCATTTCACAAGCTTCCTTGTATCATTTAAAGTTTATTAAAATACACCTTAACTCAAACAGCTTGTGATCAGGCTTTGAAATTGTAGAATTGTATCGCTTTTTACCCAAAAAATAAAAATACTCAAAATATAATAAATATTTTCAGGACCAACGTTACCATTTTTGGTTTTTTCTCTCAAATTTGGTAGATCTTTCTGGGATTTTTGGAATGGTAGGCTATAGCTAATTTTTTTAAAATATTAAACCTTGTATTGTATTAAATAACCAAAATTACTCTAAATTCGATTTTATGTGTGAAGATGGCAAAGTTTTACAAATAATTACGTCTTCCATAGTATTTTCTACAGAAAATGTGACTGTATTGTTCATAGTTTAAATGTTTTATAATAAAATCTTACTTTTACTAATTGCGTGTGTATGCATTAAATTTGTTATAAAAGATTATAGTAGATTAAAAAAAAAATGGTAGAATAAAAACTTTTAGTAACGGCAACGTTGTTCAGAATAATAAAATGAAATTGAATCTTGCATGGGAATTACTAATTACAAATATAGTACAAAATAATTTGTACAGAATTTGTACTATTAATATAGATTGAATAAATTTGCCGTGTAAAAGCACTATAAATATATAACATTAAGGCCCCTATTACGGTTTACAACTCAACTCTACTTCAGTTGAAATTTTGGAATTTGGTATTATCAATTACAACTCAACTTGTCAAAAAATTTTAAGTTGAATTTAAATTGTGTTACAACTTTGTTGTAGTTTCACCGTTTACAACCCTGTGTTAGTTCGGTTAACAAAAGTTTAAAAAGTTACAACTCATCAGTAGCAGTTGTCTTTCAAGTTGTCTTTTAGACAACTCAACTGAGTTGAGTTGTAATCCGTAATAGGGGTATAAATATAAAATAAAGACACCGATGATTACATATTACGAAGATTTTCATAATTTAAAAATAAAGAAAACACATTAGGTTAGAAACATTACAGGTCGTTTTAACATCTTTTAGGGATCCTCACAAATAGGATTAATAAGCTCTTAAATTATTATTGTGTAAAAAAATAATTCAAATAAATATTTTTGATAAATGTTGGAAGATTCTTCTTTAAAAGTAGGCGAACCTAGCTATTTTTTTACATTTTGCTTTGATATCAATTAAGGCGAATTAATTTATTTTGACAGAGGCAGCCTACCAAACAAAAATAAAATACATGTTTTTTATTGTTGTATTTGTTGTCGTCTCGCTTTCACCTGACAAATGGATTCTAAATAAAAAAATTTCAAGTGCGCCAAGATAGCGTTTACGAAATAGCGTCGATTTTGGGAATTAAAAACCAGGAAAAAAAAGGGGAAAAGTAAATACCCCGTAATTGGGAATTTTACTAATAGCATAGATTTCAGGTATATATAAAAATGGGAAAACAGTTGTTGATTATCCCATGAAAACTATGATACTCCCAGGAAATATGACCATATATTTTGAAAGTAGAGTATTTAATGAATATTTTGAGCCAGCTGCTGTTATTATCCGTCGAGCTGTTCCCGAGAAAAGTGGCTTCATCCCTAGTGGGCAAAAAAAAACCGTTGCTGATTTTTCCCATGGAAATTATGACACTCCCAGGAAATATGACCATATATTTTGAAAGTAGAGACTTCAATGAACATTTTGAGCCCACCGTGATAAATATCCGTCGAGCCGTTTTCGAGAAATGTGGCTTCATCCCTTGTGGGCAAAAAAAAACCTTGCTGATTTTTCCCATGAAAACTATGATACTCCCAGGAAATATGACCATATATTTTGAAAGTAGAGACTTTAGTGAAAATTTTGAGCCAACTGCTCTTATTATCCGTCGAGGCGTTCCCGAGAAAAGTGGCTTCATCCCTAGTGGGCAAAAAAACCGTTGCTGATTTTTCCCATGGAAACTATGATACTCCCAGGAAATATGACCATATATTTTGAAAGTAGAAACTTTAATGAAAATTTTGAGCCAATTGCTCTTATTATCCGTCGAGCCGTTCCCGAGAAAAGTGGCTTCATCCCCAGTGGGCAAAAAAAACCGTTGCTGATTTTTCCCATGGAAATTATGATACTCCCAGGAAATATGACCATATATTTTGAAAGTAGAGACTTTAATGAAAATTTTGAGCCAACTGCTCTTATTATCCGTCGATCCGTTCCGGAGAAAAGTGGCTTCATCCCCAGTGGGCAAAATAACCGTTGCTGATTTTTCCATTGGAAACTATGATACTCCCAGGGAATATGATCATATATTTTGAAAGTAGAGACTTTAATGAAAATTTGAGCCAACTGCTCTTATTATCCGTCGTTCCGTTCCGGAGAAAAGTGGCTTCATCCCCAGTGGGCAAGAAAACAGTTGCTGATTTTTACCATGGAAACCATGATACTCCCAGTAAATATGACCATATATTTTGAAAGTAGAGACTTTAATGAAAATTTTGAGCCAACTGCTCTTATTATCCGTCGTTCCGTTCCGGAGAAAATTGGCTTCATCCCCAGTCGGCAAAATAACCGTTGCTGATTTTTCCCATGGAAATTATGATACTCCCAGGAAATATGACCATATATTTTGAAAGTAGAGACTTTAATGAAAATTGTGAGCCAACTGCTCTTATTATCCGTCGAGCCGTTCCCGAGAAAAGTGGCTTCATCCCCAGTGGGCAAAAAAAACCCGTTGCTGATCACAAGCATACGAGATATTATTTTTGTCACGATAACGATAAAATGTGAAGGTTGCTCTTGAAGCAACGAAAGCTCGAACATTGAATCAGACCAGAAGTGCACCCCAAAATTATATAACAGCGTTTTAACAACTACATCCATCTGCTAAGCAGCAAGTTTGAAGTTTAAAACAGGTAAACTTTTATGTGTAGAAACTCTCGATTTAGAGTAAGGCAATGATGATTTTACGAAATACCGAAGGTAACTATCTGCATAAGCAAGTTGTGCACACCTGTACAATTTACAGATGTCCAACTCAGACCAACTTTAAAGCAGCTATAACGAAGAAGCGTGTTAAAAAGATTGAGCATACAATAAATCATTGCGAGACAAGCCGATTGTTGTTCTCCCTGAGCAGTCAAACACAACTCTGATTTTTGTTGATGTACTGTCCAGATTTTATACATAATAATGTGCCAGAAAATATTTCTTCTGAGCAGAATGCGGGCAAACTAAAAACATATGATTTAAAGCTATGTACTTACTAATAAATTGGGCATACTGGGCTTTGACCTCTGGATGCCTTCTTAATTTATTTTCAAAGTCTTTAAATCGCTGCAAGACACGCTCATATGAGTCCCCAGGCAAATGCGTGTCTTCTTCATCTATTGCAGGTAGCCGAACAGAAAAGGAGCCATAACTAAAATAGACAATATTTCTTAAAAAGTGATTTTCACAAAAAGTTTTATGATCAGCTAGCGTATTGTTGCCAAAATTATCTTCGATTTCCCAAAGCCTTTTGCTATTGAGCACAACTGATCCTCCCGTTCAATTTTGAAATTGGCAGCCGAAAACAACAAATAACAAAGACCACCGCCAACAAACACCCAACCTAGAAATGTGTTTTACAGCACAGGTAAGTTGTGATCTAATTTAATTTGTCCGATTGACATTAAATTGAAAAGCAGCTCAGCTTCAATTAAAATATAAATGCGACCACCTTTGGCGAACAACGAATCTGCCAATTATATATTTCTAATTATATTCCAATCTGATGTGTAAGCATTAAAGTTGGGCTGATAATTGGGTATGCTAGGAACCACCATAATCTTTAATGTTGTTGAGTACTCACCATTCTGTGACTTAATTACTATATCAACAGACTTTCATCTCCTATTCCAGAAATAGTGACAAAAGTCTGTTTGCATTTCCAATTTAAATGCTTTACGAAAAGGTTGAATTACAAGTTTGCATCTATAGCGCGAAAAGGTACAAAATTACCAAATTTATTTTTAACAATTGCTGTCACTAGCAAAACGCTTGTAGTGGATGCTGACCATATTTCTGCATCTACTTCACGTAAAGATATAAGCACTAGATGCGACGAACTAGATTCTGCCGGTGCTATAACGTCATGATCTGCATGAGCACAATCAATATGGAGCATTATGTGGTGTGTCAAAAAGTACCGACGACAAACACCAGAAGGTGCCCTTCTTTAAGCATGTGTCCCTTTTTTTAAACAATTCAAGCACAAACTCATCTTTTTTGAATCATTAAAACGAAGAGTATGCGACAAATTTAAAACCCACGAGCAATAGGTAATAAAATTTTCCTTTGCTTCACAGAATGAGCACAATTTAGCTGGAGTTGCCACCGACCTTGTTGCTTAGATTTTTGTAAAATGTGTTGCTTCTTGGTCTTGTTTACCGAATAATTTTTTGCTTGAAAATTCAAAGGTTTGTTGTTAAAACGAATATTTAACAACGGCAGGGCTTCCTCGTAATTTGCTTCATCGAGCTCTAGTGAAGTGATGGTATTTAGGGCAGCACCTTCTAAACTTCTACACAAATAGTGGAACTTGTCAAATTTGTTTAGAGCACTGTTGTCATGTATGACAGTCGAAAACGATGAACAAAAGATGGGCCATTCCGTGTAGGATCCACAAAAGTTAGGCATCTGTATTTCGGGCATTTTTGTTCTGCTTGAAGTTATTTGAGATGGCGATTCATCACGCGAAGTTTTGCACAATTTTGATGCTTGTTGCATGGAACGAATGGCGGTGAGTTGGCGCACTAACTTAGCCTTCATCTCAAAATACAGAGAAACAAAAATCATACGACTTAGACTTAACGATGCGGTGAATTCATTTTCTTCAATAATTCTTTGGGCCTTATCGTACTCTTTGTTGATCTCTTCAATATAGCCCAACCGCACTAACAGCTCTCCTTCATCAAAATCCTCTATTTTGGATGCTGCTTCAATAAAATGGCAACCTTCGAAAATTATGGAGCCAAATCCAGTATATTTTGCGATTTTCCACAGCTGGGAGCCTTCTCGCTGGTTGACATCTTGTTGGAAAATTATTAATATCCGAATGATATTTAATATCCAAATGATATTACACAATAAAGTGATCACGAATAGATCACGTCGGGGTCACCAACGTTTGTGACTGCAATAGTTTTTGCAGGCATTAAATAAAAATACAATTAGTTTTATTTAAAAAACAATTTGCTTCCAAAAATGAAGCTTTTTATTTAAAGGTTTAAAGTCGAATGACAAAACTAATTTCTTAATAATAAAAAAAACACAAAATAATACATTTGATGCTCACAAGCAAGCATACATACAATGCTTCACAAAAAATTAAGTTGATTTATATGTATACACAATCATACATACATTTATTTTAAGCATTAAATCTCTTTGCTAGAACTACTTGTATAAGAGAAACGATTGTGTAGAGAGTAAGTATGTATATCTGTTTGTTTGCAAATATGTATGTACGCATGCGTGTGCAATTTACAGTAAATTATTTTAAAGCAAAAAAATGTTACAATAAATAAAATTTCAAGGTTAATATACCTGGTTACAATGCCGTACACTCTTGCAGAGCTGATGGTTATGGAGGAACATCGGTTTACGTATGTAAAAATCTTGTATACAAAGTGGAAACATGTGAAAGCAGAGACTTCATTGAAATAATAGCGTTAACACTGAATAACAGCAAATTTGAAGGTAAACCCGTTAAGTTTATTAGTTTTTACAGATCGCCAAAATGTGATGTTAATAGATATCTGTCTGTTATGGAAACTTTACTCATAACCTACGGCCGCAGTCCTTGTGTTTTAGTCGGTGACTCTAATATTGATTTTTTAAATTATACATTATCGAATGATCTGTTAAATTTGTTGATGAATTACAACTTTTTAAACTGCCATACATTAATCACTCGACCAAGTAGTAAAACTGCAATAGATCACATATTCACCAATATTTCAAGTAGCTTTTTTATAGACTCTGTGGAATGCACTTTATCGGATCATAACTTCCTGTCATGTAGAATTGCTATCAAGACACAACAACAAGTTTTTAACCTAGATGTTAAAAAACGTATTAATTACAATTCCTTTAGAAATGAAATAGAAGGTGTTCTTCGAAATTTAAACATGTCAGGTGAAGCATCGTTGGACACTTCTAATCTAGTTTCATGTATTTCAAACACCGTTGAAAAGTGCACTATTACAAAGCAGACTAAAAGGCTGTTACGACATGAAATTACGCCGTGGATAAATGCAAATTTACGTAAATTAATAGAATTAAAGAAAACTATTTTGAAGTTAAGGAGAAGAAAACCAGAAAATGCTGACATTCAAATGAGGCTTAAATGCATTAGTAATGTAATTAAAAAGGCGAGCAGAATATCGATGAATAACTA
The DNA here is from genome assembly GCA_949628195.1 of Phasia obesa. NCBI lineage: Eukaryota > Metazoa > Arthropoda > Insecta > Diptera > Tachinidae > Phasia > Phasia obesa. The sequence goes on from OX451219.1 coordinate 65,116,673, forward strand.
TTACAAAGATAATTTAAGAGAAATTCAGTATGATCCGAAGAAATGCTGGACATTTTTAAATAAAACTCTAGGCAGACATCAAAATAAGCCTATTTCTGTCACTGATTCTAATGGAAGTCTATTATTGGATGATTCTGAGAAAGCAGAAGCTTTTAATACATATTTTTTAGAATCAGTTAAAGATTTAAGGTTGAAAATAAACGGCACAGATTCAATTAATTATTTGCGAACTATGAATCAACATTTTAATACATTTCGGCTTGAATACACTACATTTCAAGAGATTATCATAGCAAGTTCCAGTTTGGCGAGCACTAGTAGTTGTGGTCATGATAAAATATCTTCTAAAATTATTTTAAATTGCAAAGATATTATAGCTCCATACTTAGTAATTATTTTTAATAATATGGTTAATAGTGGTACTTATCCAGATATTTTAAAAATACATAGAGTGGTGCCTATTCAAAAAGAAAAGAATTCCACAAAGGTAGAAATGTTTAGACCTATTGCCCTTTTGCCTACTATTGACAAAGTTTTTGAAAAACTATTACATAGCAGAATATCTTCTTATATGCAAAATAACAGATTACTTAATGACTATCAGTATGGATTTAGAAAAGGAAGTGGCACAGAAGAAGCTGTACTCAATGTTGTAAACTTTATTTGCAAAGGTTTAGATGATGGACACAGTGCTGTAGCTGGTGTTTTTTATGATCTAACTAAAGCCTTCGATCTTGTAGATCACAATATTCTCTTAAAGAAGCTTAAACTTTATGGATTTGATGGAAGAGAACTCAGTGTTATTAAAAGCTATCTTAGTAACCGTCAGCAATTTGTCGAAGTTAACGAAACTAAGAGCTCTACAAAGGAAGTTAAGTATGGTGTGCCACAAGGTAGTGTGTTGGGCCCGTTACTGTTTTGTATTTATATTAACGATATACAAAATCTTGGATTGCATGGCAAACTGTATGTATATGCTGATGATATTTGCATTATTTATCCCTATAAGCATGAAACAAACTGTGATAAAAGCTTATATAGAGCATGATGCTGCTATTATTTCTGAATTTACCAGAATCAATAAATTAGTCCTGAATGCTAATAAAACTCAGTTAATTCTATTTAAACCATATTGTACCAATACCAGCAGCTTCAGTATAGTTGTTGATGGAAAAGAAATTGTTAATACCAATGCAGTGAAGTATCTTGGCGTTTTTTTGCAAAGTAATCTGACATGGAATCTTCAGATTCAGAGTATTAAAACGAAAATTGCACAAGGTGCTGGATTTTTGTACAAATTTAAAAATAAATTTGATTTTGCTACTAAACTGTTGATATATAACGCTTTAATACAAAGTCACCTGAATTATTTGGCTATATTGTATGGATGGAAAAAAAGCACCGAACTTGTATCACTTCAACGAGCTCAAAACAAAGCATTAAAAACCATATATAGTCTTCCTTTAACGTATCCTACAATTGATCTATACAAGCTTATAGCTAAATCAGTTCTGCCAGTTCACGGAATTTATAAAATGCAAGTTCTTTTGTATGTATTTAAAAATATAAATAATATTGGTCATCACACAATAACTTTTTCGAGGAATCAAAACCTGCATTACACAAGAAATAACATGAATTTGGCGGTAGTAAGATGTAGATTGGAAACAACCAAGCAAAGAATTGAATACATGGGTAGTAGAGAGTTTAATAATTTGCCACTATATTTAAAAAACTTAAATCGTATTTCAATATTTAAAAAGCGTTTGAAAGAATTTTTATTTCTTAATTTGGAAACACTTCTGATATAGTTTAATATAATTTATATATATTTTTTCTATTTTCTAAATTTCATCATCATACTTTTTATTATCATTCTTTTTATTGTTAAATAAGTAAAGCTTTATCTTATTTATGCATATTTAAATTTTTATTTACCAACTCGCCTCAATAATGCCTTTAGGCGCTGAGGCAACACTATTGTAATGAATTATTTGCATGAATAAAAAAATTATTTAATAAAAAAAAAAAAAAAGCAAAATATTAAAGTTCAAGGCTAAACCAAATACGCAGGGACGTATCTGCGGTTAACATTAACAATTTAGATGAGCTGCAGTGGGTCCAGATTCTTTTTTATGATTTATTTTAATTGATTTTTATTTCTTTAGTTCTATTTTTTCTTCGTTTTTTCTTTTAGTAAAAATAAACAATACACATTAGGTTTGTTCTTTAATTAAAAATAGTTAATAAATTTATTTTTTGTTGTTTGCTAGTCATGCAGCAAGCAGCTCTATAAACATTGCAGGTCGTTTTAACATCTTTCAGGGATCTTAACACATAAGATTAATTAGCCCTTAAATTATTGTGTAAAAAATAATTCAATTCAATATTTTTCATAAATGTTGAAAGTTTCTGCTTCGAAAGCGTACACAGCTATTTTTTACATTTTGCTTTGATATTAATTAAGGCGAATTAATTTTATTTGACAGAGGCAGCCGAACAAACAACAACAATATACATATTGTTTCTTATTGTTGTATTTGTTGTCGTATCGCTTTCACCTGATAAATGGATTCGCCTTGATTAATAACACATTTTTCAAAACAAATTACCATCAACAAACATAAACTATTGTAAAATACGCTGACGATAAACCCTATAACATGATAACAGGGTCTTGTGAATTGAACAAATATTAAACCTTAAAATGCTATAACGTTTAAACAGGACTTTGTATGCTCTGCTAAATACATCAGTATATATTTTTTAATACATAAAATATTTAATTCTTAATATACTTAAGACCATTTTCTTGTAAATATAATTTCTTGTATATTTTCTGGTATAAATGATACTTAAATTGTGTAAACATAACTTATTATTTAGAATAAAGAAATACACTAAAGACAAAGAAAATTATTTTAAAAATTTATAATTAAGAAAAAAATAATTTCAAATAAAACCATGTTCAGTTTTTTTTGTTGTCAAAACGATATTGAATCTCGGAAAATTTAACTTAATATTAGGAACACGTCTAAAATTTTTGACTTGGTATTAAGAAAACTTTTCTAAATATTGAAATTATTTATTTCAGTTTTAAGTTAAATTTTACTTACTTTGAGTTCAAATAGGTACTTAAATTAAAAACTAATTTTTAGTATGAAAAACAAAGCATACTAAAATGTAGTTTAACCTTGATTATTATGAGTAAACCTGGGTATCAAATTTAAGGAAATTCTTCCGACTTCCGTTAAGTAATATTTATAAAACAAGGAAAAATGTTTATTAGAACAATACAAATTGTTATTTTTGATCTTCAAAAGATTTAAAGACATTCTAAAGGCTAGAAAAAAATAACTTCATAGTAAGAAAACCTTTCTTATTTTCAGTAAAAGTATACTTATACTATGGAATTCACTTATGTATAGGAATTTACGACCACAAAAGATTACAATATAACATTTTCTTAGTAAGGATTTACTAGTTTTTAGTTTATACAATAAAATTTGTTTACTATTTTTTAGGAAAACTGTGTACTTAATTTAAGTAACATTTTCCTTGGAACCAATCATTCCTGAATTTCTTCAAGTTAAGTTAAATTAACTTAAATTTAGTAACCTTTTCTTTTAGTAACAATTATTATACCTCTGTCATACCTAAACAAAGAAGTAGTAGTAGAAAAAATATATTTAAATAATAACAAAACATATACATACATACATCCATACATATATATAATAAATACAATTATTTAACATACAATTACACACTGTGTAATTTTTTAAGTCACGGGAAAATAACCATATACGGACACCACTACGTCATAAAAGACCAAAAAAAAAGACCCCTGCCTCCCAGTTTTGCCCAAGGTCCTCCAGGTTTTTTTTCTTGGGAACTTTCATGAATACTTAAAAAAAGCTGTGTCATCTGCAAAAGTTTATGTGTGGACTAGGGTGCTAATTGGCATATCTGATGTGTACAGTAAATATAAAATTGGTCCCAAAATACTACCTTGGGGAACTCCGGCTTCAATGAGCTGTGGCGAACTTAAAAAGTCACCTCGTTTTAGTAAAAACTTGCGATTCGTTAAATAATCTTTTAAGAGCTTATAAAAGTTTTCGGGCAAGTTCAGCTTTAGCTTAAATATTAGGCCTTCGTGCCAAACCTCATCGAATGCTTGAGAAACGTCGATAAAGAGCGCAGAACAGTATTTTTTTTCTTCAAAGGTCGTTTTAATTACATTTATTAATCTGTGTGTTTGTTGGATCGTACTATGTTGTTTTCTGAAGCCAAATTGATGGTTCGGAATGCATGCTTTCGCGCTAAGAATTGGATTCAGCTTAGTTATTAATATTCTCTCAAATAACTTTGACACGTTTGATAAAAGGCTTATAGGTCTGTATGATTCTACTTTTGAGTGGTCTTTTCCTGGTTTAGGAATCATAGTTGTCAAAGAGACCTTCCACTCTGTGGGAAAGTACTCATGACGTAAGATGGCATCAAAAACAAACAGAATAATTCTGCGACCTATACGGGGCAACTCAACTAACTTCTTGTTACTTGTTTTATCAACGCCAGGGGCTTTTTTGGTGTTTAAATCTGCTATTGCCCTTTCAATATCACTAAATTCAAATCTTAGGGGTACTACGGCACTAGTCTCTACTGATGGCAACTCAGCTAAATCAGTACATACATTTGGGGTGAAAACTTTCTTCAAATGTCCAACAAACAAATTGCCATTTTCGGTATCATTCCTTGCCCAGTCTCCACAGGAATTTCGCAAGGGAGACTTACGTACGACCGGTCTTTTAAGGTTCCAACATGCACGCCATAATGAATAATCTGATTTTGCAGTTGCGTCAAGGTCTTCCAAGTAACTTTTCAGAGATGCTACTCTTCGAGATTCTAGCAGCTGTCTTAGCCGTTTCGTGCAATCTTTAAGTCTAGATTTGAGTTGAGGAGATCTGTGTGCTTGCCACTCTCTTCTATTTTTCTTTTTTCAGCCAAGAGCCGCTTGACATCTACAAAATAAATTTTATTGTATCTAGCTGGTTGTCTGGTTGCTGTCGCATGTTGGGCAGCTGATTTAAGGTTTTGATCAAAATAAATTAGACTCTGGTCCACATCTTCTGGTGTTCTTTGTGGTATGTTTTCCGAACAATGAGTACTGAGATACTTTCTATATTTCAACCAATTACTGCTTGTGCAAGTTGTTGGCGACACGATATTTTGCTGACAATAGTGGGTGAATGATCTGAGGATAATTCGAATGACGCTTCAACCTTAATCATTTCTCTCAAATACCTTTAGTCACGCCAAAATCAATAACATCAGGTATTTTTTGTCGATCAGTAGGCCAATAGGTGGGTTGTCCGCTTGATATCACATTCAGACGCATTTTTGAAATAGTGTCAAATAAAACTGGACCTTTTGGAGTTATTAGGCGTGATCCCCAAAACGAATGTTTAGCGTTGTAGTCGCCTGATGCTATAAAACAGGGACCTAGTGATTTGTAAAATTCGATATATTGACTCTCTGATATTTGAAATCTAGGAGGTGAATAAATCGAAGAAATAACAGAGTTTTGATAATATTCTTCAATACAGATGTTTGTTGCTTGAATGTAGTCCTCACAAAAATCACACCGTAAATGATGTTTAATTCGAGCCCTTATTAGTATTGCTGAACCACCACATGCTCTGCCACGGGGGTCTTTAGTGTCATATAATATATAGCCATTGATTTTAAAAAAGCTATTTGTTGTTAAATGAGTCTCTGAAACCATCAGGACATCAATTTGTTGGTTCTTCAAGAAGTACTCGAGTTCATTTTATATATATATATATATATATATATATATATATATATCGCCAACACAAAAATGAACTCGAGTACATATATATACTCGAGTATATATATATATAATTTGTGAACTTTAATTAAAAACAAAATAAAATACAAACCAACCAAATGTGAACAGTGTTTTTTTATTAAGGACACCCATCCTTAAACACATACATATATAAAATACAATTATTTTACTGAAAGTAAAATATCAAGACATTGGACATCAGAAAAAACATTGTAAGAAAAAAATACTGAGATCATAAATATTGTTACGTTTTTACTTTATTAATTTTATTAATTTTACTGTAAGTCATTTTATTTATTAACACCACTGTTCAAAAATACAAAAAAACTATCTTACAATACGGCAACTGAACTTTTAGACCTTTCAAATAATACTGCCATCCCGTTAAAAACCACGAATTCTATTTATAACAGAAAAATCTGACAAGTACTCTTATTTTCTTCTTTATATCTGTTTGTGTGATTATTTATTTTTTTATGCTTGTATTTATGTATGTGCCTGTGTATTTAACTGAAAAGTGTTTATTTAATGTGCGTGTGTATATGCGCCACTCATTCCGTGCTTGTTGTTTTATGAATGTTTGTACATGAGGCATTTCTAGACTAATCTACAACAACAACTAAATGACCATCGATGCTCTTTGTTGTTTGTTTCTTTCTTTTATTATTGCAAAAAACAAACCATTGATGTTGTTGTTGTTCGAGAGTATTGTTATTCAGAGCCTATAATGAATAAATTCTTCTTTCGTAACACTACTCCCTTCTCAAGCCTGTTCGTCCCGAACAGGAACAGATGTACCTTTTCCGTAGTTGGCTAGCCGCTCCAAGTACACAACTTTTATTTTTGATCTTGGGCACTGAAACTTCTTTATTCTGTAAAGTACGTCGTTTAGCCGCTTTATTACTTTATAAGGTCCATCCCAATGAGTTTGTAGTTTGGGTGATAATCCTGTCTTCCGTTGTGGGTTAAAAAGTAGAACCAGTTGTCCCTTATTAAATCCCTCAGAGTTCGCAGCTCGATCATATCTGGCTTTCATTTCTGGTTAATTTTATCCCACTCCGCACGAATTCATAAATCTCCTGGAGGTCCCTTAGTGCCTGAAGAGAGTTTTTGCCGTCTGCTTCCGCCGATGTTGGTTTAACACCAAACTCTAAATTTTCAGGCTAATTTAGCTCAGATCCAAAGACTATTTTCAGTGGTGGAATCGTGAACAGCTGATCCATATTCCAACAACAATTTGGGTATACGCTCATCCCAGTCCCTCTGGTGCTGACCACTTTTTTCAGGTATTCCTCCAGGGTTCGATTGAATCTTTCGCCCATGCCATCAGATTGCGGATGTTAAGGTGTCGTTCTGGTCTTTCTTATTCCATACACTTCGCACATCCCTTTGAATATAGCAGATTCAAAATTTCGGCCTCGGTCAGAGTGTAGTTCTAAGGGAACACCATAGCGACACACCCAGTTTCTTATAAACGCGTCTGCAATCATTCTGGCTTCTTGATTGGAAATGGCATATACTTCCGGCCATTTGCTAAAATAGTCCATGACCACTAGAACGTATCGGGGTCCAGCATTACTAGCAGGGAAGGGACCAGCTACGTTCAAGCGGACCGTCTGAATTGTACTGCTAAAGCTGCCCCCGACTCCTTCGTACTGGACCCTTTGCTACAATGCTCTCCTGGCAATTGGCTATCCACTCAGCTACGGCTTGTTGACAGCCGACCCAATAGAAACGTTTTTTATCTTTTCCAGAGTCTTCGTTACACCAAGGTGATCTCCGCTAGGACCATTGTGAAGTTGTTTCATGACCTCTTTGATCTTGGAGGATGGCACGACGATTAAGTCTATCGCAGTTTTGCCGTCTGTGCTTTTCCAGGTGCGACATAAGCAGCCATCCTTCAAACTGAGACTGTTCCACTGGGCCCAATATTCCTTCGCCAGTGGACTTTCTGGTGAGATCTCACTTCGCGTCGGTCTTCTGTCTTCCTGTTTAGCCGCTATAATTTTTACCAATATGGGATCGTTCCTTTGTGCAGTCGGCCAGTCTTCACTAGATTCTATATGTTCAATCCCTGCATCAATAACGAATTCTTTTCTCTCCGCCTTTGTGCAATGCTTACACTCCAGATCACAAGGCCGCCTAGAAAGGGCATCTGCGTTGTTATGCTTGCCTCCTTTTTTGTGCTCAATACTAAAGTCATAGCTCTGAAGTCGCTCAATCTTGCGAGCAAGCTGTCCTTCAGGGTTCTTGAATTTCAGCAACCACCTGAGTGCGGCATGATCTGTCCTCAGCGTATAATGTTGGCCATACAAATACTTGTGGTAGTGTTTAATGCACTCCAATGCTGCTAGAAGCTCTCGTTGCGTTAGGCAATAGCATCTTTTAGGCTTCGAAAGTACTCTGCTGTAGTAGCCTATAACCTTTTCTGTCCCATCTACCTCTTGTGACAGCACGCCTCCTATTCCATATCCGCTCGCATCAGTGTCTAGCACGAATTTTTTCCCAGCTACTGGATATGCCAGAATAGGTGCCACACAAAACAATTCCACTGGTAAGATCGCGACCTTTTGGTTAGCTCACGTAGGCTCGCAGCAACACTCGCAAAATTTGGCACAAATCGTCTGTAGTATGTGCAGAGTCCCAAGAAACTTCGTAACTCCTAAAGATTTTGAGGACGTATTTTATCTTCATCGGTTGATATTCCCTCTGCTGTTACACGATGCCCCAAGTATTTGACTTCCTTCTGAAACAATGCACACTTCTTAACACTGAGCTTAGTCCAGCCGCTGATATACACCTGAAGACTTCTTCCATATTCTTTAGGTGTTCATCGAAGGTCTTTACTATGACAATTATGTCATCCAGATATACCAGGCATGTCTTCCAATTGAGTCCCTTTAACACTCGTTCCATTAAACGTTGCAGATACCAAATGGCATTAAATTAAACTGCCATAAACCATCGAGAGCATTAAAAGCAGTTTTTTCTTTATCTTTGTCAGCTATCTCGACTTGCGACTCCTGCTAGCGCGTCCAAGGTGTCATCGATTCTTGGTAGCGGATAACTGTCCTTTTTGGTAACATCGTTGAGCTTTCTGTAGTCAACGCAGAATCTAGTGCTGCCATCTTTCTTCTTTACTAAAACTACCGACGAGCTCTAAGGACTCGAAGATAGTTCGATAATGCCGTCTCGCTCCATGTAGTTGACTAGCTGCTTTACTTCGCTCCGCTAGGCTAGAGGAATGCTCCTGGGGGCTTGTTTTATGGGCCTCGCTTCGCCAGTATTTATTTCAAGGGGTATTTCGACGTTTCGCCAGATCATTATCTGTTGCCCCATGCGCAGATCGACTCCATGCATGATCATAAAATCTGCGACAATAATAACTTCGTCGACGATATCGGCAACAATTACACTTTTCTCTTTACTAAATCGGGTCTTATTATAGACTGCGACGCTCCTATGTCTATTGTCAGAATACGCTTTCCTCCGTTGATATACCCTCTTGCAGTAAGATTGCTGTTTTGCTGCTGTATCACAGATATGGAGATTATGGGGCCCTCGGTTGTGGGAGCTAGCTCATGCCCCGTAGTGCTAGCTCTCTTTACCTTGTCTTTCATCTAAGACTTCAGTACTTACAGTACTGACCGATTCAAGTACTTGCCTTATGTCGTCCATCTTCAGCAGCAACTTTAACTTTTCGCACTTTGTATGACTGCGTTCTCGCTGTTTCTTGAGCCAGAGTGTAAGCAATGTTTTCTGCAAAGGGTGTGTTTTTCTTAGCGCATACTGTGTGCTTAATATCTGGGTCACGAATACCATTAACAAATGCCTCTACTTTGAACTGTTCTAGAAGTGGATGGTTTTCCCCAGGGTATATTAGCTGCACCAAGCTCTTTATCTCCATGGCGAAATCCTGAAGCGTCTCATTTGCTCTCTGCACCCTGCCATGTAGCTCTATTCTATACAGTTCCTTTTTATGATCGCCGTAATATTTGCGCTGTAACGCCACCATTATGTCCTCATAATTATTTCTGCAGCTTGTTGCTGGGCTTTCGAGGATTTCTGCTGCAGATCCTTTAAGTGCCAGAATCAGCTAAATCGCTTTTTCTTCATTGCTCCATAGATTTTTACTGGCCCCTGTCTCGAATTGAAATTTGAAGACGTTGAAGGGTATGATGCCGTCGAAACTGGGAGCTTTTATCCTATTTGGGTTTTCAGTCACTACTCGTACTGGACCTTCTCTTATTTCCAGGCTCATAATTTTGTTTTCTAGCTCCTGCAGCTTTACATCGACACCTGTACTTCGACGCCACTAGTTTCTAGAAGATTCATATTTCTGTTTAAACCAGACAGTTACACTTCTACGGCAGAGATTTTTTCGTCGAAATTGACTTCTACGTCGTTACTCGCTTATTAATTGTTTCAGAAATTTGTAGAAGGTTCTCGTTGACTTTTCCCAAAAGTTTCTTGTTGTTCGCTCTAGAAACTTCTTGAATCTCAGCTAGAAGTTGTTGATTTTTCTCCAGTTTCTTATATACTGTTTCCAGAAGTTTCTTGCTGTTTGCTCTAGAAACTTCTTAACTTCTTTTATAAGCTTCTTTAACTTCTAAAATTTTCTCCATTATAGCAGCAAACATTGCATTAAACTCCATGCTGCTTGTTGTCAATCTCCTCTTTTTCTTCGAACTCATATGTACCAATTTCGATGCGACGTCGCTTGAATTCATTTTTGAGCCTCTTCTGCAGTTCTGTTTTGTTACCAGCTGTTGGCAGATCTAGCTTACTTAACTCCCTTTTAAGGTGTTCCACTTTCAGTTCTTCGAACTTCATCGTTGTTGTTTTTTTTTTAAATTAATTTGTTTTCTTTTATTTATTTATTTTTTTTTACAATTTCACTTTTTACGTTTTACTTTACGTTGGGTTCTTTCAATTGCAAAATACACTGTTATTAATTTTACTGTAAGTCACTTTATTTAATAAACTATCTTACAATGCGTCAACTGAACTCTTCGACAACAACTAGATGACTAGCGATGCTCTTTGTTGTTTCTTTCTTTCGTTTATCATTGCAAAAAAAAACAACCATTAATGTTGTTGTTGTTGGAGAGTATTGTTGTTCAGAGCCTATAATGAAGAATTCATTCATTTCTTTCGTAACAATATTAATAAGTTGTTTGATTATAGTAGTAAAAAATGCAAAGAATAGTACAAAAACTAGTAATAACACAAACAGTGTTTTAAATGGAAATTTCTTAATACAATACAACAATTGCTCTTTAACAATAGCAAATTAAAAATTTTCAAATAATTATAAAAAATTTGGATAAAATAATTGTTCCACAATTTCAAAACATAACATTTAATAGTGCACTTACTAAAGAAAAAGTAAAAATAAAAACAATTCAAAATATGAAATGAATTGAGGAAATAAAATTCAACGGTAAGATTATTGTCTTACCATACTACTAACAATAATTGTGGCAATAGCAATAATATTAATAATATTTTATGACAAATGAAAAAAGTCAAATGGAGAAATTCTGGAGAAACATTCATCTAATGGGGGAGGAGTTACGTAAGTAATCTCACATACTCAACGAACCCTCGTAGACATAAATTCAATCGGCCCTATTCCGTTGGCGTTGTAGTTTGAAAAATATATAAAAACGACAATTTGGCATCACCGTTGGCGTTATCGACATTCGTCGTAATTATATCGATATTCTCTATTTTGAAACGAAGATAGAAGCGATAGAAACATTCGTTCTCTGACGTCATCATTGTAGGCAACGAAATTCAAAGGACTACAAGAAAACAATTTTCAAAATGAATAAAAAATTACATCAAGGCAGTTCGAAATTTTAGGTTTTTTAAATAAGAAAACACCCCGCTTATGCTAAGGGGTTTCAAAAGGGCATAAAACCCTAAAATTTATTGATTTTTGAAGCGAAACTGCCGAGAAATGAAATCCATTTAAGCCTCCAGTTCTTGATGGAGAAGGTTGGCATAAAGTAAAACTAAAGTAGGAGAAGTATCCATTAAAATGTTTTTTTATTAAAATAAATCAAGATAAAAAAGAAGCTCTGATTCCAGAGCAACAGGGGAAGGATGTTATAAACAGGTGCCATTGTCACCATTGGAGGAAGCGGTGTCAAACCTATTAAAATTTTAAAAACAAATTAACCCGAAAGGAAACGTAGTGTTACTCGCCGACCATGAAGAAGTTAGATCGCTACTAACCGAGTTTCGTACTTAGAATCTGGGATGGCAAAAATGTTAACGTTCTTTCGTAGCATCTTCCGATGTATATTTGTATCCATTATTTCGCCATCATCACTTGAGCTTGAAAAATAAAATTCAGTACTCGCCATATTTTGTTAAAACTTGCAAAAAAAAATAACAAACTTTTCAGAAATTTACAAAAATGTCACAAATAATAAAACAAAAAATTGGAGTGCTACCACACTTTAATTATTTTTCTCTTTGTTTTCGATAACTTTCTATATGTTTTAAGAATACGAATTTGGGAACGAAACGACTATAAAAACGACAAAGACATAGAAACGACTATTAAGATAAAAACGACAACGAGAATAGGGCCGAATAATTGCTAAATACACTATACAAACTTTAAAACAAAATCAAAGACAGTTTGTAAAGAAATCTACAGGCCCAACTATAATATGCATAAGCTGGCTTAAGCTAATGTCAAAAAATGAACGAAAAGTCTGTCAAATGCTTAAGCAACTTATTGAAGACTTTTAGGTGGCTACAATGTACTTACATGAATCTAGAAACTATTATGCCACAGTTGCACATTTGTTTTATTCGTACTTTTGCAAAATAATACTTTTTTTCTCAATAAATGAAATTTGTTAACAAAAAAGGTGTTAAATAAACATATTAAATATACTTAATACCATTTATATGAGCCATTGATTATGATAGTGGTATAAGTCATATATTTTATGTTTCGAGATATTAAGACGTTTGTATTTTAAAGGATTTAAAAATATTTTTGGACTATGGAATAAAATATTTTGACAATTAAATAGTGCCAACAAAATAGTATTTATTATAATTGTGAAATTTATAACCATTGTTAAAAGGTTGTGTGGTTTTAAAAGGTTGAAATGACTTATACCATTTTCAAAATTAACTGCATGACTTTATAAATGACTTAAAACATCAAGAATAAATTTTTTGTTAGAAATTAACATTTTATTCAAAATCATTACATTGTAATTAAGTAATTTATTTTTAGTATTTAGGGAAAATAAAGAGTTTGTGGAAAATTGGTGGAATATAGGGTAGTAAATCCATCATATCTTTTTTTTCTTCTATTATTGGTCTAATGGTTGTATATAGTGAAAGCAAATAAATATTTTCGTATATTCTTGGCCTTCCTCTTTTGGTTGAAAGGTCTAACACTTTGAATTCGGAATTGTCATCCAAAGAAGTTTTATAAAACATTTTCTATGGAGATTTTTTTTTAGAAATCTAATTCATTGTATTTTTAGCTAAGCCTCTCCATTGGTGTTATTCTTTCTATTAGTCGTTGATTCTCTCAGTTATTTCGTCGAAATGAAATCTTTCCGAGCCATTTGTTGTACCAAAAATGGGTTTCTCTTTTTACATAATTCTATTAAATAACTTATTCTTCTTCGCCGTATAATGTCTACAATTAATTATAAATAGTGCATTTTACATTAATAGGCTTACCTGATCATAACTGAACCGCTATCTGAAGACATGACAACATTACTAATAATTATTTTGCCAAACTTTAACTATGTTTTGTTTACCAACCAAAAAATAAACTCAATTTATCAACTTAATTTTCATGGCATAGTGCGAATTACTTCAGATTATGTTACTTTATTAGGATTTGATATGAAATAGCTGATAAACTAGATTTTAAAAATTTTTGACTTATACCACTTTCAAAGTCAAGTGCTCATATAGAAATTAATAATTATTTTTAATAGTTTTAAGAAAATTTCGAATGAGAAATTTAACAATTTTTGCTGTTTGTGTAATTTTGGCCAAAAGTACTAAAAAATACAGCGGTGTGCATCAATTAACTTTATAAGTTTATAAAATGCTCTTTCTATTTAAGTACGATTATTATACAACGCCTCCCTTTTTTCTTATAGAAATTTATTTTTTTAAAAATTTTATATTAAATTTAGATACAATTTGTTCACTTTCGTTCTCCATTGCAATTTTTTACGAATGTACATTCATATGTAAAACACAACGCACAAACAGCTGTTTCCGTACGGAATGTGCGATCGGTTTCGGACTTTGCTTAAGCAAATGACATTTGACGAAACTTAACGAAAAGTGTTGTTAAGTACATTATAGTTTGCCACATATGATTTATATGTAATTGCACAGTTGCTTAAGTTGGCTTAAGCTAGCTTATGCATATTATAGTTGGGCCTTACTTCTTTTTAATTTCTGGGGCGTTACTCTCTATTGCGATGAGAAAGCAAATTCGATTCGAAAGCTCAATGCGATAAGAGGGCAAATTGGTACTCTCTATGACTTTCGCAACACCTTCCGCAATATTTTTGAAAAAGTGGCAACATTAACAGTTTAAAATATGTAAACAAAAGTTAAGCCGGTTGAATTTACATATAAATATTGATGAATTATGTTTTAAAGACTTAAATTAATTTAAAACGAGTTCCGAGCAAATAGGTTCAATATAATAATAAATCTGTTATAGAATTTTTTTTCAAATTCATATAGCTTTATTTTATCTTTTTCCGTTACTGAAAGTTGTACAGGAAAGCCACTCAAAAAGTACCATATTTTACATATATAATAGCATAATATATGTAAAATAAAATATCGCAGCAACTGTTTCATGGCCAAATCACTATCTACTAAAATTAAAAACTGTCGTTTTTTTATTTGTAACTATTTGCCTTTGATTTCCCTAAAAAATAACAATTTAGATATCAAATAAAACACATTTTAAAGTAATTACATGTTTTCTTCTTTTGCGCTTGCTATTTTACTATCGCAAAATATTTAGGCTTATCGAACGAATTTGACATACGCTTTCGCATTACAGAGTGTGGTGCTGCCATCTTTGCGAAAAAGATATGCGAAAGAAAAATGCGCGAACGCTTTAAAGAGTACAAATCGTTCGATTTCGTACCATTTTGCTTTCATATCGCTATAGAGAGTAACCCCCCTGAAATTTGATTTCTTTTTCCGTTATTTCATCAGAGCTTAAAGTCAATGATTATTTTATTCATCCAAACTTTATTTTGCTATACGAGTACATTGCAAAATACAATTTTGTTAAAATTCGAAACCTTGAATGAATGTTTCCCAATAAATATTTTGTTTTTTTTTGTAAACCACTTGAATTCACCGACTTTTATTTTAATAAATAATCAATAATTAAAATTAAACAACAATGAAAAAAAGAACGACCGCATTGAAGTAATAAAGACCAAAAAGGGTTAGGCAAATTGATTAAAAATTTGGCACATGCATAGTAGAGGAGTATCTCAGTTTAAGTTTTCACGGTGGGCACCATCCACTTGCCAGGGGTGGCGATAGATGGTCTCAAAGTTGGGTACCTCCCCCTGCAAATCATTTAAGAGTTTGGCATTTCTCAAATTTTTGAAAATTATACATGGTCTTAAAGGTCTAGTTAAAACCTATAAAATGGTGGTTTAAACTGTAAATTATGTTTAAGAGCGAGTTATAATCATTTTAAAATTAAAATTTTGGATTTTTGGATATAAAATTTTTTTATCTTTTTATAAGCTAACAATATGTACGTACGTTTAATCCAATTTATTATTCAACCTTGTAGAAGATTTGACCTATTTTACATCGAAATTTAGAATTTAGCCTATATGTTCTAAAATCCCAAAACTGGGATTGGAAAAAGAAAACTGCCGTAATAAAGCTATATATACTCCCAACTATTCCTAAAATAAATAAAAAAAATCCCACAATTAAATTTTGTTGTCTTTTGTCCATAAAGTCCACATATGGACTAGGCGTCATGAAACACTTTTAGCAATAGATGCACTCAGAATATTTTTACAGTAACTGCTTGGAGTTTATTTAAAAAGTATTCCGTACAGTTATTTTTAAATAAATAAACCAAAGCAATTTTTTGACTGGTTCCTACATTTATTTTTTAAAAAACTGAATAAAAATGCGGATTTTCCGTTACAGTTAATATTTTAATTTATTTTCTTTCTACTTTTACAAAACTTAGTTCAAACCATAAGCTACTCTGTCTTTTTTAAACGCTATATATCTATACATATGAGAAATAACATAGTAAGTCATTTCCGTCTGTCTGTCTGTCCTTCATTGTTTGTGTTCGAATCACGTAAGAACTACTGGATGGATTTTAACAAAATTTTGTGAGGATATTTTTTTCCGCAAAAAATATCTTATTTCCAAGAGAAAGTGGAGAAATATCAGTGAAAACGCAATTTCCGGTTTAAAGGTGCTAAAATTTATCTTTATACAAATTAAATACATAAACCAGAACGCCCACGACGTGGCGGGTACAGCTAGTAATAAATAAAATAAAACTGATAAACAATTATTTATATTATTTATAATAAGTCATATAGGTGTAATTTGTGTGTGTATATGTACATATGTAATTTACATAAATAAGCTATTTAAGTGCGATTCAGACTCACACACGTAGGGTTCCGTACTACCTTCAATATATAATTTTAAAAATACTAGTTTCAAATTTTTTCACATCTTATGACGCACCATTTAATTTTTAATTATTTTTTATATTAGAGCACAGTACAAAGTACCCCAAGTAAATATCACATATATGCCTATAATGTTCAAAACAGAAGGCAAAATTCCTGAAACTCGCAGCATCAAGGGAACACCTTTAGTTTTTGTTTATTTTCCTTAATTGTTGTTACAGAAGATATTGTAAAATATAATCTGTGAAAATTTTAAATGTCAGTCTATTACTGTTCAAACATAAGATCAGAGCAAAATCATCGATCGAAACATCCTTTAATTTTTGGTTTAATTTTTTGTTCCTATTATAGGGAACAAATTTATAGATACTCTATCCAGTTTTAAAGTGTCTGCCCATTCTGGTTCCAAAATAAGGCAACAACAACAAAATTTTATAAAACTGCGTAAATTTACGGTTAAAAAATCTTAAATAAATTAAGACCTTAAATAAATTAAGATTTTTTAGCCAAGGTAATACATTTTTTACATATTACGGTTAAAAAATAAAGCCATAGAAAACATGTCACTATCGGAAAACCTTTTAATTTTTACTATTTGTTATCTTCAAAAAATAAGGACATACACCTTTTAACAATTAATCTTGTTTACATAGCGAACAGACTTTTAATTATTGTGTGTAAATTTTGAAGTGTCTGCCTCTTGCTGATCAAGAAATAAAGCGAATAGAACTTCACTTTCGGAGTACCCTATACATTTTAATATTTGTTGTAAAAGAGGCCATAGTAATACAACTTGCTTAGTTGCTACAATTCTTAATTCTAATTCCTTAACATTAACTTATAGGTTTCTAATTACAATCATTTTGTTTTAGCAAGTGTCATCGTGGGAGTAGGTATTTGGAAATAATTCCAAGAATTGATGCTTTTGTTTGTCATTATGTTAATGCAACATAAAAGCATGTGGTTTTGTGGGAAAATGCTAAATTGTTGGCTGTTGCACTTTTTGAGTGCAAAAGAATAAAAAATAAAAATAATAATTCTGAGAATGATCTTGTTGATTGGTATTTTAATAAAGTCAACAAGAGCTGTTGTGGGAAGTTGCCGGAGCGTTGTCTGTGTTAACTACTCCCCCTCTAAATTGAAAGTCGTCCTCGGCTTTCTGCAGCTTTTCTTGAAGGTTTTTTATCATACCCACTATCTTTCCATTTTTTGGCTAACATTTTTGCTTATTACTGCGTAAGATAATAGAGCAAATATAAAAAAAATTATGGTCATAAAAAAAATGTTATAAACTGTAGTGTGGGTAGTTATTTTGTCCTTCAAAGTATTTATATGGTGGACATTCCTTAAATGTAGTTCGTTAAAGACTTTTTTTCGCAATTTTTTATTTATTGTATCTTCAATATAATTGAACTATCAATAATTACTCATATCTTAAGTCTAAAAATAAAAATATACATGTTAAGTCCAACCAGTACTGGACAAAAAAAATGTATGTTTCACGGTTACTGTAATTTGCGGGTTAACCCTCTGATGTACGGATGAGAGAAGCAGTGTCCCTCCTTCTTAGTCGAATGTAACCAGGTTCATTTAGTATGTTACGGGCCATTGGATTAGGATGAGTTTCAAGCTTCTTTAAATAACTTATGGCAAGTTTCGCTATTTCCGCTTTAACTGTTGGCACGTTTAGATGTTTATGGATGTTCGAGTTTTTTATATACCAAGGAGCAGATGTATGAACACGATTCAGTCTAAACGAAAAGAGCTAGACCCTTGAAATTTGGTACATATATATCTTGAAAGATAGGGCAGGCTA
The DNA here is from genome assembly GCA_949628195.1 of Phasia obesa. Taxonomy (NCBI): domain Eukaryota; kingdom Metazoa; phylum Arthropoda; class Insecta; order Diptera; family Tachinidae; genus Phasia; species Phasia obesa. The sequence goes on from OX451219.1 coordinate 65,135,082, forward strand.
AGTTCGTAAATGGGCCAAATCGGGCCAGGAGGAAAAAAATTCCCCTAAGAAGAACTAAACCAACCCCTGAAAAACTACACATTTTTACAAGTTTTTTTGTAAATTTGTTAAGCAAATGAAACATTTTTATGTCAAAGAAGGTTCAAGGTCTTTACCCTGGAGCCAGAAAATCATAAAAATTTATTTTTGGACCCCGCCCCCTTTTTGTGGGCGTTTATATAGCATATTATATAAAAAATAGTGTCAATAATTAACAAATTGTATTACCTAAGCCTAGATTGCATAAAAAATTAATTTTTAAGCTTTCATGACGAATGGAAAATGTACTCGGATCTTCTGCGCTACCTGATCCTGAAGACCCGAAATCCAAATCATAACTGATTTTTAGTATGTGTTCCATAAGTCGTATTCTTGCGTGTAGTGGTGATAATCCAAATTCATATGCATCGGTATTATCTAATGATTTTGCTGGGACTTGGTTTAATTGGGTTGATGTTGCTTGGCATATAATGCAACTGGAAGCAGCCTTCGTGTTAGGTAAAGCCTGACCCACTTTTCCATCTATCATTGTCAGGACTAACTGGTAGCTTACTTCAATTTGCTGCCCATCTAACTGTAATTGTAATGACTGTAGTGCTGTAATTTGGGCCTTGATATCACTAATTTCTTTATTAATAACATCATTTGTTTCATTTGACACAACACATTTGACACAACAACAAGTTTTTAACCTAGATGTTAAAAAACGTATTAATTACAATTCCTTTAGAAATGAAATAGAAGGTGTTCTTCGAAATTTAAACATGTCAGGTGAAGCATCGTTGGACACTTCTAATCTAGTTTCATGTATTTCAAACACCGTTGAAAAGTGCACTATTACAAAGCAGACTAAAAGGCTGTTACGACATGAAATTACGCCGTGGATAAATGCAAATTTACGTAAATTAATAGAATTAAAGAAAACTATTTTGAAGTTAAGGAGAAGAAAACCAGAAAATGCTGACATTCAAATGAGGCTTAAATGCATTAGTAATGTAATTAAAAAGGCGAGCAGAATATCGATGAATAACTATTACAAAGATAATTTAAGAGAAATTCAGTATGATCCGAAGAAATGCTGGACATTTTTAAATAAAACTCTAGGCAGACATCAAAATAAGCCTATTTCTGTCACTGATTCTAATGGAAGTCTATTATTGGATGATTCTGAGAAAGCAGAAGCTTTTAATACATATTTTTTAGAATCAGTTAAAGATTTAAGGTTGAAAATAAACGGCACAGATTCAATTAATTATTTGCGAACTATGAATCAACATTTTAATACATTTCGGCTTGAATACACTACATTTCAAGAGATTATCATAGCAAGTTCCAGTTTGGCGAGCACTAGTAGTTGTGGTCATGATAAAATATCTTCTAAAATTATTTTAAATTGCAAAGATATTATAGCTCCATACTTAGTAATTATTTTTAATAATATGGTTAATAGTGGTACTTATCCAGATATTTTAAAAATACATAGAGTGGTGCCTATTCAAAAAGAAAAGAATTCCACAAAGGTAGAAATGTTTAGACCTATTGCCCTTTTGCCTACTATTGACAAAGTTTTTGAAAAACTATTACATAGCAGAATATCTTCTTATATGCAAAATAACAGATTACTTAATGACTATCAGTATGGATTTAGAAAAGGAAGTGGCACAGAAGAAGCTGTACTCAATGTTGTAAACTTTATTTGCAAAGGTTTAGATGATGGACACAGTGCTGTAGCTGGTGTTTTTTATGATCTAACTAAAGCCTTCGATCTTGTAGATCACAATATTCTCTTAAAGAAGCTTAAACTTTATGGATTTGATGGAAGAGAACTCAGTGTTATTAAAAGCTATCTTAGTAACCGTCAGCAATTTGTCGAAGTTAACGAAACTAAGAGCTCTACAAAGGAAGTTAAGTATGGTGTGCCACAAGGTAGTGTGTTGGGCCCGTTACTGTTTTGTATTTATATTAACGATATACAAAATCTTGGATTGCATGGCAAACTGTATGTATATGCTGATGATATTTGCATTATTTATCCCTATAAGCATGAAACTGTGATAAAAGCTTATATAGAGCATGATGCTGCTATTATTTCTGAATTTACCAGAATCAATAAATTAGTCCTGAATGCTAATAAAACTCAGTTAATTCTATTTAAACCATATTGTACCAATACCAGCAGCTTCAGTATAGTTGTTGATGGAAAAGAAATTGTTAATACCAATGCAGTGAAGTATCTTGGCGTTTTTTTGCAAAGTAATCTGACATGGAATCTTCAGATTCAGAGTATTAAAACGAAAATTGCACAAGGTGCTGGATTTTTGTACAAATTTAAAAATAAATTTGATTTTGCTACTAAACTGTTGATATATAACGCTTTAATACAAAGTCACCTGAATTATTTGGCTATATTGTATGGATGGAAAAAAAGCACCGAACTTGTATCACTTCAACGAGCTCAAAACAAAGCATTAAAAACCATATATAGTCTTCCTTTAACGTATCCTACAATTGATCTATACAAGCTTATAGCTAAATCAGTTCTGCCAGTTCACGGAATTTATAAAATGCAAGTTCTTTTGTATGTATTTAAAAATATAAATAATATTGGTCATCACACAATAACTTTTTCGAGGAATCAAAACCTGCATTACACAAGAAATAACATGAATTTGGCGGTAGTAAGATGTAGATTGGAAACAACCAAGCAAAGAATTGAATACATGGGTAGTAGAGAGTTTAATAATTTGCCACTATATTTAAAAAACTTAAATCGTATTTCAATATTTAAAAAGCGTTTGAAAGAATTTTTATTTCTTAATTTGGAAACACTTCTGATATAGTTTAATATAATTTATATATATTTTTTCTATTTTCTAAATTTCATCATCATACTTTTTATTATCATTCTTTTTATTGTTAAATAAGTAAAGCTTTATCTTATTTATGCATATTTAAATTTTTATTTACCAACTCGCCTCAATAATGCCTTTAGGCGCTGAGGCAACACTATTGTAATGAATTATTTGCATGAATAAAAAAATTATTTAATAAAAAAAAAAAAAAAAAGCAAAATATTAAAGTTCAAGGCTAAACCAAATACGCAGGGACGTATCTGCGGTTAACATTAACAATTTAGATGAGCTGCAGTGGGTCCAGATTCTTTTTTATGATTTATTTTAATTGATTTTTATTTCTTTAGTTCTATTTTTTCTTCGTTTTTTCTTTTAGTAAAAATAAACAATACACATTAGGTTTGTTCTTTAATTAAAAATAGTTAATAAATTTATTTTTTGTTGTTTGCTAGTCATGCAGCAAGCAGCTCTATAAACATTGCAGGTCGTTTTAACATCTTTCAGGGATCTTAACACATAAGATTAATTAGCCCTTAAATTATTGTGTAAAAAATAATTCAATTCAATATTTTTCATAAATGTTGAAAGTTTCTGCTTCGAAAGTAAGCGTACACAGCTATTTTTTACATTTTGCTTTGATATTAATTAAGGCGAATTAATTTTATTTGACAGAGGCAGCCGAACAAACAACAACAATATACATATTGTTTCTTATTGTTGTATTTGTTGTCGTATCGCTTTCACCTGATAAATGGATTCGCCTTGATTAATAACACATTTTTCAAAACAAATTACCATCAACAAACATAAACTATTGTAAAATACGCTGACGATAAACCCTATAACATGATAACAGGGTCTTGTGAATTGAACAAATATTAAACCTTAAAATGCTATAACGTTTAAACAGGACTTTGTATGCTCTGCTAAATACATCAGTATATATTTTTTAATACATAAAATATTTAATTCTTAATATACTTAAGACCATTTTCTTGTAAATATAATTTCTTGTATATTTTCTGGTATAAATGATACTTAAATTGTGTAAACATAACTTATTATTTAGAATAAAGAAATACACTAAAGACAAAGAAAATTATTTTAAAAATTTATAATTAAGAAAAAAATAATTTCAAATAAAACCATGTTCAGTTTTTTTTGTTGTCAAAACGATATTGAATCTCGGAAAATTTAACTTAATATTAGGAACACGTCTAAAATTTTTGACTTGGTATTAAGAAAACTTTTCTAAATATTGAAATTATTTATTTCAGTTTTAAGTTAAATTTTACTTACTTTGAGTTCAAATAGGTACTTAAATTAAAAACTAATTTTTAGTATGAAAAACAAAGCATACTAAAATGTAGTTTAACCTTGATTATTATGAGTAAACCTGGGTATCAAATTTAAGGAAATTCTTCCGACTTCCGTTAAGTAATATTTATAAAACAAGGAAAAATGTTTATTAGAACAATACAAATTGTTATTTTTGATCTTCAAAAGATTTAAAGACATTCTAAAGGCTAGAAAAAAATAACTTCATAGTAAGAAAACCTTTCTTATTTTCAGTAAAAGTATACTTATACTATGGAATTCACTTATGTATAGGAATTTACGACCACAAAAGATTACAATATAACATTTTCTTAGTAAGGATTTACTAGTTTTTAGTTTATACAATAAAATTTGTTTACTATTTTTTAGGAAAACTGTGTACTTAATTTAAGTAACATTTTCCTTGGAACCAATCATTCCTGAATTTCTTCAAGTTAAGTTAAATTAACTTAAATTTAGTAACCTTTTCTTTTAGTAACAATTATTATACCTCTGTCATACCTAAACAAAGAAGTAGTAGTAGAAAAAATATATTTAAATAATAACAAAACATATACATACATACATCCATACATATATATAATAAATACAATTATTTAACATACAATTACACACTGTGTAATTTTTTAAGTCACGGGAAAATAACCATATACGGACACCACTACGTCATAAAAGACCAAAAAAAAAGACCCCTGCCTCCCAGTTTTGCCCAAGGTCCTCCAGGTTTTTTTTCTTGGGAACTTTCATGAATACTTAAAAAAAGCTGTGTCATCTGCAAAAGTTTATGTGTGGACTAGGGTGCTAATTGGCATATCTGATGTGTACAGTAAATATAAAATTGGTCCCAAAATACTACCTTGGGGAACTCCGGCTTCAATGAGCTGTGGCGAACTTAAAAAGTCACCTCGTTTTAGTAAAAACTTGCGATTCGTTAAATAATCTTTTAAGAGCTTATAAAAGTTTTCGGGCAAGTTCAGCTTTAGCTTAAATATTAGGCCTTCGTGCCAAACCTCATCGAATGCTTGAGAAACGTCGATAAAGAGCGCAGAACAGTATTTTTTTTCTTCAAAGGTCGTTTTAATTACATTTATTAATCTGTGTGTTTGTTGGATCGTACTATGTTGTTTTCTGAAGCCAAATTGATGGTTCGGAATGCATGCTTTCGCGCTAAGAATTGGATTCAGCTTAGTTATTAATATTCTCTCAAATAACTTTGACACGTTTGATAAAAGGCTTATAGGTCTGTATGATTCTACTTTTGAGTGGTCTTTTCCTGGTTTAGGAATCATAGTTGTCAAAGAGACCTTCCACTCTGTGGGAAAGTACTCATGACGTAAGATGGCATCAAAAACAAACAGAATAATTCTGCGACCTATACGGGGCAACTCAACTAACTTCTTGTTACTTGTTTTATCAACGCCAGGGGCTTTTTTGGTGTTTAAATCTGCTATTGCCCTTTCAATATCACTAAATTCAAATCTTAGGGGTACTACGGCACTAGTCTCTACTGATGGCAACTCAGCTAAATCAGTACATACATTTGGGGTGAAAACTTTCTTCAAATGTCCAACAAACAAATTGCCATTTTCGGTATCATTCCTTGCCCAGTCTCCACAGGAATTTCGCAAGGGAGACTTACGTACGACCGGTCTTTTAAGGTTCCAACATGCACGCCATAATGAATAATCTGATTTTGCAGTTGCGTCAAGGTCTTCCAAGTAACTTTTCAGAGATGCTACTCTTCGAGATTCTAGCAGCTGTCTTAGCCGTTTCGTGCAATCTTTAAGTCTAGATTTGAGTTGAGGAGATCTGTGTGCTTGCCACTCTCTTCTATTTTTCTTTTTTCAGCCAAGAGCCGCTTGACATCTACAAAATAAATTTTATTGTATCTAGCTGGTTGTCTGGTTGCTGTCGCATGTTGGGCAGCTGATTTAAGGTTTTGATCAAAATAAATTAGACTCTGGTCCACATCTTCTGGTGTTCTTTGTGGTATGTTTTCCGAACAATGAGTACTGAGATACTTTCTATATTTCAACCAATTACTGCTTGTGCAAGTTGTTGGCGACACGATATTTTGCTGACAATAGTGGGTGAATGATCTGAGGATAATTCGAGTGACGCTTCAACCTTAATCATTTCTCTCAAATACCTTTAGTCACGCCAAAATCAATAACATCAGGTATTTTTTGTCGATCAGTAGGCCAATAGGTGGGTTGTCCGCTTGATATCACATTCAGACGCATTTTTGAAATAGTGTCACATAAAACTGGACCTTTTGGAGTTATTAGGCGTGATCCCCAAAACGAATGTTTAGCGTTGTAGTCGCCTGATGCTATAAAACAGGGACCTAGTGATTTGTAAAATTCGATATATTGACTCTCTGATATTTGAAATCTAGGAGGTGAATAAATCGAAGAAATAACAGAGTTTTGATAATATTCTTCAATACAGATGTTTGTTGCTTGAATGTAGTCCTCACAAAAATCACACCGTAAATGATGTTTAATTCGAGCCCTTATTAGTATTGCTGAACCACCACATGCTCTGCCACGGGGGTCTTTAGTGTCATATAATATATAGCCATTGATTTTAAAAAAGCTATTTGTTGTTAAATGAGTCTCTGAAACCATCAGGACATCAATTTGTTGGTTCTTCAAGAAGTACTCGAGTTCATTTTATATATATATATATATATATATATATATATATATATATATATATATATATATATCGCCAACACAAAAATGAACTCGAGTACATATATATACTCGAGTATATATATATATATATATATATATATAGATATATATATATATATATATCGATATATATATATATATCGATATATATATATATATATATATATATATATATATATCGAGTATATATATATATATATATATATATATCGCCAACACAAAAATGAACTCGAGTACATATATATACTCGAGTATATATATATATAATTTGTGAACTTTAATTAAAAACAAAATAAAATACAAACCAACCAAATGTGAACAGTGTTTTTTTATTAAGGACACCCATCCTTAAACACATACATATATAAAATACAATTATTTTACTGAAAGTAAAATATCAAGACATTGGACATCAGAAAAAACATTGTAAGAAAAAAATACTGAGATCATAAATATTGTTACGTTTTTACTTTATTAATTTTATTAATTTTACTGTAAGTCATTTTATTTATTAACACCACTGTTCAAAAATACAAAAAAACTATCTTACAATACGGCAACTGAACTTTTAGACCTTTCAAATAATACTGCCATCCCGTTAAAAACCACGAATTCTATTTATAACAGAAAAATCTGACAAGTACTCTTATTTTCTTCTTTATATCTGTTTGTGTGATTATTTATTTTTTTATGCTTGTATTTATGTATGTGCCTGTGTATTTAACTGAAAAGTGTTTATTTAATGTGCGTGTGTATATGCGCCACTCATTCCGTGCTTGTTGTTTTATGAATGTTTGTACATGAGGCATTTCTAGACTAATCTACAACAACAACTAAATGACCATCGATGCTCTTTGTTGTTTGTTTCTTTCTTTTATTATTGCAAAAAACAAACCATTGATGTTGTTGTTGTTCGAGAGTATTGTTATTCAGAGCCTATAATGAATAAATTCTTCTTTCGTAACACTACTCCCTTCTCAAGCCTGTTCGTCCCGAACAGGAACAGATGTACCTTTTCCGTAGTTGGCTAGCCGCTCCAAGTACACAACTTTTATTTTTGATCTTGGGCACTGAAACTTCTTTATTCTGTAAAGTACGTCGTTTAGCCGCTTTATTACTTTATAAGGTCCATCCCAATGAGTTTGTAGTTTGGGTGATAATCCTGTCTTCCGTTGTGGGTTAAAAAGTAGAACCAGTTGTCCCTTATTAAATCCCTCAGAGTTCGCAGCTCGATCATATCTGGCTTTCATTTCTGGTTAATTTTATCCCACTCCGCACGAATTCATAAATCTCCTGGAGGTCCCTTAGTGCCTGAAGAGAGTTTTTGCCGTCTGCTTCCGCCGATGTTGGTTTAACACCAAACTCTAAATTTTCAGGCTAATTTAGCTCAGATCCAAAGACTATTTTCAGTGGTGGAATCGTGAACAGCTGATCCATATTCCAACAACAATTTGGGTATACGCTCATCCCAGTCCCTCTGGTGCTGACCACTTTTTTCAGGTATTCCTCCAGGGTTCGATTGAATCTTTCGCCCATGCCATCAGATTGCGGATGTTAAGGTGTCGTTCTGGTCTTTCTTATTCCATACACTTCGCACATCCCTTTGAATATAGCAGATTCAAAATTTCGGCCTCGGTCAGAGTGTAGTTCTAAGGGAACACCATAGCGACACACCCAGTTTCTTATAAACGCGTCTGCAATCATTCTGGCTTCTTGATTGGAAATGGCATATACTTCCGGCCATTTGCTAAAATAGTCCATGACCACTAGAACGTATCGGGGTCCAGCATTACTAGCAGCTACGTTCAAGCGGACCGTCTGAATTGTACTGCTAAAGCTGCCCCCGACTCCTTCGTACTGGACCCTTTGCTACAATGCTCTCCTGGCAATTGGCTATCCACTCAGCTACGGCTTGTTGACAGCCGACCCAATAGAAACGTTTTTTATCTTTTCCAGAGTCTTCGTTACACCAAGGTGATCTCCGCTAGGACCATTGTGAAGTTGTTTCATGACCTCTTTGATCTTGGAGGATGGCACGACGATTAAGTCTATCGCAGTTTTGCCGTCTGTGCTTTTCCAGGTGCGACATAAGCAGCCATCCTTCAAACTGAGACTGTTCCACTGGGCCCAATATTCCTTCGCCAGTGGACTTTCTGGTGAGATCTCACTTCGCGTCGGTCTTCTGTCTTCCTGTTTAGCCGCTATAATTTTTACCAATATGGGATCGTTCCTTTGTGCAGTCGGCCAGTCTTCACTAGATTCTATATGTTCAATCCCTGCATCAATAACGAATTCTTTTCTCTCCGCCTTTGTGCAATGCTTACACTCCAGATCACAAGGCCGCCTAGAAAGGGCATCTGCGTTGTTATGCTTGCCTCCTTTTTTGTGCTCAATACTAAAGTCATAGCTCTGAAGTCGCTCAATCTTGCGAGCAAGCTGTCCTTCAGGGTTCTTGAATTTCAGCAACCACCTGAGTGCGGCATGATCTGTCCTCAGCGTATAATGTTGGCCATACAAATACTTGTGGTAGTGTTTAATGCACTCCAATGCTGCTAGAAGCTCTCGTTGCGTTAGGCAATAGCATCTTTTAGGCTTCGAAAGTACTCTGCTGTAGTAGCCTATAACCTTTTCTGTCCCATCTACCTCTTGTGACAGCACGCCTCCTATTCCATATCCGCTCGCATCAGTGTCTAGCACGAATTTTTTCCCAGCTACTGGATATGCCAGAATAGGTGCCACACAAAACAATTCCACTGGTAAGATCGCGACCTTTTGGTTAGCTCACGTAGGCTCGCAGCAACACTCGCAAAATTTGGCACAAATCGTCTGTAGTATGTGCAGAGTCCCAAGAAACTTCGTAACTCCTAAAGATTTTGAGGACGTATTTTATCTTCATCGGTTGATATTCCCTCTGCTGTTACACGATGCCCCAAGTATTTGACTTCCTTCTGAAACAATGCACACTTCTTAACACTGAGCTTAGTCCAGCCGCTGATATACACCTGAAGACTTCTTCCATATTCTTTAGGTGTTCATCGAAGGTCTTTACTATGACAATTATGTCATCCAGATATACCAGGCATGTCTTCCAATTGAGTCCCTTTAACACTCGTTCCATTAAACGTTGCAGATACCAAATGGCATTAAATTAAACTGCCATAAACCATCGAGAGCATTAAAAGCAGTTTTTTCTTTATCTTTGTCAGCTATCTCGACTTGCGACTCCTGCTAGCGCGTCCAAGGTGTCATCGATTCTTGGTAGCGGATAACTGTCCTTTTTGGTAACATCGTTGAGCTTTCTGTAGTCAACGCAGAATCTAGTGCTGCCATCTTTCTTCTTTACTAAAACTACCGGCGAGCTCTAAGGACTCGAAGATAGTTCGATAATGCCGTCTCGCTCCATGTAGTTGACTAGCTGCTTTACTTCGCTCCGCTAGGCTAGAGGAATGCTCCTGGGGGCTTGTTTTATGGGCCTCGCTTCGCCAGTATTTATTTCAAGGGGTATTTCGACGTTTCGCCAGATCATTATCTGTTGCCCCATGCGCAGATCGACTCCATGCATGATCATAAAATCTGCGACAATAATAACTTCGTCGACGATATCGGCAACAATTACACTTTTCTCTTTACTAAATCGGGTCTTATTATAGACTGCGACGCTCCTATGTCTATTGTCAGAATACGCTTTCCTCCGTTGATATACCCTCTTGCAGTAAGATTGCTGTTTTGCTGCTGTATCACAGATATGGAGATTATGGGGCCCTCGGTTGTGGGAGCTAGCTCATGCCCCGTAGTGCTAGCTCTCTTTACCTTGTCTTTCATCTAAGACTTCAGTACTTACAGTACTGACCGATTCAAGTACTTGCCTTATGTCGTCCATCTTCAGCAGCAACTTTAACTTTTCGCACTTTGTATGACTGCGTTCTCGCTGTTTCTTGAGCCAGAGTGTAAGCAATGTTTTCTGCAAAGGGTGTGTTTTTCTTAGCGCATACTGTGTGCTTAATATCTGGGTCACGAATACCATTAACAAATGCCTCTACTTTGAACTGTTCTAGAAGTGGATGGTTTTCCCCAGGGTATATTAGCTGCACCAAGCTCTTTATCTCCATGGCGAAATCCTGAAGCGTCTCATTTGCTCTCTGCACCCTGCCATGTAGCTCTATTCTATACAGTTCCTTTTTATGATCGCCGTAATATTTGCGCTGTAACGCCACCATTATGTCCTCATAATTATTTCTGCAGCTTGTTGCTGGGCTTTCGAGGATTTCTGCTGCAGATCCTTTAAGTGCCAGAATCAGCTAAATCGCTTTTTCTTCATTGCTCCATAGATTTTTACTGGCCCCTGTCTCGAACTGAAATTTGAAGACGTTGAAGGGTATGATGCCGTCGAAACTGGGAGCTTTTATCCTATTTGGGTTTTCAGTCACTACTCGTACTGGACCTTCTCTTATTTCCAGGCTCATAATTTTGTTTTCTAGCTCCTGCAGCTTTACATCGACACCTGTACTTCGACGCCACTAGTTTCTAGAAGATTCATATTTCTGTTTAAACCAGACAGTTACACTTCTACGGCAGAGATTTTTTCGTCGAAATTGACTTCTACGTCGTTACTCGCTTATTAATTGTTTCAGAAATTTGTAGAAGGTTCTCGTTGACTTTTCCCAAAAGTTTCTTGTTGTTCGCTCTAGAAACTTCTTGAATCTCAGCTAGAAGTTGTTGATTTTTCTCCAGTTTCTTATATACTGTTTCCAGAAGTTTCTTGCTGTTTGCTCTAGAAACTTCTTAACTTCTTTTATAAGCTTCTTTAACTTCTAAAATTTTCTCCATTATAGCAGCAAACATTGCATTAAACTCCATGCTGCTTGTTGTCAATCTCCTCTTTTTCTTCGAACTCATATGTACCAATTTCGATGCGACGTCGCTTGAATTCATTTTTGAGCCTCTTCTGCAGTTCTGTTTTGTTACCAGCTGTTGGCAGATCTAGCTTACTTAACTCCCTTTTAAGGTGTTCCACTTTCAGTTCTTCGAACTTCATCGTTGTTGTTTTTTTTTTAAATTAATTTGTTTTCTTTTATTTATTTATTTTTTTTTACAATTTCACTTTTTACGTTTTACTTTACGTTGGGTTCTTTCAATTGCAAAATACACTGTTATTAATTTTACTGTAAGTCACTTTATTTAATAAACTATCTTACAATGCGTCAACTGAACTCTTCGACAACAACTAGATGACTAGCGATGCTCTTTGTTGTTTCTTTCTTTCGTTTATCATTGCAAAAAAAAACAACCATTAATGTTGTTGTTGTTGGAGAGTATTGTTGTTCAGAGCCTATAATGAAGAATTCATTCATTTCTTTCGTAACAATATTAATAAGTTGTTTGATTATAGTAGTAAAAAATGCAAAGAATAGTACAAAAACTAGTAATAACACAAACAGTGTTTTAAATGGAAATTTCTTAATACAATACAACAATTGCTCTTTAACAATAGCAAATTAAAAATTTTCAAATAATTATAAAAAATTTGGATAAAATAATTGTTCCACAATTTCAAAACATAACATTTAATAGTGCACTTACTAAAGAAAAAGTAAAAATAAAAACAATTCAAAATATGAAATGAATTGAGGAAATAAAATTCAACGGTAAGATTATTGTCTTACCATACTACTAACAATAATTGTGGCAATAGCAATAATATTAATAATATTTTATGACAAATGAAAAAAGTCAAATGGAGAAATTCTGGAGAAACATTCATCTAATGGGGGAGGAGTTACGTAAGTAATCTCACATACTCAACGAACCCTCGTAGACATAAATTCAATCGGCCCTATTCCGTTGGCGTTGTAGTTTGAAAAATATATAAAAACGACAATTTGGCATCACCGTTGGCGTTATCGACATTCGTCGTAATTATATCGATATTCTCTATTTTGAAACGAAGATAGAAGCGATAGAAACATTCGTTCTCTGACGTCATCATTGTAGGCAACGAAATTCAAAGGACTACAAGAAAACAATTTTCAAAATGAATAAAAAATTACATCAAGGCAGTTCGAAATTTTAGGTTTTTTAAATAAGAAAACACCCCGCTTATGCTAAGGGGTTTCAAAAGGGCATAAAACCCTAAAATTTATTGATTTTTGAAGCGAAACTGCCGAGAAATGAAATCCATTTAAGCCTCCAGTTCTTGATGGAGAAGGTTGGCATAAAGTAAAACTAAAGTAGGAGAAGTATCCATTAAAATGTTTTTTTATTAAAATAAATCAAGATAAAAAAGAAGCTCTGATTCCAGAGCAACAGGGGAAGGATGTTATAAACAGGTGCCATTGTCACCATTGGAGGAAGCGGTGTCAAACCTATTAAAATTTTAAAAACAAATTAACCCGAAAGGAAACGTAGTGTTACTCGCCGACCATGAAGAAGTTAGATCGCTACTAACCGAGTTTCGTACTTAGAATCTGGGATGGCAAAAATGTTAACGTTCTTTCGTAGCATCTTCCGATGTATATTTGTATCCATTATTTCGCCATCATCACTTGAGCTTGAAAAATAAAATTCAGTACTCGCCATATTTTGTTAAAACTTGCAAAAAAAAATAACAAACTTTTCAGAAATTTACAAAAATGTCACAAATAATAAAACAAAAAATTGGAGTGCTACCACACTTTAATTATTTTTCTCTTTGTTTTCGATAACTTTCTATATGTTTTAAGAATACGAATTTGGGAACGAAACGACTATAAAAACGACAAAGACATAGAAACGACTATTAAGATAAAAACGACAACGAGAATAGGGCCGAATAATTGCTAAATACACTATACAAACTTTAAAACAAAATCAAAGACAGTTTGTAAAGAAATCTACAGGCCCAACTATAATATGCATAAGCTGGCTTAAGCTAATGTCAAAAAATGAACGAAAAGTCTGTCAAATGCTTAAGCAACTTATTGAAGACTTTTAGGTGGCTACAATGTACTTACATGAATCTAGAAACTATTATGCCACAGTTGCACATTTGTTTTATTCGTACTTTTGCAAAATAATACTTTTTTTCTCAATAAATGAAATTTGTTAACAAAAAAGGTGTTAAATAAACATATTAAATATACTTAATACCATTTATATGAGCCATTGATTATGATAGTGGTATAAGTCATATATTTTATGTTTCGAGATATTAAGACGTTTGTATTTTAAAGGATTTAAAAATATTTTTGGACTATGGAATAAAATATTTTGACAATTAAATAGTGCCAACAAAATAGTATTTATTATAATTGTGAAATTTATAACCATTGTTAAAAGGTTGTGTGGTTTTAAAAGGTTGAAATGACTTATACCATTTTCAAAATTAACTGCATGACTTTATAAATGACTTAAAACATCAAGAATAAATTTTTTGTTAGAAATTAACATTTTATTCAAAATCATTACATTGTAATTAAGTAATTTATTTTTAGTATTTAGGGAAAATAAAGAGTTTGTGGAAAATTGGTGGAATATAGGGTAGTAAATCCATCATATCTTTTTTTTCTTCTATTATTGGTCTAATGGTTGTATATAGTGAAAGCAAATAAATATTTTCGTATATTCTTGGCCTTCCTCTTTTGGTTGAAAGGTCTAACACTTTGAATTCGGAATTGTCATCCAAAGAAGTTTTATAAAACATTTTCTATGGAGATTTTTTTTTAGAAATCTAATTCATTGTATTTTTAGCTAAGCCTCTCCATTGGTGTTATTCTTTCTATTAGTCGTTGATTCTCTCAGTTATTTCGTCGAAATGAAATCTTTCCGAGCCATTTGTTGTACCAAAAATGGGTTTCTCTTTTTACATAATTCTATTAAATAACTTATTCTTCTTCGCCGTATAATGTCTACAATTAATTATAAATAGTGCATTTTACATTAATAGGCTTACCTGATCATAACTGAACCGCTATCTGAAGACATGACAACATTACTAATAATTATTTTGCCAAACTTTAACTATGTTTTGTTTACCAACCAAAAAATAAACTCAATTTATCAACTTAATTTTCATGGCATAGTGCGAATTACTTCAGATTATGTTACTTTATTAGGATTTGATATGAAATAGCTGATAAACTAGATTTTAAAAATTTTTGACTTATACCACTTTCAAAGTCAAGTGCTCATATAGAAATTAATAATTATTTTTAATAGTTTTAAGAAAATTTCGAATGAGAAATTTAACAATTTTTGCTGTTTGTGTAATTTTGGCCAAAAGTACTAAAAAATACAGCGGTGTGCATCAATTAACTTTATAAGTTTATAAAATGCTCTTTCTATTTAAGTACGATTATTATACAACGCCTCCCTTTTTTCTTATAGAAATTTATTTTTTTAAAAATTTTATATTAAATTTAGATACAATTTGTTCACTTTCGTTCTCCATTGCAATTTTTTACGAATGTACATTCATATGTAAAACACAACGCACAAACAGCTGTTTCCGTACGGAATGTGCGATCGGTTTCGGACTTTGCTTAAGCAAATGACATTTGACGAAACTTAACGAAAAGTGTTGTTAAGTACATTATAGTTTGCCACATATGATTTATATGTAATTGCACAGTTGCTTAAGTTGGCTTAAGCTAGCTTATGCATATTATAGTTGGGCCTTACTTCTTTTTAATTTCTGGGGCGTTACTCTCTATTGCGATGAGAAAGCAAATTCGATTCGAAAGCTCAATGCGATAAGAGGGCAAATTGGTACTCTCTATGACTTTCGCAACACCTTCCGCAATATTTTTGAAAAAGTGGCAACATTAACAGTTTAAAATATGTAAACAAAAGTTAAGCCGGTTGAATTTACATATAAATATTGATGAATTATGTTTTAAAGACTTAAATTAATTTAAAACGAGTTCCAAGCAAATAGGTTCAATATAATAATAAATCTGTTATAGAATTTTTTTTCAAATTCATATAGCTTTATTTTATCTTTTTCCGTTACTGAAAGTTGTACAGGAAAGCCACTCAAAAAGTACCATATTTTACATATATAATAGCATAATATATGTAAAATAAAATATCGCAGCAACTGTTTCATGGCCAAATCACTATCTACTAAAATTAAAAACTGTCGTTTTTTTATTTGTAACTATTTGC
Source organism: Phasia obesa (assembly GCA_949628195.1). Taxonomy (NCBI): domain Eukaryota; kingdom Metazoa; phylum Arthropoda; class Insecta; order Diptera; family Tachinidae; genus Phasia; species Phasia obesa. The sequence continues at coordinate 65,151,151 of OX451219.1, forward strand.
CTTTGATTTCCCTAAAAAATAACAATTTAGATATCAAATAAAACACATTTTAAAGTAATTACATGTTTTCTTCTTTTGCGCTTGCTATTTTACTATCGCAAAATATTTAGGCTTATCGAACGAATTTGACATACGCTTTCGCATTACAGAGTGTGGTGCTGCCATCTTTGCGAAAAAGATATGCGAAAGAAAAATGCGCGAACGCTTTAAAGAGTACAAATCGTTCGATTTCGTACCATTTTGCTTTCATATCGCTATAGAGAGTAACCCCCCTGAAATTTGATTTCTTTTTCCGTTATTTCATCAGAGCTTAAAGTCAATGATTATTTTATTCATCCAAACTTTATTTTGCTATACGAGTACATTGCAAAATACAATTTTGTTAAAATTCGAAACCTTGAATGAATGTTTCCCAATAAATATTTTGTTTTTTTTTGTAAACCACTTGAATTCACCGACTTTTATTTTAATAAATAATCAATAATTAAAATTAAACAACAATGAAAAAAAGAACGACCGCATTGAAGTAATAAAGACCAAAAAGGGTTAGGCAAATTGATTAAAAATTTGGCACATGCATAGTAGAGGAGTATCTCAGTTTAAGTTTTCACGGTGGGCACCATCCACTTGCCAGGGGTGGCGATAGATGGTCTCAAAGTTGGGTACCTCCCCCTGCAAATCATTTAAGAGTTTGGCATTTCTCAAATTTTTGAAAATTATACATGGTCTTAAAGGTCTAGTTAAAACCTATAAAATGGTGGTTTAAACTGTAAATTATGTTTAAGAGCGAGTTATAATCATTTTAAAATTAAAATTTTGGATTTTTGGATATAAAATTTTTTTATCTTTTTATAAGCTAACAATATGTACGTACGTTTAATCCAATTTATTATTCAACCTTGTAGAAGATTTGACCTATTTTACATCGAAATTTAGAATTTAGCCTATATGTTCTAAAATCCCAAAACTGGGATTGGAAAAAGAAAACTGCCGTAATAAAGCTATATATACTCCCAACTATTCCTAAAATAAATAAAAAAAATCCCACAATTAAATTTTGTTGTCTTTTGTCCATAAAGTCCACATATGGACTAGGCGTCATGAAACACTTTTAGCAATAGATGCACTCAGAATATTTTTACAGTAACTGCTTGGAGTTTATTTAAAAAGTATTCCGTACAGTTATTTTTAAATAAATAAACCAAAGCAATTTTTTGACTGGTTCCTACATTTATTTTTTAAAAAACTGAATAAAAATGCGGATTTTCCGTTACAGTTAATATTTTAATTTATTTTCTTTCTACTTTTACAAAACTTAGTTCAAACCATAAGCTACTCTGTCTTTTTTAAACGCTATATATCTATACATATGAGAAATAACATAGTAAGTCATTTCCGTCTGTCTGTCTGTCCTTCATTGTTTGTGTTCGAATCACGTAAGAACTACTGGATGGATTTTAACAAAATTTTGTGAGGATATTTTTTTCCGCAAAAAATATCTTATTTCCAAGAGAAAGTGGAGAAATATCAGTGAAAACGCAATTTCCGGTTTAAAGGTGCTAAAATTTATCTTTATACAAATTAAATACATAAACCAGAACGCCCACGACGTGGCGGGTACAGCTAGTAATAAATAAAATAAAACTGATAAACAATTATTTATATTATTTATAATAAGTCATATAGGTGTAATTTGTGTGTGTATATGTACATATGTAATTTACATAAATAAGCTATTTAAGTGCGATTCAGACTCACACACGTAGGGTTCCGTACTACCTTCAATATATAATTTTAAAAATACTAGTTTCAAATTTTTTCACATCTTATGACGCACCATTTAATTTTTAATTATTTTTTATATTAGAGCACAGTACAAAGTACCCCAAGTAAATATCACATATATGCCTATAATGTTCAAAACAGAAGGCAAAATTCCTGAAACTCGCAGCATCAAGGGAACACCTTTAGTTTTTGTTTATTTTCCTTAATTGTTGTTACAGAAGATATTGTAAAATATAATCTGTGAAAATTTTAAATGTCAGTCTATTACTGTTCAAACATAAGATCAGAGCAAAATCATCGATCGAAACATCCTTTAATTTTTGGTTTAATTTTTTGTTCCTATTATAGGGAACAAATTTATAGATACTCTATCCAGTTTTAAAGTGTCTGCCCATTCTGGTTCCAAAATAAGGCAACAACAACAAAATTTTATAAAACTGCGTAAATTTACGGTTAAAAAATCTTAAATAAATTAAGACCTTAAATAAATTAAGATTTTTTAGCCAAGGTAATACATTTTTTACATATTACGGTTAAAAAATAAAGCCATAGAAAACATGTCACTATCGGAAAACCTTTTAATTTTTACTATTTGTTATCTTCAAAAAATAAGGACATACACCTTTTAACAATTAATCTTGTTTACATAGCGAACAGACTTTTAATTATTGTGTGTAAATTTTGAAGTGTCTGCCTCTTGCTGATCAAGAAATAAAGCGAATAGAACTTCACTTTCGGAGTACCCTATACATTTTAATATTTGTTGTAAAAGAGGCCATAGTAATACAACTTGCTTAGTTGCTACAATTCTTAATTCTAATTCCTTAACATTAACTTATAGGTTTCTAATTACAATCATTTTGTTTTAGCAAGTGTCATCGTGGGAGTAGGTATTTGGAAATAATTCCAAGAATTGATGCTTTTGTTTGTCATTATGTTAATGCAACATAAAAGCATGTGGTTTTGTGGGAAAATGCTAAATTGTTGGCTGTTGCACTTTTTGAGTGCAAAAGAATAAAAAATAAAAATAATAATTCTGAGAATGATCTTGTTGATTGGTATTTTAATAAAGTCAACAAGAGCTGTTGTGGGAAGTTGCCGGAGCGTTGTCTGTGTTAACTACTCCCCCTCTAAATTGAAAGTCGTCCTCGGCTTTCTGCAGCTTTTCTTGAAGGTTTTTTATCATACCCACTATCTTTCCATTTTTTGGCTAACATTTTTGCTTATTACTGCGTAAGATAATAGAGCAAATATAAAAAAAATTATGGTCATAAAAAAAATGTTATAAACTGTAGTGTGGGTAGTTATTTTGTCCTTCAAAGTATTTATATGGTGGACATTCCTTAAATGTAGTTCGTTAAAGACTTTTTTTCGCAATTTTTTATTTATTGTATCTTCAATATAATTGAACTATCAATAATTACTCATATCTTAAGTCTAAAAATAAAAATATACATGTTAAGTCCAACCAGTACTGGACAAAAAAAATGTATGTTTCACGGTTACTGTAATTTGCGGGTTAACCCTCTGATGTACGGATGAGAGAAGCAGTGTCCCTCCTTCTTAGTCGAATGTAACCAGGTTCATTTAGTATGTTACGGGCCATTGGATTAGGATGAGTTTCAAGCTTCTTTAAATAACTTATGGCAAGTTTCGCTATTTCCGCTTTAACTGTTGGCACGTTTAGATGTTTATGGATGTTCGAGTTTTTTATATACCAAGGAGCAGATGTATGAACACGATTCAGTCTAAACGAAAAGAGCTAGACCCTTGAAATTTGGTACATATATATCTTGAAAGATAGGGCAGGCTAAGTTCGTAAATGGGCCAAATCGGGCCAGGAGGAAAAAAATTCCCCTAAGAAGAACTAAACCAACCCCTGAAAAACTACACATTTTTACAAGTTTTTTTGTAAATTTGTTAAGCAAATGAAACATTTTTATGTCAAAGAAGGTTCAAGGTCTTTACCCTGGAGCCAGAAAATCATAAAAATTTATTTTTGGACCCCGCCCCCTTTTTGTGGGCGTTTATATAGCATATTATATAAAAAATAGTGTCAATAATTAACAAATTGTATTACCTAAGCCTAGATTGCATAAAAAATTAATTTTTAAGCTTTCATGACGAATGGAAAATGTACTCGGATCTTCTGCGCTACCTGATCCTGAAGACCCGAAATCCAAATCATAACTGATTTTTAGTATGTGTTCCATAAGTCGTATTCTTGCGTGTAGTGGTGATAATCCAAATTCATATGCATCGGTATTATCTAATGATTTTGCTGGGACTTGGTTTAATTGGGTTGATGTTGCTTGGCATATAATGCAACTGGAAGCAGCCTTCGTGTTAGGTAAAGCCTGACCCACTTTTCCATCTATCATTGTCAGGACTAACTGGTAGCTTACTTCAATTTGCTGCCCATCTAACTGTAATTGTAATGACTGTAGTGCTGTAATTTGGGCCTTGATATCACTAATTTCTTTATTAATAACATCATTTGTTTCTTTTTTGAATTGAAATTTGATTGGCCTGCAGTATTTCGTAGAAGATGGTGTCTCATTTTTCCAAATATCCATTGTTTGCGTTGTACTAGTCGAAGGCTCTGAATCTTCCAAAATCTTTTTCAATCGCAATGGTACAAATGATACCATGAACATATCTGAGTCAGAAATATTTTCACATACAGCTTGTTTATATTGTTTTTTGTCCCGAAGAACCATCACATCCCCATTTACAAAAAAGAATTAACTTTGTGTTTCCGTATTTCTTCAACTCATTTCCTGTTATTGATTGCAGCAAGCGTGCGGCTGTGTGATCAAGTAGAGATTGTAGTTGTACCTCTGCCGAAATTGGTGTGATTGTAATAGTGTCCTTTGATGGCAAACAGTCCATTTTAGCAGCGGTTATGTGATGATATGCTGGATATATATTTGAGCCTTTTTCAATCGCACGCTGTCTGAGTTTAATATATTGCTGTTTTGTTAATCCAGAAATAATGCTAATGCCTCCTCATTTGTGTACTGTATTGCATCATTCGGAGTTGGTATACTTTTAATAATCCGTTTTGTTCTCGGTGGACTAGCTTTAACAACTTTTTCAATGATATCCACTTTTGTAAATTGCTTCTGTGATCGTAATTGATGTAGAAAAGATTCTTTTATATTTGTAGAACCAAAGGCATCGTTAATACCTTTAAGCTTCCGCCTCTTAGATCTATCGCTGCAATTGTCCACTAATGATTTGCGTGGTCTTCCAGCCTTATCTTGCTTTGCTGTTTCTGCAGCGACAGTAAGTTGACCTTCTAACCACTTTGCACTTTTTATATAAAATTTTTGTTTACTGTACATAACTTCTTTGTAGCGTTTTTTTAGTGCTTTGACGAAATTATATAATTGCTCTTGCATTTCGGTGCTACACGAATTTAAGTTTAATTTTATTTTAACGTAACTAAGAACATCTTCCTGATTTTTGTTTCTAAAATACACTTCGGCCAGTTCTTTATAACTGAAGCTCTCCATTTTCTTTTGAATATTTTTATTTGCGTTTGTTATGTTTTATCCGTACACTTAAAGGATTAAGTTATTACTGAGTAATCCCTTAACGAATCCGTACTTTTATAAAATTGTTTATGACTTTGGTTGACCCTAACATTTGATAACAGGTAAATTTAGAAAGAGATCATATGCTTCCTGTAGAGCCCATTGTGATAATTTTATTACTTATTTTTTGCTGATCAAAACAAAGCCATTAAACCCTTTCGAAGGTATTATATTTATTTTTTTTTAGTTGTACGTAGCCTAAACTAAAAAAAAATAAACTTTAAGGCAAAAAAGTGAAAATTTAATACACCATTGTATATGAATTTTTTTCGAGTAATTTCATTAAAATGAAAAAAAGTGTTCTACAGGCGGCTCGTGGCGGGTGCAAAAGTATATATAGCCTTAAAGAGTACACTTCACCTTTTTCGTGGTTGTATACGTTTCTTGTTCCCTTTTGTTCCCTAGAAGTTCTATTCCACTAAAGTTTAAATTTGAGGAAAATATAGTAGTTTCATAAATATTTCATAACGCCCCTAATATTAAACGCTAGAGCTGTGTCTACTTACAACAACTAAAGACAATAATCCTACCAACATTATAAAAAAAACCGCAGACCATTATCGATTATAGCTTGCGAGTAGTAACCATTTAATTTTGATAAAAAACCAAAGAAAAACACCTTTTTCTGAAATTAAAAAAAAAAAGTTGAGTTTGACAGCATGCCACGCCCACAATTATCAATATTTTAACATAATTTTTTGGCTACCTTAATTTGGATATATTAACTACAAAATGACGTAAAAATTTTAAAAATCGGTGACAAAAAAAATTTACTTTTGGCCAACGAAAAACGATTTTCAGCCACTGTGCGCCGGTTATTTATCCGAATAGGGGGGCAAGATTCTCTACGCAGTGTGAAAGTTATGTGAGTACATTTTTGTTCATTCACTCTTATTCTCCATTTCTTCAACCATTTTTCTAAATTGGATATGTGGTCTTGTAAATATCGTGATGCTACTTCGGGTCTTTCGTGAATGCTCAAAAAAGCTGTGTCGTCAGCAAATGTCGATGTGTGAACTCGGTTACTAGTTGGCATGTCTGAAGTATACAATAAGTATAAAAAGGGCCCCAATATACTACCTTGGGGAACTCCGACTTCGATTGGCTGGGGTGAGCTCAAAAAATCTCCTTCTTTCACAATAAATTTTCGTTCGGTTAAATAACTATCTAGCAGCTTATATAGGTTTACGGGCAAATTCAGTTTTAGCTTGTATATTAGGCCTTCATGCCATACCTTATCGAATGCTTGAGAAACGTCGATAAAAAGCGCAGAGCAGTATTTTCTCTCTTCAAATGTCTTCTTAACAACATTGACTAACCTGTGAGTTTGTTTGATCGTACTATGTTTATTCCTGAAGCCGAATTGATGGTTTGGAATACATCCTTTGTCGCCTAGAATAGGGTTAATGTCCAACAAATAAATTGCCTTTTTCGGAATCACTCCTTGCCCAGCCTCCAGATGTAGTTCGCAGGGGAGGCTTACGTAAGACTGGCCTTTTAAGAGTTCTACAAGCACGCCATAATGAATAATCTGATTGAGGAGTTGCGTCTAGGGCTCCCAAATAGTTTTTCAGGGATGCTACTCTTCTAGATTCCAGCATGTCTCTTAGCCGGTTCGTGCATTCCTTAAGTCTGCTTTTGAGATGAGGAGATAGATCTCTGTAATTGCCATTCTCTAATTAATAGCTAATTGTCGGGTTATTGTTGAATGTTGGGCAGCTGATTTGAGGTTTTGGTAAAAATCAATAAGACTCCGCTCTACGTCTTTAGGTGTTCTTAGCGGAATGTTTTCCGAACAATGAGTACTAAGATACTTTCTATATTTCGACCAATTAATGCTTGTGCTAGTCGTTGGTGATATGATGTTTTGTTTGTCCCATATATAGACGATAGTGGGTGAATGATCTGAGGATAATTCAAGCGACGCTTCAGCTTTAATCATTTCTCTCGAAATACCCTTAAACACGCCAAAATCAATAACATCAGGTATTTTTTGTCTATCAGTAGGCCAATAGGTGGGTTGTCCACTCGATATAACATTCAGACGCTTTTTTGAAATTGTGTCAAACAAAATACGACCTTTTGGAGTTATTAGACGTGATCCCCAAAACGTATGTTTAGCGTTGTAGTCGCGTGATGCTATGAAACAGGGACCTAGTGATTTGTATAAGTCGCTATACTGACTTTCCGAAATTTGAAATCTAGGAGGTGAATAAATCGAAGAAATAACTAAGCTTTGATGAAATTCTTCAAGACAGATATTTGTTGCTTGAAGGTAATTCTCACAAAAATCACGCAGTAAATAATGTTTGATTCGGGCCTTAATAAGTATTGCCGAGCCTCCACATGCTCTTCCACGGGGGTCCTTAGTGTCATATAAAATATAGCCATTGATTTTAAAAAGGCTATTTGTTGTTAAGTGTGTCTCGGAAATCAGCATGACATCAATTTGTTGGTGCTTGAGGAAGTATTCAAATTCATTTTTATGTTGGCGTAAGCCGTTTGCGTTCCAGAAACATATTTTTAAACAGCTCATGGTTTGTTTAGTACCGCCTGCAACATCATAGATTGCATGCGTACCATTTTTTGCATCATGCTGCTCATAGAGCTCATAAAACTGTTTAACGAATGCACTATTGTCTCGATGCTTGCTTCGAGACGATTACAGTTACCAGATGATGGTTGTTCTTTAGGTTCTGGGTGCAAATGTGGTGTAGAATTATTTTTCGGTTTCGCTTTATGTACTGAAACATGATTAGTTTTTAACATATCCGCGTATGAAACATGTTGGGTTGTTGGTTGGGCTAACTGAGGGTAATGAGCATTTGCTCGATATTGTGGGTACTTAGCAGGAGTATTTGATTTTTGAGTGGTTTTCCTTACCATGGCAAAAACTGGACAGCCTCTGTAGTTAGCAGTGTGGTTTCCACCGGAATTGCTACATTTTTTAACTTTCGAGTCATCCCTTGCTTTGTCGCATTGGGCGGAACAATGTAGCTCTCCACACACAACGCAAACCGGAGGCAATTTGCAGTAAGCCCTAGTATGACCATATTCTTGGCAATTTAGACACTGTACGGGTCCTGATCGCTTATGCGGTTCTCTACGCTTATTTTGCGGTGCAACAGATATCTTAAATTATAGATAGGGTGCGTTTCGTTCTTTTTCAATCGCATATCTCCCGGTTCCAGTTCAACGCGAAATAGAGGTTGAGCGACACGTTCTCGATTTCTGAGGTTGTCTACACTTTTTACCTTAAATCCCGGTTTTTGGAGGCCATCTCTAATTTCGACTGGATCAACGTATGAATCTACACCGTTTATAACTACCTGTAGACCTTTACTACTCTTCAGCTGATATGTATAAAAATTCTTTTTGCAGCTTTCAAACTCGTTTACTACTTTACGATAACTGTTTTCATCAATAAATTGTATTTTTGTTTCATCAATGTTGCCACGCTTGATTGGAATTACATAAAATGTGTTCTCACCAATAATTGAAATTAACTTCTTTATTAAGACACTGGAGTTTTTCTCCCTTAAATAAATTGGAGGTGGTTTGAACGACCTGGGTGCCGTTTTTTTTTCACTTGTTTCGCTATCTAAAATAGCAAAACGATTATGGGAATTTATTCCGTTAGAGTCCTTGTCTTTTTGTACTTTAGCCATTGGTGCAATCTGGGAAGATTTAGGGCTTCGACCTCTTTTCAATACAGTTATGTATCTGTCCATTCCTACTTGGGTCTTATGTTTTTCTACACTATCCATATTAGTTTTGGTAATACTGAGTTTAGAAGGGGACTTGTTTGTAGTTATTTTATTCTCATCGCATAACAACAGCGAGGAACAAGATTGTGCACGTAAAACTGGCGTAGCATTTATACACAAATTGTCACTAGTTTTTTTGTTTTTATTTATTTCAACATTGTCAACATTTTTATTGCTTAAATTAAAGAGGCTCATTAGCCTTTATTGTTTTTGTTTTATTTTTAAAGTAGCAATTCAATATGCCGTTGTATAAAAAAAAAGACGAAAGAAAAAGAAAAAAATATTTTACAAACAACTTTGTTGTTGTATTAAAACAGGTTTGTTTTTGTTTTAAATTATTCACACAACGTATGTTTTGTTTTTTGTTAATGCGAGCTTGAAAAAAAATCGCGACCGCACTTATCAACGCACAAACTAAAACTCGTTAAAGACGGGTAATAACAGCTGCTGTATGTGATCTGTTATATTGACAGAGTGAGCTAATGGAATTTTTGGGTTTAGAACAACTCTGCCTTTTTTGTTGGTAAAGTTTGTTCCATTAATCATAATAGTTTCCTTGAATGTAATAAGGTAAGTACCATTTATTCGGGTAACATTTTTTCCCAACGATTTGACTGTGGCTTTTGCATCGTTAATGATAATAACGCCATCGCTCACTTCTGAAATATGTGGTGAGTGAACGGTTACTTCAGAACAATTTGCTTCATATGTGTTAAGTATGTTTTTTAAACAAGGGTTTTCAGATGAGTTCTGTGCAAAAAGTTGTTACGCCTTTTCTGTTACAGTTTTGCAAAATTTTATAACCACTTTGACACTTTGCTGTAATATTTGATTCAAAATTAAGTATTTTATTTAAGTGAGAAACTAGATAAATGGAAGTTGCATTACATAAATCAGTGACAATAGGAAATTTTATATAAAATAAAATGATATCATTATTTTGAATAATCTTAAACTTACTATTTATTAATAAATCATTTATGCTTACATCAAAGTTCTCAAGCTTAAAAATAAATTTAGTTTCTTCATTGTTTAATATAATAGGATTAATTATATCCGCTTTAGCTAAAGCCAATGATAAAGCACAGTTTTCTAGGTCGTCCATAATTGCCCTAGCTCTAGAACTTGCTAATTCGTAAAGATACAGTGTGTTTATCTACTCTAGTTTACTTTGCACTATTAACTTATCTATTGCGTTGGTTAGTTTGTTAATTTGGTCTTGTATTTTTGTATTAATAATTATTTGGTTTTCATTGTTTTGTAATAAGATTTCCATGTTTACTTTAAGTTCATTGAAATCATCAAAATCGGGAGTTCCCGTTACAATTTTTAATACTGTTCCTAAAAAGTTAAGGCTGCGTGCATGTCGGTGGTGGATTCCAACCGTGTCCAAAAGTGTTGTAAATCCATTTCCAAAATCTTTTTCATATGAGACTGAGGAATGTATTCTAATAATTTTTGTGTTTCTTTACTGAGGTCTTCGTAATTTGATAAATTCGTCATATGTGCAAGAGCACCATAGTCCTTAAATATTGCTGCTTGTCCATCTACAATAGGGATGTATTTTGATGCAGAGTAGTCAATAAGTTCGCCCAATGCCGGCGATATTAAAAAAATCTGTAATAAAAAATTTTGGTCAGTAAATAATGGTTTAGTTTATGTCTATCGTAAGTTGTCTTTATGAACTCTTCTGTTTTCTACTAAGACGGTTGTACCTAGGTCCTATTCTATCTTGGGCTGCTCTGAGCCTTGTCTTAATATTAATTAAATTTTTCTTGGAAAAATCATTCATAATATCAATAAGTTTTGCTCCTATTACTGAGTGAACTGTTTGATTATATTTAAGTGTGGCGATAAAAACAAGGTCAATCGTGTCCACAATATCCTGCTGAGCCTTGACGCAGCGTGCAATTTCCGTTAAGGTCGAATGGAATTTCTCCACTTGACCGTTGCTCTTGCTATGAAGAGGTGGTATAAAAAATTGTTCGGCATCAAAATAGTTTTTTAGTAAATTCTGCAAAGAACTCGCCTGAAAGGCCTTTTCGTTATCGGATACGACTAACTTAATTCCTTTAAATCTACATAAAATTTGAAATAGTGCGTTTTTAATGTCGATCAGATTTCTTGACGCGATTGGAATGACACTAGAAAATTTCGAAAATTTGTCAATGCATGTTAAAAAATGTGTTTTGTTTGTTGAAAAAATATCAATATGTAATATCTGTCCTGGGTATTCGGGTACAGGGGTGTCCCCTATAATAGCTTTTTCCGGTTTTCTACTGTATTTATTTTCCATGCAAATTTTGCAATTTTTATTGATGGTGTTTAGTAATTTTTTCATGTCTGGGAAAAAATAATCTTCTAGTAGTTGTTTAAAATTTTCATTTGCGCATCTATGAGCACGATTGTGTTCGCAATGGGCTGTTTCTATTTGATCGTTTTGATTCGTTAAATCTATTACTATTCGTTCAGTATGGACGAATTTTATTGACGGAAATATCTTCAAGATGTGACTTTGTATCCTAGCCAGTGTAGGCAAATCACAACAAATTGCGTTTACAACTCTGGAGTTCACACTAGTTTCCAAGAATGAATATAGATTCTCTATATCATTGTATTCGATCACATGTCGAATATATTTTTTAAAGAATATTTTTGTCCTTTTTGAATTTGTGTTCCCCTTTGCAATAACAATCTGGTTCCTAAACTGATTCACAGAGAATGCAATAGATCTTATTGCGTCCGATATGACATTTCGCTGTGCGCAGTGTCCGGAATTGACTCGGTTTCCGATATATTATTTAGATATTGACGTGATAAAGCATCCGCCACAACGTTCTCTTTTCCTGGTTTATAATGAAAACTTGGCGAAAACTCTTCTTTAAAAGCTCTCCACCTTTTTATTTTTGAGTTAGTACTTTTATCCGTAACGGAAAAAGTTAGTGGCTGATGGTCAGTGAATATTTTTATATTTTTTACTCCATAGAGATAGTTCCTTAAAGTTTTTAATGCCCAAATGATGGCCAAGAGTTCTCTTTCATTAGTGGCATAGTTTTCTTCAGCTGAGGTTAGTGTTCTAGATATCATGGTTATTGGGCGACCGTTTTGTGATAAGACAGCACCCAAAGCATGATTTGAAGCATCCGTTGTTAACTCAAACGGCTTTTCAAAGTCAGGATTTGTTTAATTTTTTCAAAAGCTTCTAACGCTTCATCGTCTAGTTTAATTTTTACATTTTTTGATCTATTTGCGCCTATATGACCGTTTTCACCGCGTAAGTATTTTGTGAGTGGCTTTGATATCGAAGCATAGTCCCTTACAAATTTTCTATAATAACCCGACAAACCAAGGAATGATCTAAGACCTCTAAGAGATGCTGGGGTTTTATAATTGTCCTTTATTTTTTCGGGTGACGTTTTTATACCATTTCGAGAGACCACAAATCCCAAAAATTCGACCTCATGTTTGAAAAATTTAGATTTTTCAACAGAAACCCTAATATTCGCTTTTGCTAAGTCAGCCAGGATTGTGTCTATGTGTTGTAAGTGACTTTTTTCGTCGGGGGAAAAAATTATAATGTCATCGATGTAGACGTGACAAAATTTGCCTATATATGGTCTCAGGACATCGTCAATAGCCCTTTGGAAAATGCTGGGAGCATTTTTAAGGCCAAATGGTAAGCGGCAAAACTCATATTTACCGTTATTCACGCTAAAAGCTGTTTTTTGACGATCGTCCTCTTTTAACAGGGTCTGATGGAATCCTGATTTTAAATCAAGTGTCGAGAAGTATTTAGATTTTCCCAGATTACTGAGAATAACCGAGGTTTCCGGTATTGGATATTTATCTGATTCTATTTCTTTATTATTAAGAGATGTTGCTGACATAGGATACGGATATGATTTAGAGTAAATAGGTTCATTAGTAGTTGTCGTGATACTGGCAACCACATTTGTGTTATAGGGAAGAACTCTATTGGGTTCTGCGAATGCGCAATGATTTTCCTTTATTATTCTCAAAAATTCACTTTTAGTGTCAAAAGGGACAGAGGAAAGGTCGATTTCAAAATAATTTATTTCCTTCCGAAACGAATCATTTGAATTCTCGTTATCCATTTTAAATCGTAAAATATAATTTCCTATATCAATTTCCGCTCCAACTTTCTTCAAAAATTCATAACCCAGTATAGCATCGAAAGATGTGAGATTTGGTAACAGAAAAAACGTAGCTGTCTCACCAAACAATGAAATTTCGCATTTTTCTGTGACATATGTTTCACCGTTCACTGTCCTAATTTTAAATGGTTTATCAATTTTAGATATATTTTTCAAACTACTCAAATTTCTAACATAATTTAATGATGTTCCTGTATCAATTAATATATAAAGCTTCTGCGTATTATTCAATGTTTTTGAAATACAAGGCAGAAGCGGGCTTAATCTAAAAAATTTAATGGCTCTTCCATTAGTTTTTCCTTAATATTATTAATTCTCTGAATCTTTGGAGTAAACTGCCTTGTTGATTCTGGAGGTCTTTTATGAACTTTGGGCACTTCGCATAGCACTACGGAAACTTCTATCAACCTCCATAGGTTCTGGTACCTGATTAGGTCTTTCCCTTGCATTGAAATTCCTATTATTATAAGTGTGTGATCCATTAAACGGAACAAATTGGGGTAATGCTTGCCGGTTATGTTGTTGTCCTACTTTTTGATAATGTGGGGATTTAGATGAATGGTTATTCCGAGAATTATTCCAGTAAGTGGTAGCAAACTGATAGCGAACTTGATTTGTCTCTAGTTCCTGTGCCAGGACAAGAGCCGAAGGCATGTCTCCAGGCTTGGAGGAAAATAAAATGTCGCACATTGGACGTTTAAGCCCAGAAATGAAAACTCTAAGTGCATCTTACCTATATTTCAAGTTTAAGGAATTAACCAATTGCTCATTTCCTTCGTTAGTCATTATGACTTTATTTACTATTAAAGTTAATTTCCTTTCAACCTCATCGTAAAATTCTGTAATTGATTTTTGGCCCTGTTTGAGAGTGGAAAGTTCTTGTTCGAGCGTATAAAGCGAGCGCTTATCAGCGTAAGCAAAGTCTAATCTGGCTACGATTGCTTGAAAATTTAGAACAGTATTGTAAGAACTAAGGAGTGTATCAGCACTGCCAACAATTTTATTGCGTAAAATTGCAATTGCCTGATAGTATTTGGAACTACCTTTATGCTTTTCATATAGTTTATGAGCGGTGGCCGCGGCTTGACGCCATGAAACGTATTTTGACGAATCGCCATTAATTTCAGGCACTGATTTAACAACGTCGAGGGGCTCGTTACATATAACGTTTTCTAATATCTCTACTTCTTTGTATTCCTCTACTTCAGTCGGAAGTTCTAGGAGTTGTAGTCTTTCAGTCAAACTGTTTATCGTCGATTGGAATTCAACTCGAGTCTGTTCGGTCGCTTGAGCTATTGCTGTTGTAAGCAATGCTTGCACAGTGTTCGTGTCCATAGTTGTTGTGTTTATCCGTAGATGAGCAAAATTGTCAATAATATCTTCTATCTCACGCAAGCTCTTTCTAATGTCGTTTGAAGTCATTAACCAAAATAAGTTTCTTTATCATTTGTTTACTTTACTTTACTATTATTATTTGATTTCTTTAATTTCACAAAATTTTCACTTTCTTATATTACGTTATCATTAAAATAAACAATTAATACCTTATAATTAACTTACAGAAATATTATTACTCTTGCCATATTTGTTGCTGGAGTTGTGGATATTATTCGTTGGGCAGTGTCACGGCTTGGCACGCACTTTCTTCCTTCTGTTGAAATTTATAGATGCTTCTGATTCTTCTTTTTTTCGGAATAGTTGCAATTTCACCACAGTTTATTATTTTTAAATTTTGTGAAGTGGTTTTATTCTTTTATGAAAATGTCAATAAATTGTTTTGTTTATTACAATTATTTAAAGGCTTTTTTGTTTTTAAAAACTCCAATATTTTTTTGTGGTTTTTCATATAAGAAATTGTTTACTGCAGCCTTGTTTAACACAGTTTTTTTTATTGTTACAATGATTTGTTTAATAAAATAAATGAAATTTTTTTTATTTAAGTTGTCCTTGAAGATATTTTAAAAATGTTTTATTTAACAATTTTTTTTTTGTTGTTTTTTTATCAAACTTGTTTAGAACACCTTTTTATTGTTCTTTTTTTTTTTAATTAAATAAAAATTCTTTTATTTGGTTCGTCTTTACCGAAATTTGTTTGTTAACACTATTTATATTATTCACTCCTTTTTTTATTTGACTTTAATTATCCTAAAATAAGGATTTTTTAACAAACAAAAAAAAAACAAAAATTTTAATTATTTAAATGATCCTTTACATAAGGATTTTTTTTAAGGTTTGATCTTTTGAAAATTTCCTAAATATAAGGATTTGTTTTTATTAAAAGTTCAATCTTTTTAAATTATCCTAAGCATAAGGATTTATTTTTAGTAAAAATATTGGCTAGTTGGTCGCCAGTTATTCTTACCGATAAAATAGAACTTTGTTATTTCAAGTATCAAACTGAACTGCTCTTTATTATTCTTCATATTTTCTTAGTTGCTACAATTCTTAATTCTAATTCCTTAACATTAACTTATAGGTTTCTAATTACAATCATTTTGTTTTAGCAAGTGTCATCGTGGGAGTAGGTATTTGGAAATAATTCCAAGAATTGATGCTTTTGTTTGTCATTATGTTAATGCAACATAAAAGCATGTGGTTTTGTGGGAAAATGCTAAATTGTTGGCTGTTGCACTTTTTGAGTGCAAAAGAATAAAAAATAAAAATAATAATTCTGAGAATGATCTTGTTGATTGGTATTTTAATAAAGTCAACAAGAGCTGTTGTGGGAAGTTGCCGGAGCGTTGTCTGTGTTAACTACTCCCCCTCTAAATTGAAAGTCGTCCGCGGCTTTCTGCAGCTTTTCTTGAAGGTTTTTTATCATACCCACTATCTTTCCATTTTTTGGCTAACATTTTTGCTTATTACTGCGTAAGATAATAGAGCAAATATAAAAAAAATTATGGTCATAAAAAAAATGTTATAAACTGTAGTGTGGGTAGTTATTTTGTCCTTCAAAGTATTTATATGGTGGACATTCCTTAAATGTAGTTCGTTAAAGACTTTTTTTCGCAATTTTTTATTTATTGTATCTTCAATATAATTGAACTATCAATAATTACTCATATCTTAAGTCTAAAAATAAAAATATACATGTTAAGTCCAACCAGTACTGGACAAAAAAAATGTATGTTTCACGGTTACTGTAATTTGCGGGTTAACCCTCTGATGTACGGATGAGAGAAGCAGTGTCCCTCCTTCTTAGTCGAATGTAACCAGGTTCATTTAGTATGTTACGGGCCATTGGATTAGGATGAGTTTCAAGCTTCTTTAAATAACTTATGGCAAGTTTCGCTATTTCCGCTTTAACTGTTGGCACGTTTAGATCTTTATGGATGTTCGAGTTTTTTATATACCAAGGAGCAGATGTATGAACACGATTCAGTCTAAACGAAAAGAGCTAGACCCTTGAAATTTGGTACATATATATCTTGAAAGATAGGGCAGGCTAAGTTCGTAAATGGGCCAAATCGGACCAGGGGGAAAAAAATTCCCCTAAGAAGAACTAAACCAACCCCTGAAAAACTACACATTTTTACAAGTTTTTTTGTAAATTTGTTAAGCAAATGAAACATTTTTATGTCAAAGAAGGTTCAAGGTCTTTACCCTGGAGCCAGAAAATCATAAAAATTTATTTTTGGACCCCGCCCCCTTTTTGTGGGCGTTTATATAGCATATTATATAAAAAATAGTGTCAATAATTAACAAATTGTATTACCTAAGCCTAGATTGCATAAAAAATTAATTTTTAAGCTTTCATGACGAATGGAAAATGTACTCGGATCTTCTGCGCTACCTGATCCTGAAGACCCGAAATCCAAATCATAACTGATTTTTAGTATGTGTTCCATAAGTCGTATTCTTGCGTGTAGTGGTGATAATCCAAATTCATATGCATCGGTATTATCTAATGATTTTGCTGGGACTTGGTTTAATTGGGTTGATGTTGCTTGGCATATAATGCAACTGGAAGCAGCCTTCGTGTTAGGTAAAGCCTGAACCACTTTTCCATCTATCATTGTCAGGACTAACTGGTAGCTTACTTCAATTTGCTGCCCATCTAACTGTAATTGTAATGGCTGTAGTGCTGTAATTTGGGCCTTGATATCACTAATTTCTTTATTAATAACATCATTTGTTTCTTTTTTGAATTGAAATTTGATTGGCCTGCAGTATTTCGTAGAAGATGGTGTCTCATTTTTCCAAATATCAATTGTTTGCGTTGTACTAGTCGAAGGCTCTGAATCTTCCAAAATCTTTTTCAATCGCAATGGTACAAATGATACCATGAACATATCTGAGTCAGAAATATTTTCACATACAGCTTGTTTATATTGTTTTTTGTCCCGAAGAACCATCACATCCCCATTTACAAAAAAGAATTAACTTTGTGTTTCCGTATTTCTTCAACTCATTTCCTGTTATTGATTGCAGCAAGCGTGCGGCTGTGTGATCAAGTAGAGATTGTAGTTGTACCTCTGCCGAAATTGGTGTGATTGTAATAGTGTCCTTTGATGGCAAACAGTCCATTTTAGCAGCGGTTATGTGATGATATGCTGGATATATATTTGAGCCTTTTTCAATCGCACGCTGTCTGAGTTTAATATATTGCTGTTTTGTTAATTTCAAATCCAGAAATAATGCTAATGCCTCCTCATTTGTGTACTGTATTGCATCATTCGGAGTTGGTATACTTTTAATAATCCGTTTTGTTCTCGGTGGACTAGCTTTAACAACTTTTTCAATGATATCCACTTTTGTAAATTGCTTCTGTGATCGTAATTGGTGTAGAAAAGATTCTTTTATATTTGTAGAACCAAAGGCATCGTTAATACATTTAAGCTTCCGCCTCTTAGATCTATCGCTGCAATTGTCCACTAATGATTTGCGTGGTCTTCCAGCCTTATCTTGCTTTGCTGTTTCTGCAGCGACAGTAAGTTGACCTTCTAACCACTTTGCACTTTTTATATAAAATTTTTGTTTACTGTACATAACTTCTTTGTAGCGTTTTTTTAGTGCTTTGACGAAATTATATAATTGCTCTTGCATTTCGGTGCTACACGAATTTAAGTTTAATTTTATTTTAACGTAACTAAGAACATCTTCCTGATTTTTGTTTCTAAAATACACTTCGGCCAGTTCTTTATAACTGAAGCTCTCCATTTTCTTTTGAATATTTTTATTTGCGTTTGTTATATTTTATCCGTACACTTAAAGGATTAAGTTATTACTGAGTAATCCCTTAACGAATCCGTACTTTTATAAAATTGTTTATGACTTTGGTTGACCCTAACATTTGATAACAGGTAAATTTAGAAAGAGATCATATGCTTCCTGTAGAGCCCATTGTGATAATTTTATTACTTATTTTTTGCTGATCAAAACAAAGCCATTAAACCCTTTCGAACGTATTATATTTATTTTTTTTTAGTTGTACGTAGCCTAAACTAAAAAAAAATAAACTTTAAGGCAAAAAAGTGAAAATTTAATACACCATTGTATATGAATTTTTTTCGAGTAATTTCATTAAAATGAAAAAAAGTGTTCTACAGGCGGCTCGTGGCGGGTGCAAAAGTATATATAGCCTTAAAGAGTACACTTCACCTTTTTCGTGGTTGTATACGTTTCTTGTTCCCTTTTGTTCCCTAGAAGTTCTATTCCACTAAAGTTTAAATTTGAGGAAAATATAGTAGTTTCATAAATATTTCATAACGCCCCTAATATTAAACGCTAGAGCTGTGTCTACTTACAACAACTAAAGACAATAATCCTACCAACATTATAAAAAAAACCGCAGACCATTATCGATGATAGCTTGCGAGTAGTAACCATTTAATTTTGATAAAAAACCAAAGAAAAACACCTTTTTCTGAAATTAAAAAAAAAAAAGTTGAGTTTGACAGCATGCCACGCCCACAATTATCAATATTTTAACATAATTTTTTGGCTACCTTAATTTGGATATATTAACTACAAAATGACGTAAAAATTTTAAAAATCGGTGACAAAAAAAATTTACTTTTGGCCAACGAAAAACGATTTTCAGCCACTGTGCGCCGGTTATTTATCCGAATAGGGGGGCAAGATTCTCTACGCAGTGTGAAAGTTATGTGAGTACATTTTTGTTCATTCACTCTTATTCTCCATTTCTTCAACCATTTTTCTAAATTGGATATGTGGTCTTGTAAATATCGTGATGCTACTTCGGGTCTTTCGTGAATGCTCAAAAAAGCTGTGTCGTCAGCAAATGTCGATGTGTGAACTCGGTTACTAGTTGGCATGTCTGAAGTATACAATAAGTATAAAAAGGGCCCCAATATACTACCTTGGGGAACTCCGACTTCGATTGGCTGGGGTGGCTCAAAAAATCTCCTTCTTTCACAATAAATTTTCGTTCGGTTAAATAACTATCTAGCAGCTTATATAGGTTTACGGGCAAATTCAGTTTTAGCTTGTATATTAGGCCTTCATGCCATACCTTATCGAATGCTTGAGAAACGTCGATAAAAAGCGCAGAGCAGTATTTTCTCTCTTCAAATGTCTTCTTAACAACATTGACTAACCTGTGAGTTTGTTTGATCGTACTATGTTTATTCCTGAAGCCGAATTGATGGTTTGGAATACATCCTTTGTCGCTTAGAATAGGGTTAATGTCCAACAAATAAATTGCCTTTTTCGGAATCACTCCTTGCCCAGCCTCCAGATGTAGTTCGCAGGGGAGGCTTAGGTAAGACTGGCCTTTTAAGAGTTCTACAAGCACGCCATAATGAATAATCTGATTGAGGAGTTGCGTCTAGGGCTCCCAAATAGTTTTTCAGGGATGCTACTCTTCTAGATTCCAGCATGTCTCTTAGCCGGTTCGTGCATTCCTTAAGTCTGCTTTTGAGATGAGGAGATAGATCTCTGTAATTGCCATTCTCTAATTAATAGCTAATTGTCGGGTTATTGTTGAATGTTGGGCAGCTGATTTGAGGTTTTGGTAAAAATCAATAAGACTCCGCTCTACGTCTTTAGGTGTTCTTAGCGGAATGTTTTCCGAACAATGAGTACTAAGATACTTTCTATATTTCGACCAATTAATGCTTGTGCTAGTCGTTGGTGATATGATGTTTTGTTTGTCCCATATATAGACGATAGTGGGTGAATGATCTGAGGATAATTCAAGCGACGCTTCAGCTTTAATCATTTCTCTCGAAATACCCTTAAACACGCCAAAATCAATAACATCAGGTATTTTTTGTCTATCAGTAGGCCAATAGGTGGGTTGTCCACTCGATATAACATTCAGACGCTTTTTTGAAATTGTGTCAAACAAAATACGACCTTTTGGAGTTATTAGACGTGATCCCCAAAACGTATGTTTAGCGTTGTAGTCGCGTGATGCTATGAAACAGTGACCTAGTGATTTGTATAAGTCGCTATACTGACTTTCCGAAATTTGAAATCTAGGAGGTGAATAAATCGAAGAAATAACTAAGCTTTGATGAAATTCTTCAAGACAGATATTTGTTGCTTGAAGGTAATTCTCACAAAAATCACGCAGTAAATAATGTTTGATTCGGGCCTTAATAAGTATTGCCGAGCCTCCACATGCTCTTCCACGGGGGTCCTTAGTGTCATATAAAATATAGCCATTGATTTTAAAAAGGCTATTTGTTGTTAAGTGTGTCTCGGAAATCAGCATGACATCAATTTGTTGGTGCTTGAGGAAGTATTCAAATTCATTTTTATGTTGGCGTAAGCCGTTTGCGTTCCAGAAACATATTTTTAAACAGCTCATGGTTTGTTTAGTACCGCCTGCAACATCATAGATTGCATGCGTACCATTTTTTGCATCATGCTGCTCATAGAGCTCATAAAACTGTTTAACGAATGCACTATTGTCTCGATGCTTGCTTCGAGACGATTACAGTTACCAGATGATGGTTGTTCTTTAGGTTCTGGGTGCAAATGTGGTGTAGAATTATTTTTCGGTTTCGCTTTATGTACTGAAACATGATTAGTTTTTAACATATCCGCGTATGAAACATGTTGGGTTGTTGGTTGGGCTAACTGAGGGTAATGAGCATTTGCTCGATATTGTGGGTACTTAGCAGGAGTATTTGATTTTTGAGTGGTTTTCCTTACCATGGCAAAAACTGGACAGCCTCTGTAGTTAGCAGTGTGGTTTCCACCGGAATTGCTACATTTTTTAACTTTCGAGTCATCCCTTGCTTTGTCGCATTGGGCGGAACAATGTAGCTCTCCACACACAACGCAAACCGGAGGCAATTTGCAGTAAGCCCTAGTATGACCATATTCTTGGCAATTTAGACACTGTACGGGTCCTGATCGCTTATGCGGTTCTCTACGCTTATTTTGCGGTGCAACAGATATCTTAAATTATAGATAGGGTGCGTTTCGTTCTTTTTCAATCGCATATCTCCCGGTTCCAGTTCAACGCGAAATAGAGGTTGAGCGACACGTTCTCGATTTCTGAGGTTGTCTACACTTTTTACCTTAAATCCCGGTTTTTGGAGGCCATCTCTAATTTCGACTGGATCAACGTATGAATCTACACCTTTTATAACTACCTGTAGACCTTTACTACTCTTCAGCTGATATGTTTAAAAATTCTTTTTGCAGCTTTCAAACTCGTTTACTACTTTACGATAACTGTTTTCATCAATAAATTGTATTTTTGTTTCATCAATGTTGCCACGCTTGA
Source organism: Phasia obesa (assembly GCA_949628195.1). NCBI lineage: Eukaryota > Metazoa > Arthropoda > Insecta > Diptera > Tachinidae > Phasia > Phasia obesa. Next base: position 65,173,181 of record OX451219.1, read on the forward strand.
TTGGAATTACATAAAATGTGTTCTCACCAATAATTGAAATTAACTTCTTTATTAAGACACTGGAGTTTTTCTCCCTTAAATAAATTGGAGGTGGTTTGAACGACCTGGGTGCCGTTTTTTTTTTTCACTTGTTTCGCTATCTAAAATAGCAAAACGATTATGGGAATTTATTCCGTTAGAGTCCTTGTCTTTTTGTACTTTAGCCATTGGTGCAATCTGGGAAGATTTAGGGCTTCGACCTCTTTTCAATACAGTTATGTATCTGTCCATTCCTACTTGGGTCTTAGGTTTTTCTACACTATCCATATTAGTTTTGGTAATACTGAGTTTAGAAGGGGACTTGTTTGTAGTTATTTTATTCTCATCGCATAACAACAGCGAGGAACAAGATTGTGCACGTAAAACTGGCGTAGCATTTATACACAAATTGTCACTAGTTTTTTTGTTTTTATTTATTTCAACATTGTCAACATTTTTATTGCTTAAATTAAAGAGGCTCATTAGCCTTTATTGTTTTTGTTTTATTTTTAAAGTAGCAATTCAATATGCCGTTGTATAAAAAAAAGACGAAAGAAAAAGAAAAAAATATTTTACAAACAACTTTGTTGTTGTATTAAAACAGGTTTGTTTTTGTTTTAAATTATTCACACAACGTATGTTTTGTTTTTTGTTAATGCGAGCTTGAAAAAAAATCGCGACCGCACTTATCAACGCACAAACTAAAACTCGTTAAAGACGGGTAATAACAGCTGCTGTATGTGATCTGTTATATTGACAGAGTGAGCTAATGGAATTTTTGGGTTTAGAACAACTCTGCCTTTTTTGTTGGTAAAGTTTGTTCCATTAATCATAATAGTTTCCTTGAATGTAATAAGGTAAGTACCATTTATTCGGGTAACATTTTTTCCCAACGATTTGACTGTGGCTTTTGCATCGTTAATGATAATAACGCCATCGCTCACTTCTGAAATATGTGGTGAGTGAACGGTTACTTCAGAACAATTTGCTTCATATGTGTTAAGTATGTTTTTTAAACAAGGGTTTTCAGATGAGTTCTGTGCAAAAAGTTGTTACGCCTTTTCTGTTACAGTTTTGCAAAATTTTATAACCACTTTGACACTTTGCTGTAATATTTGATTCAAAATTAAGTATTTTATTTAAGTGAGAAACTAGATAAATGGAAGTTGCATTACATAAATCAGTGACAATAGGAAATTTTATATAAAATAAAATGATATCATTATTTTGAATAATCTTAAACTTACTATTTATTAATAAATCATTTATGCTTACATCAAAGTTCTCAAGCTTAAAAATAAATTTAGTTTCTTCATTGTTTAATATAATAGGATTAATTATATCCGCTTTAGCTAAAGCCAATGATAAAGCACAGTTTTCTAGGTCGTCCATAATTGCCCTAGCTCTAGAACTTGCTAATTCGTAAAGATACAGTGTGTTTATCTACTCTAGTTTACTTTGCACTATTAACTTATCTATTGCGTTGGTTAGTTTGTTAATTTGGTCTTGTATTTTTGTATTAATAATTATTTGGTTTTCATTGTTTTGTAATAAGATTTCCATGTTTACTTTAAGTTCATTGAAATCATCAAAATCGGGAGTTCCCGCTACAATTTTTAATACTGTTCCTAAAAAGTTAAGGCTGCGTGCATGTCGGTGGTGGATTCCAACCGTGTCCAAAAGTGTTGTAAATCCATTTCCAAAATCTTTTTCATATGAGACTGAGGAATGTATTCTAATAATTTTTGTGTTTCTTTACTGAGGTCTTCGTAATTTGATAAATTCGTCATATGTGCAAGAGCACCATAGTCCTTAAATATTGCTGCTTGTCCATCTACAATAGGGATGTATTTTGATGCAGAGTAGTCAATAAGTTCGCCCAATGCCGGCGATATTAAAAAAAATCTGTAATAAAAAATTTTGGTCAGTAAATAATGGTTTAGTTTATGTCTATCGTCTTTATGAACTCTTCTGTTTTCTACTAAGACGGTTGTACCTAGGTCCTATTCTATCTTGGGCTGCTCTGAGCCTTGTCTTAATATTAATTAAATTTTTCTTGGAAAAATCATTCATAATATCAATAAGTTTTGCTCCTATTACTGAGTGAACTGTTTGATTATATTTAAGTGTGGCGATAAAAACAAGGTCAATCGTGTCCACAATATCCTGCTGAGCCTTGACGCAGCGTGCAATTTCCATTAAGGTCGAATGGAATTTCTCCACTTGACCGTTGCTCTTGCTATGAAGAGGTGGTATAAAAAATTGTTCGGCATCAAAATAGTTTTTTAGTAAATTCTGCAAAGAACTCGCCTGAAAGGCCTTTTCGTTATCGGATACGACTAACTTAATTCCTTTAAATCTACATAAAATTTGAAATAGTGCGTTTTTAATGTCGATCAGATTTCTTGACGCGATTGGAATGACACTAGAAAATTTCGAAAATTTGTCAATGCATGTTAAAAAATGTGTTTTGTTTGTTGAAAAAATATCAATATGTAATATCTGTCCTGGGTATTCGGGTACAGGGGTGTCCCCTATAATAGCTTTTTCCGGTTTTCTACTGTATTTATTTTCCATGCAAATTTTGCAATTTTTATTGATGGTGTTTAGTAATTTTTTCATGTCTGGGAAAAAATAATCTTCTAGTAGTTGTTTAAAATTTTCATTTGCGCATCTATGAGCACGATTGTGTTCGCAATGGGCTGTTTCTATTTGATCGTTTTGATTCGTTAAATCTATTACTATTCGTTCAGTATGGACGAATTTTATTGACGGAAATATCTTCAAGATGTGACTTTGTATCCTAGCCAGTGTAGGCAAATCACAACAAATTGCGTTTACAACTCTGGAGTTCACACTAGTTTCCAAGAATGAATATAGATTCTCTATATCATTGTATTCGATCACATGTCGAATATATTTTTTAAAGAATATTTTTGTCCTTTTTGAATTTGTGTTCCCCTTTGCAATAACAATCTGGTTCCTAAACTGATTCACAGAGAATGCAATAGATCTTATTGCGTCCGATGATGACATTTCGCTGTGCGCAGTGTCCGGAATTGACTCGGTTTCCGATATATTATTTAGATATTGACGTGATAAAGCATCCGCCACAACGTTCTCTTTTCCTGGTTTATAATGAAAACTTGGCGAAAACTCTTCTTTAAAAGCTCTCCACCTTTTTATTTTTGAGTTAGTACTTTTATCCGTAACGGAAAAAGTTAGTGGCTGATGGTCAGTGAATATTTTTATATTTTTTACTCCATAGAGATAGTTCCTTAAAGTTTTTAATGCCCAAATGATGGCCAAGAGTTCTCTTTCATTAGTGGCATAGTTTTCTTCAGCTGAGGTTAGTGTTCTAGATATCATGGTTATTGGGCGACCGTTTTGTGATAAGACAGCACCCAAAGCATGATTTGAAGCATCCGTTGTTAACTCAAACGGCTTTTCAAAGTCAGGATTTGTTTAATTTTTTCAAAAGCTTCTAACGCTTCATCGTCTAGTTTAATTTTTACATTTTTTGATCTATTTGCGCCTATATGACCGTTTTCACCGCGTAAGTATTTTGTGAGTGGCTTTGATATCGAAGCATAGTCCCTTACAAATTTTCTATAATAACCCGACAAACCAAGGAATGATCTAAGACCTCTAAGAGATGCTGGGGTTTTATAATTGTCCTTTATTTTTTCGGGTGACGTTTTTATACCATTTCGAGAGACCACAAATCCCAAAAATTCGACCTCATGTTTGAAAAATTTAGATTTTTCAACAGAAACCCTAATATTCGCTTTTGCTAAGTCAGCCAGGATTGTGTCTATGTGTTGTAAGTGACTTTTTTCGTCGGGGGAAAAAATTATAATGTCATCGATGTAGACGTGACAAAATTTGCCTATATATGGTCTCAGGACATCGTCAATAGCCCTTTGGAAAATGCTGGGAGCATTTTTAAGGCCAAATGGTAAGCGGCAAAACTCATATTTACCGTTATTCACGCTAAAAGCTGTTTTTTGACGATCGTCCTCTTTTAACAGGGTCTGATGGAATCCTGATTTTAAATCAAGTGTCGAGAAGTATTTAGATTTTCCCAGATTACTGAGAATAACCGAGGTTTCCGGTATTGGATATTTATCTGATTCTATTTCTTTATTATTAAGAGATGTTGCTGACATAGGATACGGATATGATTTAGAGTAAATAGGTTCATTAGTAGTTGTCGTGATCCTGGCAACCACATTTGTGTTATAGGGAAGAACTCTATTGGGTTCTGCGAATGCGCAATGATTTTCCTTTATTATTCTCAAAAATTCACTTTTAGTGTCAAAAGGGACAGAGGAAAGGTCGATTTCAAAATAATTTATTTCCTTCCGAAACGAATCATTTGAATTCTCGTTATCCATTTTAAATCGTAAAATATAATTTCCTATATCAATTTCCGCTCCAACTTTCTTCAAAAATTCATAACCCAGTATAGCATCGAAAGATGTGAGATTTGGTAACAGAAAAAACGTAGCTGTCTCACCAAACAATGAAATTTCGCATTTTTCTGTGACATATGTTTCACCGTTCACTGTCCTAATTTTAAATGGTTTATCAATTTTAGATATATTTTTCAAACTACTCAAATTTCTAACATAATTTAATGATGTTCCTGTATCAATTAATATATAAAGCTTCTGCGTATTATTCAATGTTTTTGAAATACAAGGCAGAAGCGGGCTTAATCTAAAAAATTTAATGGTTCTTCCATTAGTTTTTCCTTAATATTATTAATTCTCTGAATCTTTGGAGTAAACTGCCTTGTTGATTCTGGAGGTCTTTTATGAACTTTGGGCACTTCGCATAGCACTACGGAGACTTCTATCAACCTCCATAGGTTCTGGTACCTGATTAGGTCTTTCCCTTGCATTGAAATTCCTATTATTATAAGTGTGTGATCCATTAAACGGAACAAATTGGGGTAATGCTTGCCGGTTATGTTGTTGTCCTACTTTTTGATAATGTGGGGATTTAGATGAATGGTTATTCCGAGAATTATTCCAGTAAGTGGTAGCAAACTGATAGCGAACTTGATTTGTCTCTAGTTCCTGTGCCAGGGCAAGAGCCGAAGGCATGTCTCCAGGCTTGGAGGAAAATAAAATGTCGCACATTGGACGTTTAAGCCCAGAAATGAAAACTCTAAGTGCATCTTACCTATATTTCAAGTTTAAGGAATTAACCAATTGCTCATTTCCTTCGTTAGTCATTATGACTTTATTTACTATTAAAGTTAATTTCCTTTCAACCTCATCGTAAAATTCTGTAATTGATTTTTGGCCCTGTTTGAGAGTGGAAAGTTCTTGTTCGAGCGTATAAAGCGAGCGCTTATCAGCGTAAGCAAAGTCTAATCTGGCTACGATTGCTTGAAAATTTAGAACAGTATTGTAAGAACTAAGGAGTGTATCAGCACTGCCAACAATTTTATTGCGTAAAATTGCAATTGCCTGATAGTATTTGGAACTACCTTTATTCTTTTGATATAGTTTATGAGCGGTGGCCGCGGCTTGACGCCATGAAACGTATTTTGACGAATCGCCATTAATTTCAGGCACTGATTTAACAACGTCGAGGGGCTCGTTACATATAACGTTTTCTAATATCTCTACTTCTTTGTATTCCTCTACTTCAGTCGGAAGTTCTAGGAGTTGTAGTCTTTCAGTCAAACTGATTATCGTCGATTGGAATTCAACTCGAGTCTGTTCGGTCGCTTGAGCTATTGCTGTTGTAAGCAATGCTTGCACAGTGTTCGTGTCCATAGTTGTTGTGTTTATCCGTAGATGAGCAAAATTGTCAATAATATCTTCTATCTCACGCAAGCTCTTTCTAATGTCGTTTGAAGTCATTAACCAAAATAAGTTTCTTTATCATTTGTTTACTTTACTTTACTATTATTATTTGATTTCTTTAATTTCACAAAATTTTCACTTTCTTATATTACGTTATCATTAAAATAAACAATTAATACCTTATAATTAACTTACAGAAATATTATTACTCTTGCCATATTTGTTGCTCGAGTTGTGGATATTATTCGTTGGGCAGTGTCACGGCTTGGCACGCACTTTCTTCCTTCTGTTGAAATTTATAGATGCTTCTGATTCTTCTTTTTTTCGGAATAGTTGCAATTTCACCACAGTTTATTATTTTTAAATTTTGTGAAGTGGTTTTATTCTTTTATGAAAATGTCAATAAATTGTTTTGTTTATTACAATTATTTAAAGGCTTTTTTGTTTTTAAAAACTCCAATATTTTTTTGTGGTTTTTCATATAAGAAATTGTTTACTGCAGCCTTGTTTAACACAGTTTTTTCATTGTTACAATGATTTGTTTAATAAAATAAATGAAATTTTTTTTATTTAAGTTGTCCTTGAAGATATTTTAAAAATGTTTTATTTAACAATTTTTTTTGTTGTTTTTTTTTTATCAAACTTGTTTAGAACACCTTTTTATTGTTCTTTTTTTTTTAATTAAATAAAAATTCTTTTATTTGGTTCGTCTTTACCGAAATTTGTTTGTTAACACTATTTATATTATTCACTCCTTTTTTTATTTGACTTTAATTATCCTAAAATAAGGATTTTTTAACAAACAAAAAAAAAAACAAAAATTTTAATTATTTAAATGATCCTTTACATAAGGATTTTTTTTTAAGGTTTGATCTTTTGAAAATTTCCTAAATATAAGGATTTGTTTTTATTAAAAGTTCAATCTTTTTAAATTATCCTAAGCATAAGGATTTATTTTTAGTAAAAATATTGGCTAGTTGGTCGCCAGTTATTCTTACCGATAAAATAGAACTTTGTTATTTCAAGTACCAAACTGAACTGCTCTTTATTATTCATCATATTTAGTTGCTACAATTCTTAAGTCTAATTCCTTAGCATTAACTTATAGGTTTCTAATTACAATCATTTTGTTTTAGCAAGTGTCATCGTGGGAGTATGTATTTGGAAATAATTCCAAGAATTGATGCTTTTGTTTGTCATTATGTTAATGCAACATAAAAGCATGTGGTTTTGTGGGAAAATGCTAAATTGTTGGCTGTTGCACTTTTTGAGTGCAAAAGAATAAAAAATAAAAATAATAATTCTGAGAATGATGAATGATCTTGTTGATTGGTATTTTAATAAACTCAACAAGAGCTGTTGTGGGAAGTTGCCGGAGCATTGTCTGTGTTTAAAAAATTTCTCAGATTCTATTTCTTTGATAAGTTTGTTTAAATAGAAAATTAATAACAATTGAAACTACCGGGTAGATTGATACAAAGAGTACTGATGACGGACGTAGCTGTCTAGAAAATGCATTCTGCTTTGCTGGTATCTAATTTTTCTTTATCTCTTTATAATAAAGAACTTAAGCCTAAATAATTAATTTATTAATAATAAAATTAGGTGATAATATTAAGGAAAAATTGAGAAAATTTAAATTTTTAGACACCAGCAGAGCGGAATGCACATTTGGTTTGATACTAGATTAGTGTTAACTAAAAACGAATGTTGGAAGTAAAACAAATAAACAAAAGTAGCTTTCATTGCTAACCGAAGGTTGGCTGAAGGAACAACAAATATAAGGTGGTAAATATTAAAGTAAAAGTATTCAACAAGAGGGAAGCCTTAAGGTAGTGGTAGACTTCGTTCTCATCAACTGACGATTAATAATTAAATACAAGTTTTCTCGTATTCCTTTAGTGTTTCTTACAACTAAACACTACCCTAAGTAGATAGATACGAATAGTGCTGATGACGGACGTAGCTGTCTCGAAAATGTGCATTCCGCTCTGCTAGTGTTTAAAAATTAAAATTTTAACAATTTTTCTTTAATATTATCACCTAATTTTATTATTATTATAAATCAATCATTAGGGTGTAGTATAAAAAGTATAAACTTAAATTTACATGCATTTAAATTTACAAATTTCAAATACAACAATATTTTACCTAATTTGTAATTTAATTAATTAAGTCTTGCTTAGAGAGAATAAAACCGAACTTAAGGTTGACTACAAATTTCATTGTATGTAAAACATAAATAGTTCGACTATTAATAATTTCAAATTAAAAAAAAAAAAAAAAAACAGAAATATTTTTTATTTCAACGAAATCGAATTTTTTACAGTTACAATAGCAGAAATAAAGGAAAAAATCAAACATTTTTACGGAAATTGTAGTCAATTTTTTGCAGTTAAAAAAAAGCAAAAGGAAGGGAAAAATCCTTTGATTTTACGGAATCTGGAAATATATTTTTTTTGAAGTTAAAAGAAAACAAACAAAGGAAAAATCATTGTTTTTACGGAATTTTTAAATAGTTTTTTTAATTCGAAAGAGACGAACGAAAAATCCTTTATTTTTAGGGAATATGTATTTTTTTTGTCGCTTAAAATAAAAGAAAAATCATTTATTTCTACGGATTTTAATCAGTTGATTTTTAAATATTTCAAATCGGTTTTTATTTGAATTTTCATTTATTTGAAATTATATTTTCAGTTAATTTAACTTACATATATAATATTTTGAGTGAGGGAGTGCACATATATAGCTTTATTACGGCAGTGTTCGTTTTCCGATCGCAGCTTAGGGATTTTAGTACATATAAGCTAAAATCAAAATTTTTTATGTAAAATAGGTCATATTTAAAGACCTCCATCTTTTACAAGGTTGATCAATTTTACACGAAATATATATACCTTAAGGAAAACGTTTTTTTTTTTTTTAAATAAGATTGACGGAAATTTTTAGGCTAAAATACACAAAAATTCAATAATTTTGCAATTTTAAATTAAAAATCGTCTAGTTTTTAATTAAAAGCAGATATAATCTTGAAATTTTTCCACAATATTGAAAATTTTGCCCTCTGACTATGGAAACAAATTTTGAAAATTGTTTAAAGTATTAAAAAAAAAACTGAACCAGGATATCGAAAAGTCAAAAATTTAAAGACTTTTAAGACCATGTATAATTTTTAAAAATCAAACAAAAATTGAAGAAATGCCAAGCTCTAAAAGGATTTGCCGGGCCGAGGTACCTAACTTTGAGACCACATAGCTCCACCTCTGGCATTTGAATGGTGTCAGAGTCAAAACTTAAGCTGAAATACTCCTCTCCCATGCTCATGCCAATTTTTGGATCAATCGGCCAAGCCCTTTCCAAAATATTTTAAAGATATTCATCCGTATGCTGCCGTCAAAACTGGGCTCTTGTTTTCAGAAATAACTTTCACAGGTCCTTCTCTAATTTCGTTTGTTCTCAGTTATTTAAAAGAATGAAATCTGCTTTCGTAACAAAACTTTACCGTTCGAAATAGATTATCTCACCGTGATCACCTATTTCGAACGGCAGTTACACTCTACCAATAGCTCTTCAGACACTGAGTTTTATGTAGTCTTAGAGTTCGGTTGTTATTTATGATAAAAGTAAAATGTCATTAGCTGACGAATATTCCCATCTGGAAACAAAAGAAATTCAGTAGTTTAAAAAAATCCGACAGATATTTTTATGCAACTGAATGCTGAATTCACATTTCTCAACTACTAGCTCGGAAGAATGAAAAATACTTTAAATTTTGCTTATTACCTAAGAAAATTTGCATTGAATATGAAATGACTGAAAAAATTCTCAAAGTAGTACTTCTGACTATATTTTTTTAATTTTTAGAGCGTAAATTAATGTACTTGCCTGCTGTTTTCATTTTTATAAGATGCTGCCACATCTGTAGTCCCATTCACGTTTTGTATAGAATTGGCCAATTTTGACCAAAAATTAAACAAACTTGCTGTACCCGGGTTGTAACGTAAGTGTGTGTATATTTTTAAGGTCCTTGGAATATCGACATTTTCTTCATATAATAGTGGTACAATTTTTCGTGTCTTGTGCTCTGTTTTAAATAAAAATAAATAAAGTGTATACATAAGCAACAACCACAACGATGTTTCTAAATTTACTTCAAGATTTATAAGTATTTATATTCATATTGAGGCAAAATATAGTCTACAGAAAAGAACCAAATATACCACACAAAACTTGGTATGTCTATGCCGGGAAAGCTTTGCTTGTTTGTTATCATTATTAAAAAGTATTATATCATTCCATGTCAAATCAATCAAATGCAATTTACCATTCTACATTTAATTGAAACCTTTTTATTAATATTCCTTGACTCCCTGAATCCAAATATAATTTAAAAAAATATTTATCTCTTACAGTATTTCAGCTATAAATATACAACAATAGAAAAATATGCGCTGGAGACTGAAAAATATTCTAATTCCAGTTCTACAAAGGGGATTTTATACGATTTAATTTGATACTACTTTTTCAGTCATAAACTTTTGTGTTTTTTTTTTCAAGTTTAAATGTGTTTTTTGTTTAAAACAGTATTTTTAAACTATTATATTATCGTGAATACCTACAAGATATTTTTCAACCGCTCCTATAAAACAGGTTTTAATTACTGGGGTCCGTAAAACGTTATTTCTTGAAACAAAATAAAAGTACATTAACAACTTCTGAGGTAAACCCAGTAAAGACACTTTCATTAAAAGGATCCTTGGTCCGCATTAGCTTTGTACATGGAACTACTAAAATCACGTAACAATAAATTTGATACATAAATAATAAAATTCAATTGTTAAAGAAATTCCTATGTATTGCAAACATACGTTGCTTAATGACAATAGTTGACACAAATCTCTACAATGTTGCAACGGACACACAATCTTTCTCCAAACCTTTATGCTTTAATTTTGAAGTATTAACTTTACACGCACGCATAAGCTTTTTAGAATTTTATACTTAGTCTCTTATATAACGTGTCAATCAAAATCAAATCAAATTTGTAAAATGTAAACTCACAAGCATTTTTTAACAATCCTTGATAAGCTATTATTAAATTCGACTGTTTCTAAACAATTCGTTGTGTTTCTTGACAAATTCTGTTGACGAAATTATTTTTTTTTTTTTTTTTAACAAAAAGAACTCAGCAAGAAAAAGAAAAGGTATCCTTAGATCCGAAACTATGTTTTTTAAACTAGTCATATACATACATATGTATGGCCTAGTATACCAAAACATTCATTACTGTATTTTATAAATTTATTTTTAAATAAATAACTAAACAAAAAAAATTAAAATTTTTCTGAACGAATTGTTTAGAAACAGTTGTGTTTAAAAATATTTTATATATATATATATATATATATATATATATATACATATATATATATTTTATATTTATATATATATATTATATATGGTTATATGGTATGTTGTATATGGTATATTTTATATGGTATGTTGGGATAAAAACATTTTTTGAAAATAAAAATAAATTTTCAAATTCATATACGGGTTCGTCTAAGAAGGAGGGACATTACTTCTCTCGCCCAAACATCAGAGGGATGTTCCGCAAATAACAGCAGCAACCGTGAAACACACCTACAATTTTTGTCTAGCTCTGGCTGGACTTAACAAGTATATTTACTTTTATTTTAGACTTAAGATATGAGTAATTATTGTTAGTTCAAAATATTGAAGATACAATAAATAAATTATGAACAAAAAAATAAAAAATATACGGGTACATACATAAATTTCACCGGATATGTTACAAAAAATTTAAAGTTATAGCATCCACTGTATTTCAAATATAAACATACCAAAAAGTTTGTTCATAACAATATGAACAAACATACTTCCTATAAGTAACTGAACTAAATTCTAATGCAGTTTAAGCTAATTACTTTGCAACCAGTAGTAGTTGATGTTTGGATTATTTTTATTAAAAATAACTCACTTGTTTAACATTGCGATGTCCTAAGGTGTCAGTCAGTTGTTTTACTGACTAATCAAAAGTAAGTCAATTTGTAGTTAGCTTTAAAATGTTTATAATATCCTGCATCAATCTAATTTGTTCTCGATTGATGGCTTTTCTTCTTCATTAAAAATATTAACTCATTAAATGCTTAATGGTCGGTACGATATCTGCTACCAAATAACATATCATATACTACCAAATAATATCATATAATCATAATTTAAAGTCACAAAAGAACGCAAGGGATCTGACACAAATTTTCATTTTATAATTTAAAAAAAAAGAAATGAAAAATATTTAAAACAAAATTGTCAATTTATTTTTGATTTTGGGGAGCTGGCTTATAGTTAGACCATAAAAGTTAACTATTTATTTTCGTAGTTGACTACTATATTGCATGTAGGGATGTATTTGTATATGTAAAAAAAATTCTAATTTACTTTTTATTTGTTTTGAAATTCTGTTTCTTGAATGTATTAAAATTTTTGAATTTTTTGAAATGAATTTTTTAAATATTTTTAGTTTTATTTCTGATGATGCTACCCAATGGTGCAGCAAAATATTGAGAAAATAAAAATTAAAATTTTTATAAAAAGACCTTGTGCTAAGAAATAGAATTATAAAACCGAATTATAAGTTTATAATTTAAAACGTTTTTGTTCTTCTTCGTTGACTTTAATTAATTGACGATACAATGAATTATAATTAAACAGAAAAGAAGTTAAAGTCGAAAGTTATACAAAATTTAAAGGAAAAAAATTAGATATAAATAGTTTGATTGTGTAAATTTTTTTTATTTATTATAAGTAGTATTTTTAATACTTTACAGATTTACAATAAAAAATATTAAATTTGAAAAAATTTTACAATCTCTGAGAAACATAAAATTAACAACTAATTTTTTAAATAAATTTTTGTTTTCTTCATTTCTGATATTATTTGGCATCGTGTTGTAAAGCCTCAGTCCTTTGTAAAATAATGATTTTTGCTTCGCACTCGTATTTGTATTTTGCAACCTGAAATCACTGGCATTTCTCAAATTAAAAGGTTGGACATCTCGTATCTTAACTGGTCCATTAGATACATTTATGCATCAGCCGTCTTCATTTTTTGGAAGTTCAAGTTTTTGTCGTATGTTTAACCATTTTAATGAGTCCAACATAAATGTTATTGATGTGTACCGGTTACATTTTAGATAATAACTGTTGATCCGTGCAACATGTGTATATAATAGTGGATCCATACTCAAAATGCGGTTTAATTATCGTATTATATATATTTATAGCCGTTATAATAGATATTCTCTTTCTGAGTCTTTTAAAAAAGCCAATCTTTATGCCGATTTTTTTACATATGTATTAAAATTTAATTCTTTATGTATCACAAAACCGAGATATTTTAATTTATTAACCTTTTCTATTACCACATTATTTATTTGAAATGTTATTTTAATTTCCATTAACATTTGTTTTGCTTTCATTTAATTTTGATTTGTTCTTTTTCAACCACTTATTTATATTATTCATGTCTGTTGATATATTTACATAGCACTTTTCTTCTGTTTCAGCTTCCGTAAAAATTAAGGTGTCGTCAGCATAAAGTACAATTTCATTTTAAAGCCGCGTTTAAAATGGTACTCTTTTTTCTAAGATCTTCTATATGTCATTGATGTATATAATAACAGTGCTCCTAAGATTGAGCCTTGTGGAACTCCAAAATCGTTCTACTCCGAATTTGATTGAACGTTGTTGACTTTTGTTTTTTTGTGTTCGATTAGGTAAATATGATTCAAACCATTTTAGTTCCTTATCCTGTATTCCATAACAATATAGATTTTTTATCAGGAGGCTTCTATCTATAGTTTCGAAGGCTCTCTTAAAATCAAGAAATATAGCCAAAATATTATTGTTTTTCTTACTAAATTTCGATCTGTTTATAACCAAATTCACGGCTGTTTCGCATGAGTGTTTTTTTCTGAAACCTGATTGATACTTAGATAACAACGCATGTTTTTCAAAATAGCTCTGTAATTGGTTTTTTACTATTGTTTCCATTATTTTTTCACATGTTTTTAAATTGTTTTTTGGACGATATTCTTCACATTTATTGGTATTTCTTATTTTTTCTACTGGTGTAACCATTGTTCCTTTCCAGTTTTGAGGGAAAATTCCATTTTCAAATGATTTATTTATTTTATTAAGTAATATATGTCCTATTTTATCCCAGTTGTCAAGTATTATATCTCTTAATATTTTTTTATAGTCAGGTTTCTTTTTAATATTTTTAGCTATATTTTTTAATTCTAACATATTTATTGCACGAAACTTAAATTTATAATTTATCACAGGTATTTGATTTTCATATTGCACATATTCTATTTCCTTAATGCTATCGATGAAATATTTGTTAAAATGTTCAGCTATTTCAAAGTTTTCTTTATATTCTATTTGAGAAAATATCACAGATTCTATCACATTTCTAGGCTGTCTTAAAACTACTTCTTTTATCATATTCCACATTTCTTTCTGATTATTTGATATTGATATTTTGTTATTTATATATTTGTTTTTTTCATTTTCACATCTAGCTTTATATTTATTTCTTATATTTTTGTAATTTCTCCACGCAACATTAGTATTTTCGAATATAGCTTTTTGGTATGAGTTCACCTTTTCAACTTTCAATCTTCGAAGTTCATTATTAAACCACTCATTGTTAATTTTATTATTTGGCTTTATTTTTATTAGAAATTTTTGTTTGCATCTTCAATCCATTTGTCAAAATTCGTAACTAGTTCATCCACATTAAGCATTTCATTAAACCACATTATTGCACTTAATTCATTTTTAAAATGGATTTTGTTATATTTAAGAACTTCAACTTCTTTACTTTTTCTTTCCGAGGCTCTATCTTCACATTCAATAAAAATGTCTATTGTTTCATGATCAGATATTTTATTATTAAGATTAGTTTTAGCATTAATCGTATTATTATTTGTTATTACATAGTCTATTATTGTCTTTCGAGATTTTAGTTATTCTAGTAAATTCATTCATTATTTGTTTCATACCATTATCATTTAGAATACTTTCAATTTTATTTTTATAGAAAACAGTTCTCCAATCTATGTTGAAATCACCAACAATTAGGATGTCGCAGTTTCTCTCACATAATCCTTCCAAGAGATCCTTTAGAGCTTCGCAGAATTCCGCTTTAGAACTACTGGGAGATCTATATATTGCTATTATTATAAAAGAATTATTTTTATATTTTGCCATAACTGCATTTATCCAATATACTGAGTCTTTTACAGCTGTCTTTATATTTTCAATTTTCCATTTCTTTTTAAAATATATAATAACTCCTCCTGTTTTTGCCGAACTCGATAATGTAGCATGATGATTATATTGCTTTATATGTATTTCATTTTCATCTATTCTATCGGTCAAATGAGTTTCTGAAAGGATTATAAAATCCGGGTTAAGAGACTCAGTTATTACTTCCAATTGTACAAAATTATTTAATAATCCTTGAATGTTAGCATATAGTCCATGTATTTTCGTTGGTTGTTATATATCCTCAACTAAACCAATTCTCTTCTTTTTTAAATTAAGTTTGTTTTTATATACAGGACATTCTTTACTGTTTGTGGCATAAATTTCATCTAGTCCTAAGTTTAATCTTTTATTTTCTTTCAAACAGTTTATACATTTATTGTTTATTTCCTTTGTGCAGTCCCTACTTTTGTGGCTTCCATGACATTTGTAGCACACTTCTTCATTTCGGCAATCTGTTGACTTATGATTATACCCTTGACATTTATAGCATTGTATTATACTTGTGCCATCAAACACTCTGCATCTATCCCATCCAACGTTCAATCTTTGTTCGGCCATAACTTTAGCATTCATTCATTCGCTAGTTATTCGTCTAATAGAACGAACGTGTTTTTTTTAAGCTCGCAAAAAACGTATAATACAAACAAAATTTAGTGAGTGGCCTCCTCAACTGTCAAGGGAATTATCAATCTCCAACGACCTCGAGAAGAAGAAGGAGACATCACTAACTGCAGCAGTTACCGTCTCCAACAATGATTTCATATACAAAATTCCACATAAAAATTCCTTCAAGACTTTGCAAAAAATACTGGGGTATGTTTTGAGATTTACAAAAAATTCACGAATAAAAAAACAACAGCGCCCTGTACACAAATCATTATCTCCAGCAGAGTTAGACGATGCACTATATACAATTATTAGAACCATTCAGATGTCCGATTTTTCATCAGAAATCAACCAGCTTCGAAAAAAGAAAGAAGTCGACAAAAACAGCTCCATCATCAGTCTTGCTCCATTTCTAGATAGAACAAACATTTTACGAGTTGGAGGACGATTGGAGGCATCACTATTGTCATACGAAGCAAAACACCCAATGCTGATACCATATAATGACCCTATCATAAAGCTATTGTTTACAATGATTCACGAAGAAAACAAACATTGTGGCCCACAAGCATTATTAAACATAATACGACAACGGTTCTGGCCAATAAAGGGTAAAATAACAGCGCGTTCAACTGTACAAAGGTGCGTTCGATGTGCCAGAGCACGACCCCAAATGTGCCAACAAATAATGGGTAGTTTACCTCAGACTAGAGTGACTCCAGCCCGACCCTTCATTAACACGGGAGTAGACTACTGTGGCCCAGTGTGGATCCATCATAAGGTCAGAGGAAAAAGACCGACAAAGGCATATATAGCCGTATTCTGTTGTTTTGCCACAAAGGCGATTCATCTCGAGGTAGTAACTGATCTAACAACTGAGGCATTCATTGGTGCTCTAAAACGATTCATCAGCCGTCGAGGTCGTTGTCAGAACATATATTCCGACAACGCTACTAATTTTATAGGAGCAAAAAACCAATTGACAGAACTGGCTAGAAGTATCTACTCCGACAAGGGACAGGAATCAATCATCTCAACTGCCAGTTCAAAAGGAATACATTTTCATTTTATCCCACCACGAGCTCCGCATTTTGGTGGACTATGGGAAGCGGCCGTAAAATCGGCAAAACATCTTTTACTGCGAAGTATGGCAGCTGCATCATTGACCCAGGAAGAATTGGGGACTATCGTAGCAGAAATCGAGGCAATACTCAACTCTCGTCCACTAACACCTATGTCAAGTGATCCTAATAATCTTGAAGCACTGACTCCTGGTCATTTTTTGATTGGCGAAGCACTTGTATCGCAGGTAGATAGTGGCGCAACAACAGTAAATTCATCAAGACTATCACACTGGAAGCTGATATCCCATCTCAAACAGGACTTCTGGAAAAGATGGTCCTCTGAATATTTAAACCAATTGCAGCAACGCCATAAGTGGAATAAGCGTTTTGACAACCTCAAGATTGGTGATATGGTAATAATAAAGGAAGATAATCTACCAATCATGAAGTGGCCCTTGGCAAGAATAGTCAAAACACATCCTGGTAGCGACAATATTATCAGAGTTGTGGAAGTTCAAACAGCTAATGGAACTTTCAAACGACCAATACATCGAATCGCTCTCTTACCCATCGAATCAGATTGCGAAACATCTGTCACCCTTGATGATAACAGTTCGACTAGCAACAGCAGTACTTATGACTCAATTCAGGAGCCTAGGATTAAAAGGAAAAGGGTTCTATCAACTCATCTGACTCTAGCCTTAATTACAATGTTTTTGCTGCTACCATTGGCATTTGGAAATCAGGTAAAAAACCAAAAATTTGGAATGAAATTAGGTATTCATTTTGAAGAAATCGGCACCGCAACCATTTCAAGCAGTGAATGGAACATTCTTGTATACTATGATTTAGATGCATACTGGTCGGAAACATCAATTTTGATCAATGGAACGAAAACCCTACAAAACCTTTGCAGCCCATTGTTACTGACTCCAGAACAATTGCAAGAGGAAATTAATCAGATTAAACTCCATGCACCAACATCAGTAACCCTTCCTATCTTCGGAAAAGATGAATTATTACAGCTATTCAAACTAATGAAGGTTCAAGGCAGACTCACGCCCCAACATGCAGTATTCAAAATAATTTTACCATTAGTGGAAATTGAACTATTTAAGATGTTCCAGCTGATTTCCGTACCGACCATGATGAATCACACCATGGTAGCCATTAAACCATGTGCTGATTTCATGGGCATAACAGTATCTCAAAAACAGTACATTTTTCTTACGAAAGCAGACCTAAAGGCTTGTGAAATAATAAGGCAAGACGTATTTTTGTGTACCACCGTTCAATCTCGCTACAATTCTGGTTCAGAAATTTGCAAGTGTGAAATTCATTTGTACAACAACAAAACGACACCAACTTGTACTCTAGAGAAGACTACAACTAAATGGATACCACTTAACAAGGGAAATCACGGGATATATGCCACGTCATCACCATCTCCGGCAACAGTCGTCTGCAACAGAGAAATTTCTCATCTTTCGTTAAAAGGATCCGGTCTGCTTTCGCTGGATCCGGAGTGTATACTGAAACACGAATCCGTCACTATGAACGGACGACAAAAAATCTTGAGCACAATAAATTCATCATACACTAGCCTCGGCACGATTTCCGATTTATCCTCGCAAAAGATTATTGCACCATCTATAAGCAATAATCCATCAACGTCAACAAACGTCGACAGTTTATATGACAATAACATCAAAGAACTATTAACTTTACAAGAATCGCTAAGGGAGCAACACTTACTGGACCTGCCCAATAAGTTCAAGTCCCATCAACAACATAATCATACGATTGGCTACCTTGCACTTTGTCTAAGCGTGATATCATTGACTATTATTTTTCTTCGATACAAAACGTGCAAAATCTGTCAAAAACTACACACAGCAAGGCCTGTTGAAGAAAATATCGAAATGCAATCGGTAGAACCACCGTTCAATGATTTGAAACCTACACCGAGACCACGTCAGCAACCACTTAGCTTCGTCCTAGATGTTTAGGCTTTATGATAACTCCTAAGTCAACTCACCCCAAAACAACACGATTTTGTTGAACAGCTGTTCAACGTGGGGGAGAATGTTAGAACAGACCTATTATTATTTAAATGTGAACACATCTATTATTAATATGAATTAAATTGAATTTGTTTAACCAAAAGCAAAATATTAAACATATTAAATTACATTAATTGCAATTTGTTTTGATTGGTCAATTTCTTATAAATTTTAAGTTTATGTAGACATTAGGTCAGCAATTTTGTTATTATTAAGTTAGTATAAGTATCTCAATAAAATTTAAATTTTGCTTCAGTCAGTCACAAAATAAACTTGAGTTTTATTCTTCTGATCCATTGTCTTCAAGTTACAAGTGCTTGAAGATCAAACAATAAAAAATTAGTACGGTTCCAATTCAAGTGTTGGAATTGAGTAATACTAATTAATAAACAAATTTTAAATAAATAAACAAAAAACATAAAACCTGTTTTGATACAGAACAACAAAGTTGTTGTATTTTTTTTTCTCTTGTTTACAACGGTTAAATAATAAGACAAACCAAAAGTACAGAGTCACTTAAATTTAAACATTCTTAATAAAAGTACGAACATAAGCAGTAGATATTCTTACGTTACGATAAATGCTGATGAAAACAGCGAAATAAACAAAAGCAAAAAAACTGATTTGTTTTTAAATGCCGCGCCAATTCACCGCACACGTTCTCGCTCACCGTTGTTGTTAAATATTGACAACAAAATAAAAGTAAATAAATCATCGTTGCCTTTTAAATACAGTACGACAAAAACAATAACGGACAGTGCCCAAAAATCCAAGACTCAAGTGGTAATGGATATATACGTGACTGTAATGAAAAGAGGTCGAAGCTCTAAATCTTCGCAGTTAGCACCAATGTCCAAAGTACATAAAGAAAAGGACGGAATATGTTCCCAAAATCGTTTTGCTATCTTAGATAGTGAATCACGTGAACCTAAAACGGCACCCAAGTCGTTCAAACCACCTCCAATATATTTAAGGGAGAAAAATTCAAATGAGTTAATAAATAAACTGATTTCACTGATTGGAGAGAATTCTTTTTATGTAATTCCTATCAAGCGTGGTAACATTGATGAGACAAAAATACAATTCATTGATGGAAGCAGTTACCGTAAAACTGTAAACGAATCAGCTGAAGAGTAGCAAAGGTCTACAGGTAGTCATTAAAGGCGTAGATGCATACATTGATCCAGCTGAAATAATAGCTGGACTTTAAAAAGCGGGTTTTAAAATAAAAAGTGTAGATAATCTCCGAAATCGAGAATGTGTCCCCCAACCGCTATTTCGAGTTGAACTGGAACCTGGCGATTTAAGATTAAAAAAAAAAAAACGAAACGCACCCTATATACAATCTAAGGTATCTATTGCACCGCAAAATCACAGTAGAGGAACCACATAAGCGATCAGGACCCGTCCAGTGCCTAAACTGTCAAGAATATGGTCATACTAGGGCTTACTGCAAGCTACCTTCTGTTTGCGTCGTGTGTGGTGAGCTGCATTGTTCCACTCAATGCGATAAGTCAAGGGATGACACGAAGGTTAAAAAATGTATCAATTGTGGTGGAAACCACACTGCCAACTACAGAGGATGTCCTGTTTATTCTGTTGTAAGGAAGACGTCTCAAAAATCTAATACTCCCCCTAAGCAAAAACAATATCGACCAAATGACCATTACCCTCAGCTAGGTCAACCAACCACCCAAAATATTTCATACGCTGACATGCTAAAAAACAACCAAGTTTTTAAAGCGCCATCGTCAGTTAACCCGAACCAACTTTTTCATCCGGAACCTAAATACCAAACACCTTCGGTTAACTATAGTCGTCTGGAAGGAATCATTGAGACATTGGTCCAGTCGCTCAACACTTTTATGAGCTCTACGGGTAATATGATGCAAGAAATATTAAAAATGCAATCTATGATATTGCAGGCAGTACTTAGCAAACCATGAACTGTTTAAAAATATGTTTCTGGAACGCAAACGGCTTACGCCAACATAAAAATGAACTCGAATACTTCCTCAAGGACCAACAAATTGATGTCATGCTGATTGCAGAAACACATTTAACAAGAAATAGCTTTTTTTAAAATCAATGGCTATATTTTATATGACCCCCGTGGCAAAGCATGTGGTGGTTCAGCAATACTTATAAAGGTCCGCATCAAACAATTTTTACTCTGTGATTTTTGTGAAACAACAAATATCTGCCTGGAAGAAATTCATCAAAACTTAGTTATTTCTTCCATTTATTCACCTCCTAGATTTCAAGTATCAGAGAATCAGTATAGCGACTTCTTCAAATCAATAGGTCCCTGTTTCATAGGATCAGGCGATTACACCGCTAAACAAGTTTGGTGTGTTTAAGGATATTTCAAGAGAAATTATTAAAGCAGAAACATCACTAGAATTATCCTCAGATCATTCACCCACTATTGGAATCAACAAAATATCGTATCACCAACAACCAGGACAAGCATAAATTGGCTGAAATATAGAAAATATCTCAATACGCAATGCTCGGAAAACATCCCGCTAAGAACACCAGAAGACGTAGAGCAGTGTATAATTGATTTTGATCGAAACATCAAATTAGCTGCCCAACATGCAACTGTAACCCGGCAAATAGACAGATGCAATCAAATTTATTCTGCAGATGTCGAGCGGCTCTTGACTGAAAAAAGAAAAATTCTTAGAGAGTGGCAAACATATAGATCTCCTCAACTTAAAACTAGACTTAAAGATTGCACGAAGCGGCTAAGAGACCTACTCGATTCTCAAAGGGTAGCATCTCTGGACCCAACTCCACAATCAGATTATTCATTATGGCGTGCATGTCGAAACCTTAAAAGACCAGTCGTACATAAGCTTTCATTGCGAACTTCTTTTGGAGGCTGGGCAAGAAATGATACCGAAAAAGGTAATGTGTTTGTTGATCATTTAAAAAACGTGTTTACTCCAATTGTCTCGACTGATATAGCTGAGCTCCCACCTATCGATGTTAGTCCGGCAGTTACCCTAAGTTTCGAGCTTCGAGATATTGAAAAGGCAATAACTGATTTAAACTCTAAGAAAGCTCCTGGCATTGATAAAATCAGTAACAGGATGTTATTTGAATTGCCCCGTATAGCCCAAAAAAATCATTATTTTTGTTTTTAATTACATTTTACGTCTTGAGTACTTTCCTACAAAGTGGAAAATTTCTTTGATTACTATGATACCTAAGCCTGGAAAAGACAACACAAAGCTGAATCATACAGACCTATAAGCCTATTATCAAATATATCAAAGCTGTTTGAAAAAATATTAATAATTAAGTTGAACCCAATTCTGAGCGCCAAAGGATGTATTCCGAACCATAAACTTGGCTTCAGAAAACAACATAGTACGACCCAACAAACACACAGATTAGTAAATGTAATTAAAAAGACCTTTGAAGAAAAAAAAAATACTGTTCTGCACTTTGTATCGCTGTTTCTCAAGCATTTGACAAGGTATGGCACGAAGGCCTTATATACAAGTTAAAGCTGAATTTGCCCAAAAACTTCTATAAACTCATAAAAAATTATTTAACTGATTGAAAGTTCATACTAACTCATATAACTTTCATACTGCGTAGGGACTCATGCCCCCCTATTCGCATAAATAATCAAATGATACCCCAGCTTTCAGACGTCAAATACCTCGGTATACATCTTGACCGGCGACTTACTTGGAAAATCTAAGTTGACACAAATGAAGTTAAAAGCAGTCGAACTAAACTGGCTTATTGGCAGAAACTCTACCCTCAGCTTAGTTTGGAAATTACTACTGTACAAGTCGATACTTAAACCAATTTGGTGCTATGGGATTCAATTATGGGGCATGGCCTCAGCTAGCAATGTTGAAAAAATTCAAAGGCGCCAAAATAAGATTCTTCGAATGATCACAGTTGCTCCCTGGTATATCAAAAACTCTAATATTCACAAAGATCTAAACGTGCCAACAGTTAAATCAGAAATAGCGAAACATGCCGTATTTGAAGAAGCTTGAAACTCATCCAAATCCATTGGCGCGTAACATTCTTAATGCTCCTTGTTACATTCGACTAAAAAGAAGAGATACTGCTTTTCTTGGCTGTACTATAGAGGATAACCCGTAAATAATTTCAACAATCGTGGAACATAATTTTTTTTTTTTTTTGTCTTGCACTGGCTGGACTTAAAAAGTATATTTTATTTTAGACTTAAGATATGAGTAATTATTGTTAGTTCAAACATATTTAAGATACAATAAATAAATATGAAATAAAAAAATCTACCTTTTCATTTAATTTTGCCTTTGTTTTTTGTGCGTTTTGTTTTTCTTCAGGTTTTATAATTAAGGGGACATTCCTTGATACATCTGGCATCACCATTTTATTTGCCAGTGTTTGTGCATAGCTTCTTTTGGTTTTAGCATTCGTTTCTTTGACAATTTTTTTTATTTTATCACACATCTTTACATTATTGTTGATTTTTTCACATAAATCTCTGTTTTTATTTTCATTTTCGTTTACATTTCCATATAGTTTTTTAACTTCTTGCACATTCTTTTCACATAATTTTTCATCATCATCATCATATGGCTTTTCTATTGCCTCCAACAACGTTTTTATTTCATTTTCATTTTGTTTTAAGGCACTTGAAAATTCATGTTTGTATTGAATGAGCGATTGTTTGCCTTTGTTTACAGAATCTTGAATTTCTTTTAGAACCAGATCTCCATTTTCAATATATTGCATGCAATCATCACACATAAATCTTACAAAATTGTGTTCTTCAATAATTTTGGCCGAATACTGATCAATACCCGCGAATTTTTTTGTAAAATTGTACACTTTTTCACAAACACCATTACATCGTATGCCACTTTCTCCTCTTATTGCTGATTTGCATTTACTGCAATCGACCATTTTAATGTTTTTAACAAATAATAACTTGTTTTGTATATTAATTTAATTTCAGCTGATTCTTTACTATTTTTTTAGTTTTCCAATAGTTCGAAATTAATTTTTTATACTTTATTTAAATTATTTTATAATATTTTCTCAGAGCTTTTTATAACTTGCTTTTAACTTGTTCAGGGTTGCCAAAATAATACTATTGCAAAAATATAAAACATGTAAAGAATTTAATCTACAGTGACGGGAAACAGCAACAACAAAAACAGTGGCGGCAAGCTTAAATATATTTTTTTTCATATTTTATTTTTTGAATCTGCAAATATACATGCAATGACATTGCCATTTCTACACAAAAACTTGTATTTTTCACGGTCGCGTTTATCATTTCAGGTCATTCCTCCTTCTTATTCGAATGTAACTAGGCTCATTTAGTATGTTATTGGCCCAAATGATTTGGATGCGTTTCAAGCTTCTTTGAATACGTTATGGCATATTTCCCTATTTCTGCTTTAACTGTTGGCATGTATAGATCTTTGTGAAAGTTCGAGTTTTTTATACATTGCTAGCTGAGACTGTGCCTCATAACTAAATTATATTGTTTAAGAATGGAATTAAGCTGAGGGTAGAGGTTCCGCCAATAAGCCGGTTTAGTTGGACTGGTTTTAATTTCGTTTGTGTTAAATTTAATTCTGCAGGGATTTTTCAAGTTAGGCGCCGATCGAGATGTATACCTTGGTATTTCACGTATCATATGATTACTTATGCGAAAGTTAAGTGGGTACATTTATGTTAATTCACCTTTATTATCCCCTTATCTCAAACATATCAAAGCTGTTTGAGAGAATATTTATAACTAAGCTGAATCCAATTCTTAGCGTGAAAGGGAGTATTCCGAACAATCAATTTTGCTTCAGAAAACAACATAGTGCTCTCCAACAAATACACAGATTAGTAAATGTAATTAAAAAGACCTTTGACGAAAGAAAATGCTGTTATGCGCTTTTCTTTCTCAAGCATTCGATAAAGTTTGACAGGAAGCCCTAATATTTAAGTTGTAACTGAACTTGCCAAAAAACTTCTACAAGCTCTTACAAAATTATTTAACGGATCGAAAGTGTTTACTATATATATATATATTTATGAAGTCTACCACTACCTTAAGCTTCCCTCTTGTTGAATATTTTTACTTTTTAATATTTACCACCTTACATGTATGTTGTTGTCACTTCAGCCAACCGTCGGTTAGCAATGAAAGTTACTTTTTGTTTATTATCACCAACTGACGATTGATAATTGAATACAAGTTTTCTCGTATTCCTTTATCTGGGTTTAGTTGGTTAAATAGATGATGCTTACAGCTAAAACACTACCCTAAGTAGATTAGATACAAGTAGTGCTGATGACGGAAGTGGCTGTCTAGAAAATGTGCATTCCACTCGTGCTGCTGTCTAAAAATTAAATTTTCCCAATTTTTCATTAATATTATCACCTAATTTGTAATTTAATTAATTCTTTCTTAGAGAGAATAAAAACGAACTTAAGCTTGATTATAAAATTTCATTGTATGTAATACATAAACAGTTCGACTAATAATAATTAAATTTTCAAAAAAAAAAAAAAAAATGTTTAGACTAATTTTAGATTCATCTAAATTTTGGTACGTATACCGAGTGCGCCAATTAAAGTATATGTTTATAATATGTATGTTTATAATAATAAAACGTTTTAAAAAAAATCAATTTTTATTTAATTGTTTTCAAAAACGAAAAAAATATAACAATGAATGTTTTTATATTCAAAATGAAATATTATGATTGATTAAAAAGAGGCATCAGAAATTAGAAACCGAAAACCTCAAACTTTAAGTTTTCATAAAAAAAATAAAAAATACATGCCTACAATATATTAAAACTTTTCTAGTCAATTCAAAAACAAAAAATTAAAAAGATATTTTATTTAAAGTACAAAATAATTTTGTACATGAAAAAACGAAAAAAAAAATAAAAAACGTTTTCATGTACATTTTTTTAATTGAAAAATGTAAGTAGTAAGTAAGTAAGTCTATTTAGGATATTTTTTTTAAAAACTACTAACAATAAATATAGAAAACATAACAAACAATTTTGCAATGCTACTTGGGTAGCAGGAACTGCTAATGTAAATTCTGAAATGTATTTGTCCATGATTGTAACAGGTTTTGAAATGAATCGTTATCAAAAATTCGGAGTGACATGTGCATTTCTGTATGCACGTTTTATATAACGCTTTAAACTTTTGGTTTCTTTAAAGGTGTCTGTGCAAATTCTAAAGAAACGCTTTCTTCATCAAAAAAAATATTTTTTGTGAACTAAATAATAATGACGATTCACGTTACTCATGTGTGTTTTAACGACTCTATTGCACAACAAACATTTTCCGGAACCTGTTGTGGCGAAAGAAAAATAGGATTCTATATTATATCGCTTAAAACATCTTATTTTATTTGAAATTTTAAAATTTCAATTTTCTTTGTATTTTATGAAAATCCAAAACACAATCACAAGGAACACAAAAAACTTATTTTCAACTTGACGGATATTTATTTAAATATCTTTTATGTTTTATATATTGTTTTTCTACATTATAAAATATTTTTTAATACTCAATAATAAATATTTTTGCCCAAAACGAAAAAAAAACTTTTTTCTTTCCTTGATTAAAAATAACAGTAATTAAATAATTATTGTAGTTTTTGACCTTTTTTATATTTTTGAAGTCTATTTTTTAATAAGCACTAGGTCTTTTTATAAAAATGTTTTAATAATTTTTATTTTCTCAATATTTCGCTACACCATTGGGTAGCATCTTCAGGAAATAAAAATAATAAAAGTTTTAAAATTTAAATGATTGAATTTTTTTCAATCATTTAAATTGAATTTTTTTCAATAATTTATGTATAAACATTGCAAATACTAAGAGGGGGGTCTATATGACTACACAAATGTACATTAGCCTGACTATTTTAACGCAATATAGATTGCAGGAAGATCCTAACTTTCACAAAAAATATTCTGTAAAATTTTTACAAAAAAATTTCGATAAAATTTTTACAAAAAATTTTCGATAATATTTAAAAAACAAATTCCGTATAAAATGTTTACAAAAAAATTACCTTAAAATTATAGCAAACAATTTTCAATAAAATTTTTAATGAAATTTTCAATAAAATTTTCAAAAATAATTTTACAAAAAATTATCGACAACGTTTTTACAAAAACTTTTAACAAATTATTTTCGATAAAATATTTACAAAGAATTTTTGATAAAATTTTTAGAAAAAATTTTCAATAACATTTTTACAAAATTTTTACAAAAAAATGTCGATACAATTTATAAACTTTAAATTAAATTTCATAAACATTGGATTCAATTTTATAAACTTGTAATTCAATTTTATAAAATTTTCAATTTTATAAACATCAAATTCAAGTTTGTTAACTTCAAATTCAATTTCTATTCATTAAGTTCTTTTTAGGGTTCCGTACACAAAGTGTAAAAACGTGACCCTATTGTTTTCGCTACAATGTCTGTCCGTCTGTCAGCGCCTTTTTTCTCTGGAACCGTAATAGGTAGATTCTTGAAATTTTCACAGATGATGTATAGTTGTTGCCGCTATAGCAACAAATACTAAAACTTATAGGGTGTTCCATTAGAGAGGTGTTATTCACGAAAATGTGTTTATTTCTTGAACTGTAGGAGGGATACACTTGAAATTTAAAAACAGTAATTCAGACTTAGTTCACTATATAAACAAGTATAAAAAAATAAATCTAAAAATTAAAGGGTGTTCCAATAGTGGTGTGATTTGCATGTATAAGACCTAAGTTTTGAACCATAATAGGTAGACTCTTAAGCGCCTTTTTTCTCTGAAACCGTAATAGGTAGATTCTTGAAATTTTCACAGAAGGTGTATAGCGGCGGCCGCTATAGCAACAAAAATTAAAACTTATAGGGTGTTCGGATAGAGAGGTGTTATTCGCGAACATGTGTTTATTTCTTGAACTGTAAGACGCATACACTAAAAATTTACAAACAGTAATTAAAACTTAGTTCGCTTTATAAACAAGTCTAAAAAAATAAATCCAAAAATTAAAGGGTGTTTCGATAGTGGTGTGATTTGCATGTATAAGGCCTAAGTTTTGAACCGTAATAGGTAGACTCTTGAAATTTTCACAGAGGGTGTATAACTGTGGCCACTATAGCAACAAATACTAAAACTTATAGGGTGTTCCGAAAGTGACGTGTTATTTGCCTTTATGTCTATATTTCTTGAGCTATAGGAGGCAACCACTTAAAATTTGTAGACAGTAATTAACTCTATGATCGCTTTCTAAACAAATATATAAAATTAAACCTTAAAATTAAAGGGTGTTCCGAGAGTGACGTGCTTTGCATGTATATGGCCTAAGTTTTGAACGATAATAAGTAGATTCTTGAAGTTTTTACAGGAGGTTTATTACTACAGCCACTATAACAAATAATAAAAATTAAAGGGTGTTCCGATAGTGCCGTGATTCTCATGTATAACGTCTCATTTCTTGAACCGTAATAGGTAGACTCTTAAAATTTTGTTCAGAAGATATGTTGCCAAGGCCGCTATGACAATTACTAAAAATTAAAGGGTGTTCCGACAATGACATGTTTTTCACGTATAGTGACTTAATTTTTTAGTCGTAATAGGTAGACTCTTGACATATTCATAGAAAGAGAATTTCCATGGCCGTTATAACAAATACCAAAATTAAAGGGTGTTCCGACAGAGACATGATTTTTACTTAAATAGCCTTTTTTTTTGAACCGTAGGTAGAGTCTTGAATTGTTTACAGTAGATGTTGTACTTCGGCCGCTGTAACAATTACTAATTACAAAAGGGTGTTCCATCAGTGACATGTTTTTCATGTACATTACCTTATTTTTTAACCGCAATAGGTAGGCGCCTGATATTTTCATAGAAAGTGTATTGCCATGACCGTTATAACAACAATTCCTAAAATTTCAAGGGTGTTCCAATAGCGATGCAATTTTCGCTAATATAATTTTGATTTGATTTTAAAAATAAAGGGTGCCCCATAAGACATAAAAAATCAGCAACTTGAATTTTTAAAGTCGTACTAAACATAGTACGGAACCCTACGTGTGTGAGACTAACTCGCACTTGACTGATTTATTTTAATTTTTTATCACTTTAAGGCCAATTATTATATAGCTTTTTAACTTCAAATTCAATTTTATAAACTTTAAATTCAATTTTTTATACTTGCAATTATGGACAAGACTTCTCTCTAAGTGAACTTCTCGTTAAGCTGTTTTGAAGCTGTCACAAAATAGAACTGATCTAATTTAGCATTCCACCGTGTTCCCAATATTTTAGTGGTACTCATATCGTCAATCTCTAAAAAATTTTCCCGCAATAGCGAGTCAATTGGCAATCCTTGTAGAATTCGTTAATCGATCGATGTCCACTTCCTGATTGAAAACCCCGCCAAGGGAAACATGAGTCCCTACTAAAGCATCGTCTACATACATCATGCGACGCGGAATATTTGAGGCCATTTATCGTTAACATCATCTGCCAACTGAAGCAGAGTCCTAATTGCGAAAAAAGGAACACAGTTTACCCGAAAGGGTAAACCTTGTGGCGGCTCTTCAAGTTTCCAAAAAATTCTCCAATTGTCTATCTAGGCTCACGTTAGTGTAAAAAGAGCGGACCGTAGAACAAGATGTAAGGTCGTTATCACACGAACCTATTAATACCAACCAAAGTGGATCTCATGAGCCATAAAACTTCCTAAAACCTTTTGCCTAGAACCGTCACATATGATCTTTAATAATTAGATCCAATCAAAATGTCAATTGGACAACTTACAGCGAAGTTAGGATCAGCTAATTCCAAGTCCAATAAAGATCACCACTTAGAAATATCAACTGTTTTATTTGGCAGGTTCCCTGTCAGTTTTGGTAATACCAAAGCCACCATTTCTAATATAAATTGTTTGGCAAACTCAATGTTAGTTCACATTCCTTCAAAGCACGACCAGGGTTTGCATCATTTAGAGAAGCAATTCCAATATTAACCGCCCTTGTTGACAAATTCAGTTTTTTTGCATTTTTTCGGAAATAAAACTCGATTGGGAACCTGGACCAATAACAGCTCTTGCAATGAAAATTTCTTTCCGACATAGAATATGGACAAGACCTGTACCCAAAAAAAATATGCTCCGAAGTAGCAGCAAAACAATTCTGCACACTTGTGGTCGGCTGAACTGTTTGATCGATACTTGTATTGCTTGGAGCACTTGCAATAGGATAAGACTATAAAGCTTCCCTGTGTAGCATCGAATTATGCTTTAACTTACATATCGAACAACTAAAATTACTTCTGCAGTTACTAAGTCTATGAACTTCGACTAAACAATTAATGCAAAAATTGTGCCTTTTTACGGCCAAAAATCTTTCTTCAGGATTCATATCGATAAAGCTCGGGTGAAATCTAATTAAATGGTCTCTTGAGCACAAAGGACATGCTCTGCTTACACCTTTGTCTGAAAGCTCTTAACTTTCCTATTATATGGACCCTTATTACTTGAAACTGCAAACACCGTTGCGTAGTCAGATCTCCTGCTGTCAGAATCATCAAAGTGCCTGAAATCAAAAGTTGTTTCCAAAGACTGGAACCGAGCTGTTAAAAAATCATCTAAATATTTCCATTTAGATATTTCTTTTTTATTCTTGACTGACTGTTCCCACAGTGATAAAGTCAGCACTGGCAAATTGATTAAACAAAAAAATACGAATATAGCATCCCACCCAGATATGTCTGCTCCATTTAGAGTTAACACAGATATGCAATTTTTGATATCCCTCTGGAGCCGCTTGATATCTTTGGAACATTCAGTTTTGACAGGCACTATACTATATAAAAGTTTTAACTGGTTATTAACCAAAATTCTCTAGATTCTACCATGCCCCTTTAAAACCGTCATTAGTCCATTCGGAATCACTAACTATATCTTAAGCATCAAGGTTAGTATATTGGCGCAAATAACACAATCTTTGCACAATTTTTTTTTTTTGCAATTTTTTATTTATTGTATCTTTAATATAATTGAACTATCAATAATTACTCATATCTTAAGTCTAAAAAGAAAAATATACATGTTAAGTCCAACCAGTGCTGGACAAAAAAAAATGTATGTTTCACGGTTACTGTAATTTGCGGGTTATCCCTCTGATGTACGGATGAGAGAAGCAGTGTCCCTCCTTCTTAGTCGAATGTAACCAGGTTCATTTAGTATGTTACGGGCCAGTGGATTAGGATGAGTTTCAAGCTTCTTTAAATAACTTATGGCAAGTTTCGCTATTTCCGCTTTAACTGTTGGCACGTTTAGATCTTTATGGATGTTCGAGTTTTTTATATACCAAGGAGCAGATGTAATTATACGAAGAATCTTGTTTTGGCGCCTTTGAATTTTTTCTACGTTGGTAGCTGAGGCAGTGCCCCATAATTGAATTCCATAACACCATATTGGCTTTAGAATTGACTTGTATAATAAAAGTTTGCAATCTAAAGCTAGAGTAGAATTTCTGCCTATAAGCCAGTTTAGTTGGATTGCTTTTAACTTCATTTGTGTTAACTTTGTTTCTATGTGCCGTTTCCATGTAAGGCGCCGGTCAAGATGTATGCCGAGATATTTGACGTCTGAAAGCTGGGGTATCGTTTGGTTATTTATCCGAATAGGGGGGCAAGATTCTCTACGCAGTGTGAAAGTTATGTGAGTACATTTTTGCTCATTCACTTTTATTCTCCATTTCTTCAACCATTTTTCTAAATTGGATATGTGGTCTTGTAAATATCGTGATGCTACTTCGGGTCTTTCGTGAATGCTCAAAAAAGCTGTGTCGTCAGCAAATGTCGATGTGTGAACTCGGTTACTAGTTGGCATGTCTGAAGTATACAATAAGTATAAAAAGGGCCCCAATATACTACCTTGGGGAACTCCGGCTTCGATTGGCTGGGGTGAGCTCAAAAAATCTGCTTCTTTCACAATAAATTTTCGTTCGGTTAAATAACTATCTAGCAGCATATATATGTTTACGGGCAAATTCAGTTTTAGCTTGTATATTATACCTTATCGAATGCTTGAGAAACGTCGATAAAAAGCGCAGAGCAGTATTTTCTCTCTTCAAATGTCTTCTTAACAACATTGACTAACCTGTGAGTTTGTTCGATCGTACTATGTTTTTTCCTGAAGCCGAATTGATGGTTTGGAATACATCCTTTGTCGCTTAGAATAGGGTTAAGCTTAGTTATTAACATCCTCTCAAACAGCTTTGACATATTTGACAAAAGGCTTATAGGTCTGTATGATTCAATTTTTGTGTGGTCTTTTCCTGGTTTAGGAATCATGGTAACCAAGGATACTTTCCACTCTGTGGGGAAGTACTCAAGACGTAAAATGGCATTAAAAATAAAAAGAACGATTCTGCGAGCTATACGGGGCAATTCAAATAACATCTTGTTACTGGTTTTGTCAACGCCAGGGGCTTTTTTGGTGTTTAAATCCGTTATTGCCTTTTCAATATCACCAAATTCAAATCTTATCGGTATTGCAGCACTAGCCTCGACAATTGGCAACTCAACTATATCAGTCGATATATTCGGGGTAAAAACCCTTTTCAAATGTCCAACAAATAAATTGCCTTTTTCGGAATCACTCCTTGCCCAGCCTCCAGATGTAGTTCGCAGGGGAGGCTTACGTAAGACTGGCCATTTAAGAGTTCTACAAGCACGCCATAATGAATAATCTGATTGAGTCTAGGTCTCCCAAATAGTTTTTCAGGGATGCTACTCTTCTAGATTCCAGCATGTCTCTTAGCCGGTTCGTGCATTCCTTAAGTCTGCTTTTGAGTTGAGGAGATCTCTGTAATTGCCATTCTCTACGAATTTTTCTTTTTTCAACCAAGAGTCGTTCGATATCTGCAGAATAAATTAGATTGTATCTAGCTAATTGTCGGGTTATTCTTGAATGTTGGGCAGCTGATTTGAGGTTTTGGTCAAATTCAATAATACTCCGCTCTACGTCTTTAGGTGTTCTTAGCGGGATGTTTTCCGAACAATGAGTACTAAGATACTTTCTATATTTCGACCAATTAATGCTTGTGCTAGTCGTTGGTGATATGATGTTTTGTTTGTCCCATATATAGACGATAGTGGGTGAATGATCTGAAGATAATTCTAGCGACGCTTCAGCTTTAATCATTTCTCTCGGAATACCCTTAAACACGCCAAAATCAATAATATCAGGTATTTTTTGTCGATCAGTAGGCCAATAGGTGGGTTGTCCACTTGATATCACATTCAGACGCATTTTTGAAATAGTGTCAAATAAAACACGACCTTTTGGAGTAATTAGGCGTGATCCCCAAAACGTATGTTTAGCGTTGTAGTCGCCTGATGCTATGAAACAGGGACCTAGTGATTTGTAGAAGTCGCTATACTGACTTTCTGAAATTTGAAATCTAGGAGGTGAATAAATCGAAGAAATAACTAAGCTTTGACGAAATACTTCAAGACAGATATTTGTTGCTTGAAGGTAATTGTCACAAAAATCACGCAGTAAATAATGTTTGATTCGGGCCTTAATAAGTATTGCCGAGCCTCCACATGCTCTTCCATGGGGGTCCTTAGTGTCATATAAAATATAGCCATTGATTTTAAAAAGGCTATTTGTTGTTAAGTGTGTCTCGGAAATCAGCATGACATCAATTTGTTGGTTCTTGAGGAAGTATTCAAGTTCATTTTTATGTTGGCGTAAGCCGTTTGCGTTCCAGAAACATATTTTTAAACAGTTCATGGTTTGTTTAGTACCGCCTGCAACATCATAGATTGCATGCGTACCATTACTTGCATCATGCTGCTCATAGAGCTCATAAAACTGTTTAACGAATGCACTAATGTCTCGATGCTTGCTTCGAGATGATTACAGTTACCAGATGATGGTTGTTCTTTAGGTTCTGGGTGCAAATGTGGTGTAGAATTATTTTTCGGTGTCGCTTTATGTACTGAAACATGATTAGTTTTTAACATATCCGCGTATGAAACATGTTGGGTTGTTGGTTGGGCTAACTGAGGGTAATGAGCATTTGCTCGATATTGTGGGTGCTTAGCAGGAGTATTTGTTTTTTGAGTGGTTTTCCTTACCATGGAAAAAACTGGACAGCCTCTGTAGTTAGCAGTGTGGTTTCCACCGCAATTGCTACATTTTTTAACATTCGAGTCATCCCTTGCTTTGTCGCATTGGGCGGAACAATGTAGCTCTCCACACACAACGCAAACCGGAGGCAATTTGCAGTAAGCCTTAGTATGACCATATTCTTGGCAATTTAGACACTGTACGGGTCCTGATCGCTTATGCGGTTCCTCTACGCTTATTTTGCGGTGCAACAGATATCTTAAATTATAGATAGGGTGCGTTTCGTTCTTTTTCAATCGCATATCTCCAGGTTCGATTTCAACGCGAAATAGAGGTTGACACGTTCTCGATTTCTGAGGTTGTCTACACTTTTTACCTTAAATCCCGCTTTTTGGAGGCCATCTCTAATTTCGACGGGATCAACGTATGAGTCTACACCTTTTATAACTACCTGTAGACCTTTACTACTCTTCAGCTGATATGTATAAAAGTTTTTTTTGCAGCTTTCTAACTCGTTTACTACTTTACGATAACTGTTTTCATCAATAAATTGTATTTTTGTTTCATCAATGTTGCCACACTTGATTGGAATTACATAAAATGTGTTCTCACCAATAATTGAAATTAACTTCTTTATTAAGTCGCTGGAGTTTTTCTCCCTTAAATAAATTGGAGGTGGTTTGAACGACCTGGGTGCCGTTTTTTTCACTTGTTTCGGTATCTAAAATAGCAAAACGATTATGGGAATTTATTCCGTTAGAGTCCTTGTCTTTTTGTACTTTAGCCATTGGTGCAATCTGGGAAGATTTAGGGCTTCGACCTCTTTTCAGTACAGTTATGTATCTGTCCATTCCTACTTGGGTCTTAGGTTTTTCTACACTATCCATATTAGTTTTGGTAATACTGAGTTTAGAAGGGGACTTGTTTGTAGTTATTTTATTCTCATCGCATAACAACAGCGAGG
Organism: Phasia obesa; assembly: GCA_949628195.1. Taxonomy (NCBI): domain Eukaryota; kingdom Metazoa; phylum Arthropoda; class Insecta; order Diptera; family Tachinidae; genus Phasia; species Phasia obesa. The sequence goes on from OX451219.1 coordinate 65,208,227, forward strand.
AACAAGATTGTGCACGTAAAACTTGCGTAGCATTTATACACAAATTGTCACTAGTTTTTTTCTTTTTATTTAATTCAAGATTGTCAACATTTTTGTTGCTTAAATTAAAGAGGCTCATTAGCCTTTATTGTTTTTGTTTTATTTTTAAAGTAGCAACTCAATATGCCGTTGTAAAAAAAAGACGAAAGAAAAAGAAAAAAAATATTTAACAAACAACGTTGTTGTTGTATTAAAACAGGTTTGTTTTTTGTTTTTGTTTTTAATTATTCACACAATGTTTGTTTTGTTTTTTGTTAATGCGAGCTTGAAAAAAACAATCGCGACCGCACTTATCAACGCACAAACTAAAAATGTATCTTTGCACAATTGATGTATATCGTCGTGAACATGTGATTGACCCATTTGCGCAGCTGTGGTACTGTAGGCCAACCTACATTCCTTATACAAGTATTTTGCCTGCTCACAATTATCTTCAGAATCGTTGATTGAGTTGCTAGTAGCAAAAGTTTCGTAAGCAAATCTTACCTTATCCCATAAAACTTTGATTTCTTCCTTCTGAAGATCCACTGTAAAGACTGTTTGAGTTTCTTGTGGCACCCCCAGAAAGTCGCTTTCAAATTCTAACAAAATAGCAGCCAACTTTTCGAATTTCACCAAATTCTCCGATTTGGTAGACATTTTGTGTTTTTAAACTTCTTTTATACTACAATATTTATGAATGAACACGGATATAACTAAATCCTGTTTCACTACCTTTAAAAAATAAAATGAGTTAATCCTTTGAATCGTTTTACCTGGAATTGTTTAAACTTCCTAACAAAAAAATTAACTATGGATTTTTACCACAACCACACAGATATTTATAGAAAAAATTATGCAGTTCAGGAAAACTTTATTTAAATCAAATGCAAACCAACAACTATAAGAGTGCAAAATCCACACATAAGGACTCCCTAATATGCCTTAGGAAAAGTATTGCACTTAAGTCTAGGTATTACAATTCATTCAATAAAAAAACATAAATTACATAAATAAAAAAAAACAAAATAAGAGGCAAACCGACCACCAAATAAGTTTTAAAAAATTTATTTGTATTTATAAGTTATCACACAAAAAATACTTATATTTGGCTCCCCCTAAACAGCAATGTTGGGACAGCTAATTGTTGTTTTGATGTTAGTTTTGGGAACAGTTGTACATAATTAGTACTTTATTGACCCATTGTTCACCGAAGTTTATATTTCTCACAACTTAACTATTTCTTTTGAATTTATTCTAATATTCTTTTTTATTTATACAGTAGATGTTGTTGTTTGCACGAGTATAGGCAGAAAAGGAAAAAGAAGGAACGTTTTATTTTATTTTCACGAAATACAAATTCGAACGCAACACAATTATTTCTGCTGCTCTTTCACAAAAACTTTCAGCAATCTGTTTTGCATTTTTTTATGAAAATTTAGAACCGAAAAACTTCGTTTAGAAATTAAATGCTTACGGTCGAATATAAATTAAATGAAGAGAAATAATTATATTAAAAAAATTTAAATAATGTCACCTTTTTCGACGGATTCCTTTATGATATCCTTGGGGTTTCACACTTACTTTCAGTTTTAGTTTGTGTGTTGATAAGTGCGGTCGCGATTGCTTTTCAAGCTCGCATTAACAAAAAACAAAACATACATTGTGTGAATAATTTAGAACAAAAACAAACCTGTTTTAATACAACAACAAAGTTGTTTGTAAAATATTTTTTTCTTTTTCTTTCGTCTTTTTTTTTTATACAACGGCATATTGAATTGCTACTTTAAAAATAAAACAAAAACAATAAAGGCTAATGAGCCTCTTTAATTTAAGCAACAAAAATGTTGACAATGTTGAAATAAATAAAAACAAAAAAACTAGTGACAATTTGTGTATAAATGCTACGCAAGTTTTACGTGCACAATCTTGTTCCTCGCTGTTGTTATGCGATGAGAATAAAATAACTACAAACAAGTCCCCTTCTAAACTCAGTATTACCAAAACTAATATGGATAGTATAGAAAAACCTAAGACCCAAGTAGGAATGGACAGATACATAACTGTACTGAAAAGAGGTCGAAGCCCTAAATCTTCCCAGATTGCACCAATGGCTAAAGTACAAAAAGACAAGGACTCTAATGGAATAAATTCCCATAATCGTTTTGCTATTTTAGATAGCGAAACAAGTGAAAAAAACGGCACCCAGGTCGTTCAAACCACCTCCAATTTATTTAAGGGAGAAAAACTCCAGCGACTTAATAAAGAAGTTAATTTCAATTATTGGTGAGAACACATTTTATGTAATTCCAATCAAGCGTGGCAACATTGATGAAACAAAAATACAATTTATTGATGAAAACAGTTATCGTAAAGTAGTAAACGAGTTTGAAAGCTGAAAAAAAACTTTTATACATATCAGCTGAAGAGTAGTAAAGGTCTACAGGTAGTTATAAAAGGTGTAGACTCATACGTTGATCCAGTCGAAATTAGAGATGGCCTCCAAAAAGCGGGATTTAAGGTAAAAAGTGTAGACAACCTCAGAAATCGAGAACGTGTCCCTCAACCTCTATTTCGCGTTGAACTGGAACCTGGAGATTGAAAAAGAACGAAACGCACCCTATCTATAATTTAAGATATCTGTTACACCGCAAAATAAGCGTAGAGGAACCGCATAAGCGATCAGGACCCGTACAGTGTCTAAATTCCCAAGAATATGGTCATACTAGGGCTTACTGCAAATTGCCTCCGGTTTGCGTTGTGTGTGGAGAGCTACATTGTTCCGCCCAATGCGACAAAGCAAGGGATGACTCGAATGTTAAAAAATGTAGCAATTGCGGTGGAAACCACACTGCTAACTACAGAGGCTGTCCAGTTTTTTCCATGGTAAGGAAAACCACTCAAAAAACAAATACTCCTGCTAAGCACCCACAATATCGAGCAAATGCTCATTACCCTCAGTTAGCCCAACCAACAACCCAACATGTTTCATACGCGGATATGTTAAAAACTAATCATGTTTCAGTACATAAAGCGACACCGAAAAATAATTCTACACCACATTTGCACCCAGAACCTAAAGAACAACCATCATCTGGTAACTGTAATCGTCTCGAAGCAAGCATCGAGACATTAGTGCATTCGTTAAACAGTTTTATGAGCTCTATGAGCAGCATGATGCAAGAAATGGTACGCATGCAATCTATGATGTTGCAGGCGGTACTAAACAAACCATGAACTGTTTAAAAATATGTTTCTGGAACGCAAACGGCTTACGCCAACATAAAAATGAACTTGAATACTTCCTCAAGAACCTACAAATTGATGTCATGCTGATTTCCGAGACACACTTAACAACAAATAGCCTTTTTAAAATCAATGGCTATATTTTATATGACACTAAGGACCCCCGTGGAAGAGCATGTGGAGGCTCGGCAATACTTATTAAGGCCCGAATCAAACATTATTTACTGCGTGATTTTTGTGACAATTACCTTCAAGCAACAAATATCTGTCTTGAAGTATTTCATCAAAGCTTAGTTATTTCTTCGATTTATTCACCTCCTAGATTTCAAATTCCAGAAAGTCAGTATAGCGACTTCTACAAATCACTAGGTCCCTGTTTCATAGCATCAGGCGACTACAACGCTAAACATACGTTTTGGGGATCACGCCTAATAACTCCAAAAGGTTGTGTTTTATTTGACACTATTTCAAAAATGCGTCTGAATGTGATATCAAGTGGACAACCCACCTATTGGCCTACTGATCGACAAAAAATACCTGATATTATTGATTTTGGCGTGTTTAAAGGTATTCCGAGAGAAATGATTAAAGCTGAAGCGTCGCTAGAATTATCCTCAGATCATTCACCCACTATCGTCTATATATGGGACAAACAAAACATCATATCACCAACGACTAGCACAAGCATTAATTGGTCGAAATATAGAAAGTATCTTAGTACTCATTGTTCGGAAAACATCCCGCTAAGAACACCTAACTACGTAGAGCGGAGTCTTATTGATTCTGACCAAAACCTCAAATCAGCTGCCCAACATTCAACAATAACCCGACAATTAGCTAGATACAATCTAATTTATTCTGCAGATATCGAACGACTCTTGGCTGAAAAAAGAAAAATTCGTAGAGAATGGCAATTACAGAGATCTCCTTAACTCAAAAGCAGACTTAAGGAATGCACGAACCGGCTAAGAGACATGCTGGAATCTAGAAGAGTAGCATCCCTGAAAAACTATTTGGGAGACCTAGACGCAACTCCCCAATCAGATTATTCATTATGGCGTGCTTGTAGAACTCTTAAAAGGCCAGTCTTACGTAAGCCTCCCCTGCGAACTACATCTGGAGGCTGGGCAAGGAGTGATTCCGAAAAGGGCAATTTATTTGTTGGACATTTAAAAAGGGTTTTTACCCCGAATATATCGACTGATATAGTTGAGTTGCCAATTGTCGAGGCTAGTGCTGCAATACCGATAAGATTTGAATTTGGTGATATTGAAAAGGCAATAACGGATTTAAACACCAAAAAAGCCCCTGGCGTTGACAAAACCAGTAACAAGATGTTATTTGAATTGCCCCGTATAGCTGGCAGAATCGTTCTTTTTATTGTTAATGCCATTTTACGTCTTTTGTACTTCCCCACAGAGTGGAAGGTATCCTTGGTTACCATGATTCCTAAACCAGGAAAAGACCACACAAAAATTGAATCATACAGACCTATAAGCCTTTTGTCAAATATGTCAAAGCTGTTTGAGAGGATGTTAATAACTAAGCTTAACCCTATTCTAAGCGACAAAGGATGTATTCCAAACCATCAATTCGGCTTCAGGAAAAAACATAGTACGATCGAACAAACTCACAGGTTAGTCAATGTTGTTAAGAAGACATTTGAAGAGAGAAAATACTGCTCTGCGCTTTTTATCGACGTTTCTCAAGCATTCGATAAGGTATGGCATGAAGGCCTAATATACAAGCAAAAACTGAATTTGCCCGTAAACCTATATAAGCTGCTAGATAGTTATTTAACCGAACGAAAATTTATTGTGAAAGAAGGAGATTTTTTGAGCTCACCCCAGCCAATCGAAGCCGGAGTTCCCCAAGGTAGTATATTGGGGCCCTTTTTATACTTATTGTATACTTCAGACATGCCAACTAGTAACCGAGTTCACACATCGACATTTGCTGACGACACAACTTTTTTGAGCATTCACGAAAGACCCGAAGTAGCATCACGATATTTACAAGACCACATATCCAATTTAGAAAAATGGTTGAAGAAATGGAGAATAAAAGTGAATGAACAAAAATGTACTCACATAACTTTCACACTGCGTAGAGAATCTTGCCCCCCTATTCGGATAAATAACCAAACGATACCCCAGCTTTCAGACGTCAAATATCTCGGCATACATCTTGACCGGCGCCTTACATGGAAACGGCACATAGAAACAAAGTTAACACAAATGAAGTTAAAAGCAATCCAACTAAACTGGCTTATAGGCAGAAATTCTACTCTAGCTTTAGATTGCAAACTTTTATTATACAAGTCAATTCTAAAGCCAATATGGTGTTATGGAATTCAATTATGGGGCACTGCCTCAGCTACCAACGTAGAAAAAATTCAAAGGCGCCAAAACAAGATTCTTCGTATAATTACATCTGCTCCTTGGTATATAAAAAACTCGAACATCCATAAAGATCTAAACGTGCCAACAGTTAAAGCGGAAATAGCGAAACTTTCCATAAGTTATTTAAAGAAGCTTGAAACTCATCCTAATCCACTGGCCCGTAACATACTAAATGAACCTGGTTACATTCGACTAAGAAGGAGGGACACTGCTTCTCTCATCCGTACATCAGAGGGATAACCCGCAAATTACAGTAACCGTGAAACATAAATTTTTTTTGTCCAGCACTGGTTGAACTTAACATGTATATTTTTATTTTTAGACTTAAGATATGAGTAATTATTGATAGTTCAATTATATTGAAGATACAATAAATAAAATTTTGCGAAAAAAAACACTTACTTTAGGATCCGGTTCGAAGAATCAAAATGATTAATATCAAATTAAAGAGTATGAAATCCCCTTTAAAATGAGCTATTATTTATCTTCCTAAGGCTTATAGAACTGGAATTAGAATATATTAAATCCTCTAGCGCATATGCAAAAAGCGATATTGTTCTATTTTTAAAAGGTTATAGCTAAAAAACTGAAAGAGATAACATTTTTTTTTAAATTATATTTGGAATCAGGGAGTAAAGGAATATAAATAAAAAAAGGTTCAAATCAACAGGCACTCATTTTGAGGCGCTTATTTTGAGTGCCTTGTTGATTTGACATGGAATTACCCAAACATGTATATATTTTTCATTAACATATAAATATTCTGAAATTGATTACTACGGGGAAGCTAGTCTCGTTAATTGCTCAATTTATCATCATCAGGAAACCTCAACCCAAATTTTAGATGAGCTAAAGTTATTCTTAACAACAAGTAACTAATAAAACAATCAAGTCAATAATAACCAACAGTGAATCTATTTATATTTTCTTACTTTATTTGTACACTAGCTAGAGGTGTCCTGACGATGCTAAATTAAACACCTAGCGAAATGGTTATCGAGACTAGCTTCCGTAGTAATCAATTTCAGTGAATTAAAATTTGGGTTAATAACACGCTATTAATGAAAAATTAAAATTATAAATGCTTTAATACCCTAAATATAAATTATTGTATGTATATATAAGGTTTTTTGTAATTAATTTTAGTTTTCAAACACTAAATATGTGTATATATGTAAGTATGAATGTTTCAATGTCACTGGCGATTGTTAAAAATGTAATGTAATTAATTACTAATGAATTTGCTTATTATTGTATAAAATAGATTGCAAATAAAACTATATATGAACAAAAAGATCGTAGCTTAAAAATTAATTATTCTGCATTTACCTAAATATGTATTTTATATATTTTATATTCATAGTCGCAGGGCAAGGGCTACATAAAAATAATTTTTTGGAGTAAACTTAAACTTTTCATTTAACTGACATTACATTTTAAAATTTGTCGGTAACATCGCTATTTGGAAGTCGTCTGATTGCAAATTAATTTGGAAACTTTTTAAGTTTTTAAGAAACATTTCTTTAGTGGTTTAGAATGCGATCCATCATTCATAAGCATGCTTAAAATTTGGAATCAAAATTTAAATAAAATGACTTACGTATTTGTTGTGCTTGGGTGTAGTTAACTAAAAACTTATTTTCAGGACTTTTAAGGAACTCATCTGTTAGAATTACTATTAAATGTTTGCACCGTTCTTCAATAAGTTGAGTTAATGCAACATGCTCAAATTGAACTCCGCCTAATAAATCACGATCTTTCATGCAAAGCTAAAAAAATACCAAATATTGACACATTAATAATATAAATAAAAATATAAAAAATAAAATTTTATAAAATGTATAACAGAAATGTATGTTCTCAATAAAAAAAAATATTTAAATCGAATGAATAATGTTTTCAATATTTTTGCATTATTAAGGCATAGTTACTTTTGCGTAACGTATAATGCATCAGCTGTTCCGTTTCCCTTACCTAAGTTGTGTATAAATAGGTTCTCTTTCTTAAACGTGACTTTGCGTTGCGGACGAATCTAATAAAAATTTATGTATTTTTTCTTTATAAGCAATGTTGTCAAGAAATATTTTTATGCTGTGTTTGTCGTAATTATTATGTTTATAAATTTTTAAATATCATCGAATGGATTTACACTTTGTGTGTAAATTTAAAATAAAACCGATTGTTGGGGTGAATATTATTCAGAACTGATTTTTAATTGTAAACATTTCTTTCTTCTTTTGTTCTAATATGAAAACTAAATTTATTGAAATTTTTTTATTGAGTTAGAATAGTCATACTAAAGCAAAAAAATCCTTAAAAAAAAATTTTTTCATATTGACCCCCCAGGGTCTGCGCCTGCAATACCTCTTTGTGTATTGCTTTCTATAAAAGCCTTTTAAACAAATCAAAGCAGAAAAACCTTAAGAACCTAAAGAGAAACACAAAATCAGCCCTCGCAGGGGGTTACAGATCCCCCGAGAGATCTGTATGCACTCCTTGCGGTTCTAATATCTATTTAACAAAGAAAGGGAAAAGAGAATTTTTACTGAAACATAGCTGGTTGATAATGTTTTAAGTTCTGAAATATTCTGTGATAATTACCATATTTATAGACGGGATCGTGGTGGTAATATCAGAGGAGGTGGTGCTCTAATTGCAGTTTCCAGTCTTTTTTCATCCGAAGCTCTAACAATTGAACCTGATTTGGATATTGAATTCGTTGGTGTCGTTGTTAAATTCATCTGAAATAATTTACCAAAAACATGCTGATGCTCTCAAAAATGTTGTTAATGGTGCAAGCCTGAATGATTTTTTAATTGTTGTCGGGGACTTTAATATGCCCTCAATATCGTGGAACTTTTCAGCTGATGACGGATATTTTATCCCAGTGTCGATGACAAATACATATGTCATAGATTTCGTAAAAACGCTACTTGATATAAATCTTAACCAAATAAATGGAATTTTTAATAATAATTTAAAATTGCTGGATTTAGTTTTTGTTAATGAGTGTGCTAATATTACCATTAATCGATCTGATCCAATTTCTGTTCCGGAGGATAGTTACCATCCTACAATCGAAATCAACATATTAATGCCACCGTGTCCTGTGGTCTCACCAAACCTTTGTTTAAGGGAGAAATTGTTTTGTTTTAAAAAAACGAACTACCAATTGTTAACCGGGCTTTTAAATAATACAAACTGGTAGAACCTGCTATCTATCCAAATTAGCACTACCAAAGATATTGATAATATTATTAATAGTTTTTACAACAAATTATATTTGTACATGAATCAATGCATTCCTAAAAGCTTCAATTTTAAACCTCCGGGTACGCCATGGAGCACTAAGTATTTGACCCAAGCTAAAAATAAGAAAAACAAATTGTACAAAAGGTATAAAAAGTCTGGTTTGTCTGTTGACTATGCCAATTATTCTTGTAGTCGTGCTCAATACAATGCAATTAATCAATCATGTTACTCTGCATACTTAAAAAAAATTCGTAACAATTTTAAGTCGAATCCAAGATCTTTCTAAACGATCTAAACGATCAATGGCATTTCCATCCGTTATGAAGTATCAAAATCTTGATTCTGATGATGAGCTGACGATAAGTAATTTGTTTGCAGATTTCTTTTCCACCACATATTCTAATGAAAATTTACCTGAATCCTACTCTTATCAACTATCAGAGGTGCCATATCCAGCTGCGAGTATATCAATTCCATTTCTTGATGGATCAACAGTTTAAAAAAGCTTAAATTTTCATATAAATATGGTATTCCGAGTTGCGTTCTTAACAAATCTGCCATGGCACTGGTAAAACCTCTCACAATAATTTTCAACATATCATTGAAGTATGGTTATTTTCCTAAAATATGGAAGGATTCTTTTATTATTCCATTATTTAAATCTGGTTGCAGAAATAATGTTGCAAACTACAGAGGTATTGCTAAACTTAGCGCTATACCTAAACTTTTTGAAAAAATTGTTACTGATCACCTTTCCCATCAAGTATCATCTGTACTGGATCCTGCTCAGCATGGTTTTCGAAAGGGTTGTTCAACGGTTACTAATCTTTTGGAGTTAACAACATTAGTCAATCGAGGATTTGTTCAACGTAAACAAACGGATGCTATTTACACCGACTTTAGTAAAGCGTTCGATAAAGTCAATCATAAACTTTTAATAAAAAAAACTTGATCTTATGGGATTTACGGACAATTGCCTTATGTGGATTAATTCATATCTGTCAAACAGAACTCAAAACGTTCGTTTTAAAACGCATACTTCCAAAGGAATTTCGGTTACATCCGGCGTGCCGCAAGGGAGCCATCTGAGTCCTTTGTTATTTTCTCTGTTTATTAATGATCTACCGAAAATCATTAACCACTCAAACGTTCTATTGTATGCAGACGAAGTAAAGATTTTTCGCACATATGATGTCACACTTATTATATTCTTCTAAGTCTTTTGACTTAGATGCATTTAGTTCCTGGTGTAATATTATCCTTATGGAGTTTAACCTTAAAAAGTGCAAACACATGTGTTTCTTCCGAAGATGTCGTACTAACGTGCAATATATTTTAAATGGTCATGCACTAGATAAAGTGAATGTAATTTCTGATCTTGGTATTTTACTGGATGCTAAATTAAATTTTATAGAGCATATTTCGTCAACCACTAACAAATCACGAGCTGTTCTTGGATTTATAAAACGCTGGGCGAAGGAGTTTAGTGATCCGTATATCACAAAACATCTTTACACCTCTCTGGTCAGGCCTATTCTGGAATATGGCTCAATAATTTGGGATTCAATGTATAAAGTTCATTGTGATAGCATTGAATCGGTACAAAAACAGTTCTTGTTATTTTGTCTTCGAGGGTTACAATGGGATCCCTTAATTCTACCATTGTACTCTAGCAGACTAGCTCTAATAAAGCTGCCAAGCCTAAAAAGCCGCAGAATAATGTTAAATATCACCTTTGTTTTAAATTTAATAAAAGGAAATGTGTGTTCGGTTTTTTTGATAAATAATATTTCTTTCAATGTTCCATGTCGTCCAACTCGCCATTTTTATCCACTGGCTGTTAAAGTATTCAGAGAAAATTACGCTAACTCTGACCCTTTTTTAAGAATTTGTACTAAATTTAATAAATTTTATAAATATATTTACTTTATGTTACAGTTTTTAATGTCTGTAAGGATTTTGAATCCATAGACTCAAATAAAAAAAAATAAATAAACACGAAAACATATATTCGGGCGTGGTTTTTTGCCCGCAGCCTCCAATGGGATGGTCTGATGTTGCTGAATTGCAATCCTAAAATTTTCGAAACTATGCCTGAGAGTTTTGTGGGCTTAAATTTTCTGTACGTTGTTTGGTGCCTTGGCAAATGACATTTCAACGTCAACACGGAAAGACCGATAGACGGACAATACAAGTATATACTCGTATATACTCGATGGGGTCGGTAATGAAAATTGTAGAAATTACACACGGAATGACAAACTTATATATGTATACCCTTTCCACCTGAGGTGAAGGATATAACAAATTTAAATTTATAAATGTAAACTCTTGTAAGTGTTAAGTAAAACTTCGTCAACATATTCGTTTAGTTTAACTTTAAAATGACAATTTTTAAACTTTAAAATTTAGTTAAATGTGAAATATTCATTTTGGCAGTTTACCTTAAAATTATATTCCGGATTGTCTTCCAACTTTGTTAGCATTTCAGAAGCATAGTTTAAATCTGCGTCAGCATAAAGAACAAACGCATCATAAATTTGAGGTGTCAATCCTTTCTGAGCACGAATTACGTCGGATGTTGTCAAAATATTTGGGTCTGAACCATGACCAAAATTACTATAAAGATTTACTGAATTCTCATAGATATGTTCCTTTGAATTTATTGAAAGGCATTGAAGCTTTGACTGATACGTTTTAGTGTCTTCGACTGAAATGTACAAAAAAAAGAAAATATTTAAATTACCTGCTTACTCATCCCTGTAGGAAATTAGTGTCAATTGTTCCAATCGTACTAGTCGTATGACATGTCAATTTAGAAGTGGTGCAAAAGGTCCTATTAAGTAAATGACATAAAAGTATAATAAAAAAACATTAAAATTAAAGAAAAACAAGTACGTCCATACATACAACATTTTTACTCACAACTTCAGTCGGAAGAACTTCTTAAATGCATTATTTTGTAGCTTTATTCGCCACTCGCTGTATTATTTATTAACTATTCCATTATAATAAACTATTCCATTATAATAAATTATATAACTCATTATTTTCTTTTATAAAATAATACATTTAATTTAAAAACAAAATTTAGGTTTTCCGATATACATAGATCTAAAATTTTTGAATATGCTAATATTTACAAGACAACGTTTTTTTTCTTACAAATACTGTGTTATTTAAAAAAAATAATTTTTAATACATTTGAATGAAATATGTTTCTCTCGTGAGCAAATCAGCTGTATGAATATTCATACGCAATATATACACTATGTTTTATTCATTTAGAGTAATATAATAAAAATTTTAAAATTTTTTAATAAACAAAGCGTTAATTAATTTTTTAGATACGACCCATGTTGCGATGAAATCCACGTCTATTTTCCATGCCATTTATAGCATATAGATATTATTATATCAAAGGGTGCTGTAGCCCAAGTGGTTAGCACGTTGACTACTGAGCAATGGTTCAATACTCAGCTGTGGCAAAATCAATTTTTCTGATATGTATTAATAAAATAAATTGGCATTGCTATCTTAGCTTATATTCAACAAATATACCTACTTTATTACACAAGAGGACGCTTGATGCTCTAACAATAGGCATAAATAACATGCGATTTGATTTGGAGTGTTGCCATAACTGAAGCTTAAACTATCCCACCTCCACTACAGTGGTAGAATGTGGTGGTTTATCATGAATAGTTTTATAGTGTTTCACTTTCAATTTAGTTCATTGACATGTCACAGGATGAATGAAAAGTGGCAATTGACCCCCTCCTAGGCCAACGCCATGTAAAAGTTGCAGGTCCTTTCTTATAAAGTGTTAGAACTCGAACCGGTCCCTATCACTTCAGAACTAGCACGTGACAAGTCAGGGGTTAGTTCCATTTACGACAGGGATAATATTACTGTCTTTCTTTTTAATCTTATTTGGAATTTATTTAATTTAAAATTATTTATCTTTATTTGTGCATAATTCCTACTATTGAAGTTTATTTTTATAAATATTTCATGAAATAATCAAATATTTATTTCAAAGAATGTAATAATTGAAATGATTAATATGAGGAATGCATATCTAGATAGCTATTTCGCTAGTGCTTAACTAGCTCATCAGTGGATTTTTCCCAAATTTCTGAAAGAAAGCAAGCAAAAATCGAAATTTCTAAACAAACGACTATTTTCATAATTAAAAACACGAAAAAACTATTTACATTTAAAAAATCTTATTAGGACTTTTATAATTTTACATTATTTATCTTTATTTGTGCATAATTCGGGGGATATAAATTCAAGTACCATGTAACCTTTCGTATTTCGGAGCTAACTTGGCGACGAAATTATCAATTGCTATTTTTAGCTCATTGGCTCGCTCGTCTGGAACTGGGTTGCGTGTTTCTGTTCCTAAGATCACCTTGTCGTATAATTCCTTGGGTAAACGTGGCTCTCGGTCTTGGGTAAAGTAAGCTGGAGGTAACCGATGGCCCACCGCCCTTTGGGAATACGTGTAAGCATCTCACCAGCAGGCAACTGCTGTTCCAATTTGTATTTCTGACATAACTTTCATTTCCGAACAAATTGCCTCACATCTTTGGCCATTCCCTGCCAATAACAACGACTAGTCACCTTATTAATGTTTTTATTGTACCTAGGTGCCCGCCAACAGCGGTTTCACTTATTACCTAATTTCTTAAAGGCGGCCTATGCGTAGCTTCCATGGGGTACAATGGTCGTCATTGACTTCTTGCGAAAAGTGTTTGTTGAGCTGGTTGTTAATAATGACATAGTTAGGAAACTTCCCAGGACTCCAAATTACTTCGTCCATTAGCCACGAGTACGGAGTAGTGCTAGTTGTTTGCAATATACTAAGGGTGGCTTCTGGCTGCCTTGATAATGCATCTGCCACAACGTTTTTTACGCTTCAAATACTGTACTATAAACTAGTGCAGTTGCAGCTCAACGCCCAGCGCGCTAATCTCCCAGTAGGGCTGTCAATGCTGTTCAACCACTTAAGCGTTAAGTGATCGGTAATAATAGTACGCAGCTTGACAGATAACAAAATTCTGCATCGTATAGTGAATTTTCACGGAATTTGCTTGAGATTTGTCGTTTTGGGACACTGTTAAAATCAGGAAAGTTGTGTATATCGCATACGTTTTTATTGACTGTAAACGATCTTGAGAGGTTTGCAATATATTTTTTGGTGGCTAAACGAATAAAGATTTTGTATTGATTTTTATTTTCTGTGAAAGGCTTTATTAGTAGCTACTTATTTTTGAATTTTTAATGATAAAAAATTTCTGACCTTTTGAATAATTTTATAATTAAGTTTTTACGCTCTAGGTCTTTTTTATAAAAATATTGTAATTTATTTTTATATTCGATATTTCGCTACACCATTGGGTAGCATCGTCAGGAATTAAAAATAGTTTATAATATTTAATTGAATGAAAATTGAATTAATAGAACAAATATTAAATCGCAATTAGACACAAGACACAATTACTTTTCAGTAATTGTGTCATCCAGTGAAGATATTACCAACTCATTACACGCCAATTGGATGACCTAACGAATGAAGATTTATTGGAATTTAAAGCACAATGTGTTGCTGAAAACGAAGATAAAAGCAAATAAAATTGAAGAAGAAAGTCCACAAAAAAAAAATTCTCAACAAAAGAAATGAGTGCTGCTTTTCACCATGCAAATGAAGAGCGATTCCCAGAAGTAAACAGGCTGATTCAGGAAAATTTGGCTTGTTATCATTTTTACCGGGAAATGAAAGCTCAAACTGTTCAGACGCATTAGACAAATTTTTTAAGAAAATCAGCACTAAACATTATGTTTCTGTAGACAACGGAATGGATTGCACTCTTGCAATAAGTACGGATGATGAAGACATGTAAATACCTCTAAAGTAAATAATATATTTTTGTTTAATTATATATTTTTATTTTTTTGTTATAATTTTTTTTTATGAAATTCGACTTACGATTTAATCGATTTACGACCGATGACCAGGAACCTATCTCGGTTGTAAGTCGGGGAATACCTGTATATCACTATAATCTTTACTTTTATACTGTAAAAAAAACGTTACGCGTTTTTACGCCATTTTTTTTTTTAAATTTCACCTTTTTATGTTTTTTCTTATCTTGCATAGGTAAATACGAGTAAAAAAACTTTTTATATTCATTAAATGTTTTGGTTTTTAATAACTGAAGGTAGATGTTATCATTACATCTAACACTGTTATTACATCTAACACTGTTATTACCTACACAAAAAAACAATTTAAATATCAAAAGAGATATAGACGTAGATGCCCTTTCTTTCGGACTACTTTGCACGCCAGAATTCGGCTATTTGAGAGCATATTACACCTGTCATATAAACTTTCAGTGAAAAAATGGCAAATAAAATCTGATGCGGACAAAACAATTGTTAACGCGAGGAAAAAAAAATATCGAAGAAAAATTTAGAAGTGAATTAGGGGTAATAGTAGGTGTACCGAAAGCTGGATTAGGAAACACCAACGATGGTAACACTAGCAGAAGATTTTTTTCCAATCCTGAATAAGCTACAGAAATATCTGGAATTGAGTTTGATTTCATATACCGAATCAACATTATTATTGAAGTAATATCAAGTGATCACAAAATCCAAATGCACGAGTTTGCCGATTATTGCTTAGATACTGCAAAACTTTACGTTTCTCTATATGAGTGGCATATTGTGATACCTACAATGCACAAGATTTTAATACATGGTGCAACTGTTATCAATGAGGCATTCTTGCCTATTGCGCTGTTATCAGAAGAAGCGGCTGAGGCACGAAACAAACATTTCCGGCTTTACAGACAGAATTTTGCTAGATAGTTTTCAAGGGTTCAGTGTAACATAGATATTATTTATAGGCTTTTGCAAAGTTCTGACCCAATAATTACTAGTATAAGACATACTCCAAAAAATGTGTGTGAAGATAATTTTAAAATTATTAGCTTAGACACAAACCTGCTAATTTAACAGAGCTCTGTTAAACTGCTAACATTAATGTTAATGGAATAAATCTTCGGTTTATGCATCAAAACTGCAATTTCAAACTGCAAAATAAAAATGAATACGTTTTTTAACCAGGGAAGCCTCTTACACTTGTCCATACTTGGGAGTTTTAACAGTGCGAGTTGGAACGAGATTTTGGGAATTTTTAAATTTCAAAATTTGAGATTCTCTAAGGAATGAGACCATTTTTCTTCGAACCAGAAAAGATGGCAAAACAAAAATGAATATGTTTCGTTACCAGGGAGGTCTCTTATACTTGTCCATACTTGAAAGTTTTAACAGTGCGCGTTGGAAGGAGATTTTGGGAATTTTAAAATTTGAGATTCTCTAAGGGCTAAGACCATTTATTCTTGGAAACCAGAAAAGATGGCAAAATAAAAATGAATACATTTTATTACCAGGGAGGCCTCTTATACTTGTCTATACTTGGAAGTTTTAAAATCTCAAATTTTAAAATTTAAAAAATTCCCAAAATCTCGTTCCAACTCGCACTGTTAAAACTTTCTAGTATGGACAAGTATAAGAGGCCTCCCTGGTAACAGAACGTATTCATTTTTATTCTAGCAGTTTAACAGAGCTCTGTTAAATTAGACTTACTCGTCTAAGCTAAAAATTTTAAAATTTATCTTCACACAAATCTCCAAAAAAGGTAATTACCTTTTACGAAGGAAGCAATTTCTTTCATGCACCTGTACTTAACGCTGAAGAGGATTCAGATTTGGAAGAGGTCATTGAAGAATCAGATGAAGAAGAACCATGGCACTCATCATCATCTTAGTTTTAAATAAATTAATTGTTATAAGTTTAAATAAAATTTATCGTTACAATCATAAATAAGTTATTACTATGAATAAATTAATTATGTTCAGATAAATAAAATACTATAAAGTAACAAATTACAAAACTATCCTTTTAATAATATTCTTGGGAGGCGGGGATTGGTTAGGCATTGGAAAGCTTAAAAATGAATATTTTTAGGAAATTAGCAAAAAAAAAATTTAAAAAAAATTTTTTTTCACAGGGACGTTTTGGGGGTGGGATTGGAGGAATACCTCCCCCTGCCCATAAAAATTAGTTTTTATGGTTTTAAGAAGTATGTAATCCATTTCTTTTAATAATTACATTATTTTTCAAATAACATTTTATTTCACCGCCCACAAAAGGGGGCGGGGCAAAAATGGCATTTAAGAATCTCTTGAGTTCAACTTTTAAGTTTTTGAACATTCTTTGACCTTAAAAGTTGCAATTGCTAATGACGGGAAAATTAAAAAAACTTGCAATTTTCAGAGGTAGGATTAGTTCTTCCAAGGGGAACTTTTTTCTCCTTGGTCCAATTTTCCCTATTTGATAGCTTTAACAGCCTATGACCATAACAGATTTTTCTGCAGTTTCATTAACCTAGGGGCACTCAGTACGTTTTTAGAGCCAATATAAGCTACAAAAAAAAATAATGTCCGGCTAGATTGGCAAAATACCCCTATATGCGGCCATACCATGATGTGACGTCTAGAAAGCATCGCACCTCATTAACATTCTTTGGGGCTACCATTTCAGTTATGGCTGCTATGTTTACAGGATATGTTTGGATACCGTCAGGCGTTATGACATGGCCCAAATATTTCGTTTCAGTTTTAAAGAATTCATATTTTTCGTAGCCGTCGAAATACTTCTCTCAGGTTGTTTTTGCGTTCTTCAAAAGTAGCTCCGATGACAATAATGTCATCGAGATATGCATAGGCATATGGTTCGCTTCCGGGTCCAGTTACCCTCCAAAGCCCTTTCGAAAGTTGTTGGGGCAGAGTGGAGTCCGAATGCTATCACTCGCTATAAAATAGGAAAAATCGAAACAAGGAACAAAAAGTTCCCCTTAGAAGAACTAATCCTACCTCTGAAAATTTAATTTTTTTTAAGTTTTCCCATAGTTTCCCATAGCAAAATCATCTTTTATTGTCAGCGAATGTTCAAAAACCTAAACTACATTACATTTTCCTCCCCACCTCCTTTTGTGGGCCTTGACATAAAATATTATTAGTAAAAATAATTATAATACGCCTTAATCCATAAAAATAAAATTTTTTATAGGCAGGGGGATATCCCTCCAATCACACCCCTGAAATATTAATTTTTAATCTTTTGTATCAAAGAGAAGAGAAGTATTAATAAAAAAGATTTTTGTAATTTATTACTTTATAGTATTTAATTAGGGATGAAACGATACCGCTAGGGTATCGATATTTTTACTCGATACGGTATCGGTCTTAAAGCATCGATACCTACTTGATTTCGAATAAAAAGTATCGATCGATTTTTCGTAGGCTTAAAGTAAAAGCAATTACATGGTTTTAAGTACGTAGTACTATATATTGGAGTCAGTGTGTAATATTTCTTTTATTTTACGTTTAAAAGTGGTCATGCTGATACGAATACAACTAGCAACGTGTGTTTAATAGTTTAAAATAGTTACAAAAAAATATTACTGGTCTTTTCCAACATATCAGACTGATGTCCGAAATGGATTATCTCAGAATTTTCTTAAATTAAAAAATTTTTAGATAACTATTTATAATTTTAAAATGATTATAACATTCAGGGTGACAAAATGGAAATTTCCTTGTATTTTGCTAAAATTAAAAAAAAATTTAAAATTTAAATTTTTAAATGCTTATAACTTTTTTCTTTTCATAGATTTTGTTACAAAATAATAAAATTTGTATAATTATATAACTTATAAGCTTAAAGCTCGTCCAAACCCTTAGGAACCTGGTTACATTCGACTAAAAAGAAGAGATACAGCTTTTTTTGGCCGTACATCAGAGGAATGATCCGCAAATGATTGCAACAACCGTTAAACAAACAATATTTTTGCTAGCACCGTCCGGACTTAAAAACTGTATTTTTTTATTATTTTAGACTTAAGATATGAGTAATTATTCTTAGTTAAAATATATTGCTACAATACTTCAAAATCTTTGACGCAGTGCTATCGGGGAAAATTGGGACACCAGACGCCAGGGTTTCTTGGAACCCAAATCTGGAAGAACCGCACCTAATCCACGGTGGAATAGCATACGCCAGGGATGCGTGGTCAGGAGGGTGCTTGGCCGTTAGTATGGGAACTCTGGATACCAGTCGACCTCCAGTTTCAATGTAGGTTTATCAACGCAAAAGGAGCTTTGTGTGGGTGGACCTTATTGTCTCGCCTCGTAAGGTTTGAACAGGTTAATATCTAAGGGTTCTCCTATGGTGTTGAACCGAGACACTCCTACAGGAATGTACAAGGAAGCCTCGTTAGAGGTGGAGATGTTAAGCCCTTTAGGAGTTCTGGTTGTCACTGGCCAATGGAGGTTGTTGGATGTGAATGACAAAGAAACCTCGCAAGGGGTGGCCGGGGGTCAATCTGTGAGGATACCCCTGCGGCTATGAAGGTGACTGCGGATGAGTTGGACGCACCTGACCCTAGGGGATTAGGTAAATCCTTTTCGGAAGCAGGCATCTCGAAACGTTCCTTCAACGCCAAGTCAGAGTTTCTGCAGATCATGTCTAAAAGTGAGAAGCAAAGACAGAAGAGGAGGCGACGAAAGGAAAGAAAGGCTATTGATAAGATGACAAATCGGATCGATAGTCTTTTAAGTGAGAAGATTTTTTTTTCATAGCTTCATCTGTGTCAATTTTGCTTCGATGTGTCTTTTCCAGGTTAAGCGTCGATCAAGATGAATACCAAGATATTTTAGCTCTGAATGCTGGGGTATAACTTGGTTGTTTATGCGGATAGGAGGGCATGAATCCCTACGCAGTCTAAAAGTTATGTGGATACATTTGTGTTCATTTATTTTTATTCTCTATTTTTTTACCCACATCTCCAGGTGAACTATATGATCTTATATATATTTGGGGGCTTTCATGAAAACGCTTAGAAAAGCCGTGTCATCCGCAAATGTCGAAGTATGGACTCGGTTACTTGTGGGCATATCCGAAGTGTAAAACGGGTCCCAAAATACTACCTTGGGGAACTCCAGCTTTAATTGGTACAGGCGAGCTTAAAAAATCTCCCTCTTTAAGGATAAACTTGCGACCAGTTAAATAGATTTTTAAAAGATTATAGAAGTTGTGGTGTAAGTTAAGTTTTAACTTTATCAAACGCTTGGGAAACGTCTATAAAAAGTGCAGAACAATATTTTTTTTTACTCAAATGTGTTTTTTATTACATTTACCAATCTGTTCGTTTGTTGTACAGTGCTGTGCTGTCTTCTGAATCCGAATTGGTGATTCGGAATACATCCTTTTTCGCTCAAAATTGGATTCACCTTAGTAATAAAGATTTGTTCAAACAGTTTTGACATATTTGTTAGCAGACTTATTGTATGATATATGAATCGACCTTTGTGAGGTCTTTCCCTGGCTTAGGTATCATAGTTATAACGGAGACCTTCCAGTCTTGAGGAAAGTACTCAAGGCGTAAAATGGCAGTAAAAATGTATAGTATTATTCTGACAGCTACTAGGGGAAACTCCATGCTTATTTTGTCGAAACCATACGCTTTCTTTGGGTTTAGACTAGCAATTGCCCCTTTAATATCACGAAGGTTAAATCTTAGTGGTAATATTGCTTCACCATCGATAGGTGTAAGATCAGTTTTATCAATATATATATTCGGGATATATTTTAGATGGGTAACAAAGAGATTACCTTTTTCGGTTTCGTCTCTTGCCCAGCCGCCACATGGGGTGCGCAAAGGAGGCTTAAGTATAACAGGGGTTTTAAGGTTTTTTGTTGCGCGCCACAATGAGTAGTCTGATTTTGGAGTAGCGTTAAGGTCTGCCAAGTATTTTTCCAGGGATGCATTTTTTCTGTATTCTAGAAGCTTTTTTAGTCGTTTTGTAATTTCTTTTAATTTGTTCTTTAATTGAGGAGATCTGTGTAATTCCCACTCTCTACGAGTTCTTCTTTTTTCAGTCAACAGGCTTTCGACGTCTGCAGAATAAATTTTATTTTAACGATTTTCTATTCTGTTGTTCGTAGCATGGTGAACAGATATTTGGAGTTTATTATTAAAATTAGTAAGGCATTGCTTTACATCGTCTGGCGTTATTAGTGGGATTTTTTCTGAAAGATGAGTGCTGAGGTACTTTCTATATTTCAACCAGTTTATGCTTGTACTAGTCTTTGCTAACAATCCGGAAGGTGATACTATTTTTTGGGAATTCCAAGTAGTAACGATTGTGGGTGAATGATCTGAAGATAACTCTAGGAATGCCTCAACTTCAATAATTTCTCTTGAAAAACCCTTTGTTACCCCAAAGTCGATAACATCAGGTATTTTCTGTTGATCAGTAGGCCAATATGTAGGTTGTCCACTAGAATTGACATTTAAGCCCATTTTAGAAATTGTTTCAATCAAAATGCGACCTTTTGGGGTAATAAGCCGCTACCCCCAGAAGGTGTGTTTTGCATTGTAATCACCCGCTGCAATGAACCGGGGGCCTAGTAATTTGTAGAAGTCTCGGAACTCACTTTCCGATATCGAAAATCTGGGAGGGGAGTAAATTGAAGATATAAACACTTTCTGGTGAAAGTCTTCAAGACAGATATTTGTTGCCTGCATGTAATCCTTACTTAAGTCGTCTAGCAAGTAGTGTTTTAGCTGAACCTCCACATGCTCTGCCGCGTGGGTCCTTTGTATCGTATAAAATATAGCCATAGATTTTAAAAAAGCTGTTGATTGTCAAGTGAGTTTCTGAAATCAGCATGAAATCAGCATGACATCAATTTGTTGATTATTTGAAAATAATTCAAGTTCGTTTTTGTGTTAGCGTAAGCCGTTAGCGTTCCAGAAACATATTTTTAAACAGTTCATGGTTTTTTAAGTACCGCCTGCAACATGGTGGATTGCATGCGTACCGATGCTTGCTTCAAGACAACTAGAGAAAAAGGAACAATTTTGTTCTTTAGATTCCGGCTGTGAAATTGGATTCGATTCGGGGCACGGTTGATTTTGGGCAGGTGGCTGAGGTAAGTGGGGGTAGTAGGCATTTGGTAGGTATTGTGGCTGCTTGGGAGGAGTAATTATTTTTTTCAAAGATTTCTTTACCATCGAGTAGACAGGGCAACCTCTATAAAAGTGAGAAGATTACTCCAGACGTTGAAAGACCTGTTAAGAGGTTTAAGGGTACTAACCCTGAAGACATAGAGCAGGTCCGATCGCGGAAGGAGAAGAAACCTCATACTGAGCCTATCAAACAACCCTCAAAGGTTGTTATGAAGGATAAAAAGGGAAAATTGAGCTTTTTACACTTTTTTCCTAAACTCACAAACTCAATTGAGAAAAATTCACAAACTCAATTAAGAAAAACTGCTTATACAGTGTAATAGTAGGGACCCTATGTAACACTCTCCATGTGTTGGTATTGGATGCCACCTCTATAAATGGCCAAAATCCTTCAGATACTTCATGTAGTACAAAAATTGGGTTTTTTAAACTTTTTTCCTAAACTCACAAACTCAAGTTAGAAAAACTGCTTATACAGTGTAATGTAGGGACCCTAGGCAACACTCTCCATGTGGTGGTATTGGATGCCACCTCTTCATTTCACCACTTTGGCGAAAATCCTTCACAGAGGCCATATAGTACAAAAATTTAGTTTTAGACACTTTTATCCTAAACTCACAAACTCAATTTAGAAAAACTGCTTATACATTGTAATAGAAGGGACCCTAGGCAACACTTTCCATGTGGTGGTATTGGATGCCACCACTCCAATTGGCTACTTTGGACAAAATCCTTCAGAGATTCATATAGTAAAAAATTTAGTTTTTTACACTTTTTTTCTAAACTCAATTTAGAAAAACTCTTATACGCTGTAACAGTAGGGACCCTAGGCAATACTATACATGTGGTGGTATTGGATGCCACCATTTTGGCCACTTTGGCCAAAATCCTTCAGAAACTTCATGTAGTACAAAAATTGAGTTTTGTACACTTTTTTCCTAAACTCACAAACTCAATTTAGAAAAACTGCTTATACAGTGTAATAGTAGGGACTCTAGTCAACACTTTCCATGTGTTGGAATTGGATGACATCTCTCCATTTGGCCACTTTGGCCAAAATCCTTTAGAGACTTCATACAGTACAAAAATTGAGTTTTTTACACTTTTTTCTTAAAGTCACAAACTCAATTTACATATAGTAGGCACCCTAGGATGCCACCTCTTCATTTGGACACTTTAAACAAAATATTTTGGCGAAAAAAAATTGCTAACTGTTGTTCAATAAAAATAATATCAATTTATGTTCATTTATCTCAGTAGGGCTTGAAATTGCTTAAATATTATTATTGCAAAAAAAGTTGTTAAAAATAATTTTAAATATTTGAAAAATTCATATTTGAGTGTATAAGACGTTACGTCATATACGTATTTAATTTCACACTTAAATATGTTTTACGTTAGTTACGTCAAAAATGAATATAACTGACATATATAACTTCACACACATTCTAAGGACCCTGTCTCCAAAATTGGACTCATTAACGAGACAGTGGTTGAGACATTGCAAACGCTTATTGAGGTTCATTTTTCTGGAAGCTTCAGTTCCAACGACTTATGGACTTCTGTTAGTAGGGGGGCTAGAGAAACGACTCTAAATGAATTTAGAAGTGCTATAATATCTTTTGCACCATTTAAAGCGGTTGGAATGGATGGAATTCTCCCTGCCCTATTACAGTGTGGTATAAACACCTTATTACACAATGATCGTGCGACCCGTAATAACTAATGCATTTGTGGTTTGGTGGCCAAAAGCCTCTCAGAGTACAATTAAGCGTAAGTTAGATGGGGTTCAAAGAATTGCTTGTATGAGTATATGTGGCGCAATGCGTACTGCTCCAACACAGGCAATTGAGGCAATGTTGGCATAGCTTTGGGCCGAACATCGGGCATAAAAGCATCCTGGACCTAGTTAGTAAGGAGGTTAGGGAAGTTCAAATGGCGATAGAGCGCATGAGTAGAAGAAATATAGTCGAAAGACTGCATCGGATATTCATTGCGGAAGGCGTTGTACACAATGAGTGTATGGAGAATGAGCATTTTTACTGATTGTTCTCTTATGGATGGTAGAGCTGGAGCAAGTGTATACTCAGCTGAGCTGAGTCTCCGTTTGGGGGTGTATGTCTCCGTTTACCAGCCAGAATTGCTTACGCTGCTGCATGCGTTGGATCTCCTGCCGCAATGTCGGGAGCAGGGAATAAAGGTTCTCATTGCACTCGACAACCAGTCGGTTATAAAAAGCATGACGCAGGTGAACGTGTACTCCAAACTAGTGCTGGAATGTGTTTTAAAATTTAACAGATGTGCCTTGAGGTCATTGAGGTATCATTAATGAGGGTTAATGGACACATAGGCACAGCTTGGAATGAAGCGTCGGACCAACTTGCAAAACGGGGATCTGCTGTGAATTTCTGTGGACCAGAACCCAGAGTAGCGCTGGGTGATGGCATAATGCAAGCTAAATTTCTACAATGGGGGAACTTAGTAAACCTGAAAAGGCGGACGGAGGCCACACGCGTATTAGGCTCGAATGGTGCTTCAAGAGCCCATGGGCAGGAAGGCCAGTAAGGTACTCAGGTATAATAGAAGTACCTTAAGCTGGATAACTACATTGGTGACAGGACATGAAAACTTCAAGTATCATCTAGCCAAGATGAAAATCAAAGAAGATGACACTTGCAGACTGTGCCTGGAAGAGACTGAGACGGCAGCGCACATTGTGTGTGAATGTCCAGCACTGACTAGCATAAGACTCAGGACCGCTGGGAGAAGCTTGTTAAATGTGGATGCCATGAGGGAACTGCGCCTTGAACATATGCTAGCAATTACTAGAGACTGCGTGATGAGAAAGAAAGCCGACAGTTACCAGTCGACAGTCTAAAATCACTAAAGTCAAGATTAAAGGATGGTTGGAGAACGTGGCTCAAAGAGAGTAGATTGCCGTAAATTACATTTCGGTTGCCTGTAATCATAGAGGACGAAAGTGGGAAGAAAAGGGACCCGTTATGGAAGTGGTCTGCTTCAATATTCCCCCTACATTAGTAATAATAATCATTATAACCTGACTACAAATTGTAGAAACTCTCCACTTCTAGATATGGCCTTATGTCCATTAACCCATGTCAACGTTACCTCACCGAGTCAGACGTATTTAGTCTTGGAACGCATTCTAGAACCAATTTGGAGTACACGTTGTAACGACACGTTTTCCGCTGGTTGCTGGGATAGCTACAGCGGAGTCCAGGGTCGTTATAATTTCACTTGTCACTTTGTCTGGGAAAGGAAAGAAACTGAATGTGTTTTTCTTTTTGTAAACGTTATAAAGCTTATCTCCAATGTTTATTTTAATTTACATGTTCTCACACAATGTAGAGGGTAGACGGTCGGGTCTCGTAGCCGGTAAAGGTGGGATCAGGTCGTTGGGCAAAACTGGTGTTCGACGAGCCGGTTGCGGCGGTGGACAGCGGCGGCAACGGGGTATATGCAGCGGCGGTACAGGCGGTAGCGGCGGTACAGGTGGCAGCGGCGGTACAGGTGGCAGCGGTGGTACAGGTGTCAGCGGCGGAACACCTGGCAGCGGCAGTACATGCGGCGGCAGCGGTACAGGTGGAAGCGGTAAGCACACGAATCGTCGATACCAAGACGTTACTCTGTTGTGAGTTAATCTACTAACAATACCAACATTCAACAGCAGCATGCGGAAATGAATCAACAAAACAACTTCAGCAAAATAATGGTGTCATTATTGAAAACTACTAATATTCAAACAGCAACATGCAGAAATAAATGAATCACCGATCAGCAAAATAATGGTGCCATTTAAATTCATTGCAACGAATGCTGCGACAGCAGTATGAACCGCAGAACAACAACAACTACTACACCAGCAGCAGCATATCTAACCATAACACAACAACAGCAGTGAGAGCAAGGGCAGTTAATTTAAGTTAATAGTCAGTTGAACTTAAGCCTAAATAATCAATTACGAGAAAGAATAAATGAGTTGGAAGATACGAAGGCCCTTTTAGAGATACAAAGTCGTAAGCTTAGGGAACAGATAAGTTATACAGACGATTTACTGGAACAAGAAATAGTGGAAAACGCAGAGCTTGTGGAAAAACTACGGCAGAAAGTTTTGAGCGAGAAAGAATTCAGGAAACAACTGAAGCAAGGACAACAAATAAACGTAGAAGACGACACTGTGCAAAGACTACAAACCGCTCTGGAAAATACAAAGCGGGAGCTGGACTTAATACATAAAACTAGATCACCTGCTCCATCCTTAAGCGAAGAAATAAAAGCGGTAAAGAGGGATGCCACTTTGGTCTGATCGGACCAAAATTGGTAGTTTTTTTATTCATGAACGATTTGGTAGTTTGGTTGGTTTGTTCCAGTTTTCTGCGTTTTTGGTAGAAAAAATTGTTTGTCCATTTTGTATTTTAAAATTATTTTCCAATAAAAGGTCTTAAAAATTTCTACAGGATTTACTAAAACAATTGGAAATTATATTTGTAAATGTGCTATTTATTTCTTACAAATGAAAGCAAACGTAGTAAAGGCCAAGAATCACTATCCTACACGATTGTACGATTCATACAAAATCATACATTATCATACAAAAAAGATTTTGCAATTCTGATCGCAAAAATAAAAAAAATATTTTAAGAATTTTTTCAAAAGATTATCAAATTGTACTGACCTGTCAGGAAGTCTGTCACATATATACATTTCTAATCCACACTATAATACTTTTTTATAACACACGCCATTTTTGACAGATCGTACGACTGAGTATGATAGTGAATCATTAATGACATTTTAAAATCAAACCAAACAATTTTGTGCAGTTGACAATATAAACGATACAATTAATTTATTATAAAAAAATTGGTAAATTCTTCCAGGTTTTGGTAGGATTTTGTAAATTTTAGGGATAATTTTGGTAGGAAAATATTTTTCGTTGTGGCAGCGCTGGCGGTAAATCCAAACATTCCGAATATCATGTTACCGAAGCTATACTAAGAGAGGAAGAATTGGCGTTGGAACTGATATGTAAATTAAGGAATATATTGTCTAACGAACGCAAGGAAAACAGGAAGCAGATGTTATACCGGAGAGACAAAGACAAAAAAGCGAAAGGAACTGACCCAATTTAAGAGTGAATTTGAAGGCTTGAATAAATCTGCGATAAGCGATAATATTATTAAAAAGAATTCGGAAATTTACTGCCAGCAGCACGTAAGATTTTACAACAACGATCACCATAATCACAGCCAAAGCCTCCACTCATTAGCCCATTACCATTAACCGGAAAAGTCCTTGAGCGAGATCAAGTAGCCAGAATGCCAGCACTATCAGAAATCACAAAAATTGTTAATACACAGCGCCATCCTTTTTTGGCACCGATGGACCCGACGGACCCGACGTATCATCAGAAGTGTTTAAGTACATCCAAGGATGCAAAATGGTGGAAAGAGAACTCCTGACACCCGCAAACAACGCGTTGACACAGGATGTAATTGAGTGCTTAAAATTAAATACTCGAAAATATCACAAATGAATTTTGGTTCAGTGGACGCGCTGTGCGACGCCATTAAAAAATATTTTTTGAAACGCAAGAGCTTGGACCAAATCAGGGCGTTAATTATAAACTGTAAGCAAAGCTTAAGGGAGCCAGTGAGTAAGTTTGGAGAGCGCATGGATAATTTTCTAAGCGAGGCGCTCACAACTGTTAATAATGAATACACAAAAGAAGCTAGCCAAAGGAAATGAGAAAGGATTTCAAACGTTTGGCAGTAAGGAGTTTTATAAAGGGATTAAGAGATGATAGCTTCAAAGCACGGTTTGTTGGCGAGGAAGGAATAGAATTGGCCCATCTATTAAAGGTGGTAGAAAAGGGCGAGGAATTGTTTGCTGAGCCATCACATCCCATTCGCACTATAACTTCCACAACTCCATGCAGTTTTTCCAATGCATTGGGGCATGAAACACTTAACTGTAGTAAAAGGCTTAACACGCCATATTGCATAAATTGCGGAAAATATGGGCTTGAGATTGGATCCTCATGTGGAAGCAACTCAAGGAGACAAGGAAACTGCAGCTACTGTGGAAACAGAGGACATACATCCGGGGTCTGCGGAACAAAACTTGGCACATTATATTGCGGATATTGAGGTGTTAACGGTCATGCGGAAAACCCATTCTGTGCTCAAAAGCCTCGAGTTAATAATACCCAATCGAGGCCGATGGCAATTTAGAAGACCATTAGACAATATAAGGCACCTGATGGGGGGCTCAGTAGAAGAAATAATATACCTAGAAGTCAGCAAAATTGTGCGCAAAGTGGAAGACAGCCGAATATGGAAATTCCTTCACCTTGCTTGTAGATACGGGAGCAGATACTTCATTGGTAAAGACGGAAGCTCTAGCACCACACGTTCAAATAGAAGCGTGCGAACAGAAAATTCTATCAGGAGCATTCGGAGGAAATATAACATCCAAAGGAACAATAACGGCGCGACATGCAAGCATAGACAATTTTTCACTTCAAATGCATGTGATACCAGAAGGAAGTCACCTTCCGGCAGATGGCTTACTAGGTAGGGATATGATGTGGGACAGATCTGTAACGGATGCGGTTAATAAAAACATTCGATTTTTTAAAAATAATCAGGAAATGGTTTCCCTACCACTGGATCCAGAAAAGAGCCAACCTCAATTATATATATATATATATATATATATATATTGACATGTTTTAAAAATTAATATTTTAAAAACTTTGTCTATTCACAAATGTATGTTATTAACCAAATGCTTGCAGGAATCTCTATTTCTTGCTATTGCTCTCAGCTCGTTAAACGATTTGGTCGATTCATTCAGTACGGTCCTTCTCCAACTAGTCTTGGGTCGGCCACGCTTTCTAGTCCCCTGGGGGTTCCATTCTAATACGGCATGAGGTATTTCATCAGTTGGTTTCCTTTATGTATGCCCAATCCAACCATACTTGCGTCTCAGTATATCTATATCAGCAGTAGTTTGATTAGTGGTGCGTAGCAATACTTCATTCGAGATGGTACGAGGCCACCATATTCCCAGAATACGTCGAAGGCATCTGTTTATGAATGTTTGGATGCTACTTGTTGTCTTTGTAGAGATTAGCCATGTTTCCCATTAGCACAGCACTGAATTATTGAAAATTCTAATTCTGGTATTTAGATGAATTTTCCTTGAATACCATATTTGTTTTAAATTAGCAAAACCTAAACGTGCTCTACGAAATCTATTCGCAATGTCTTCGTTTGTACCCCCACTTTTATTGTGGATGCTACCTAGGTATTCGAACTTCTCTACGTCTTCTAGATCCGAATTGTATAAAGTTATAGGATTGTTATTGATCATTCAATCTCATTATTTTTGTCTTGCCTACATTAATGCGAAGACCCGCCTTCAATGAGGTATCTGCTATTAGGTTAATTTTTTCCTGCATGTCGCTAAGTCGGTTTGTGAGTAACACTATATCATCGGCATATGCTAGTTCACCTAGGGACTTGTTGAGTTTCCAGCTTAAGCCAATATGCCTTTGGTTCGATTCAGCTAAAATGACATCAAGAGCTGTATTAAATAGCAATGGTGATAGCCCACATCCTTGCTTTACGCCACTGATGGAGTGAAAGGGGTCACTTAAGGCACCGTCATGAAGCACGCTACTAGTAGCTCCATCATATGTTTTTCTCATAATGCTGACAATCTTTTCAGGAATGCTGCTGGATAGAAGGGCTCTCCACACGAAGTTACGCTTCACCGCATCAAATGCTTTTTCAAAGTCAATAAAAGACATGTACAGAGGGGCACTGAATTCTACAGATTGTTCTATTATAATTCTGGCTGTGCTTATATGGTCTATGCATGACCTATTGCACCGAAATCCGGCTTGCGACAGCCTTAGTAGGCTGTCGAGAATTTCTGAAATTCTATTTAGTATTATGCCATTAAAGATTTTCATAATTGTTGGTAGCAATGATATACCCCTCCAATTACCACATTTCCTTCTGTCCCCTTTTTTGGGAAGTTTTACAATTATAGATTGTTTCCATTCAGTTGGTATAGTTTCTCTTATCCATGCAAGTCTGAATATTGGCTCAAGGAGTAGAGTCATAGCCTCAGGTTCCGCTTTTAAAAATTCCGTTGGTAGTCCATCACATCCCGCAGCCTTACCCACTTTTAATGATTTTATAGCATTCTCTATCTCAAGCGAACTTGGGAGATCTGTGCAAAAGTCATTCTGATAGCTATTTTTTGCATTTATAATAAGATCATCGTGTTGGTTATGAGTTATGTTATGCTTTTTAAAAATGTTTTCTCCATATATCCAATTATATATAGCTGAACAATTATCTGTACAAGGACGTTCACAAATCATTGGATCAGTGAGGGAACATCAGCTAGAGGGAATATTGGTGTAAACAAATCGGAAATTTTACCTGGTGTTTTCGTAGGGGACACCCTACCATCAGTAAAAGCGGGAACAGCCCTTGTTCCTATACTAAATAACAACAATTCGACAGTAAGCATAAGTGAAAAAATAAACCTGGGCTATGAAAACTACAAAAATTACAGAGTGAGATCATCAGCAATCAAATGCGATTGGCACAGAAAGAAAATCAAAACTACTCATAGAAACAGTGAATCTGAGCCCAGATCTGAATCCGGAAGAAAGGGGTTCGATCGTAGACATCCTGAAATTAAACAATGATATTTTTCAACTACCGGAAGATGGTTTGTCTTACACTCCTGTATTAAAGCATCAAATAGCAGTGGACCCCTGTCAACCTCCTATAAAGACGAGACAGTACAGATTGCCTGAAGTCCCTAGATATGAAATCAATAGGCAAGCAGATCAACTGCTGAAGGAAAAATTAATATCACCCAGCAATTCTCCCTGGAACTCCCTGAACCTACTGGTGCCCAAAAAAGCTGGACAAAACGGTGAAATGTAGTGGAGCTTGGTGGTAGACTTTAGAAAATTGAATGACGCGACAGTCAAACAAGTCTTCCTAATACCAAGGACTGATGAAATTTTAGACCAACTTGGTTCTTTACTGTAGATTTGGCAAGTTTTAATGGACCCAAAAGACAAACATAAGACGACCTTCAGCACAAACCTACGGCATTTTGAATTTAATCGAGTGCCTTTCGGTTTAACCGGGGCACCGGCAACCTTTCAAAGGATAATGAACACAGTATTAACTGGTCATCAAGGAATTGACTGTTTTGTCTATTTGGATGACATCGTCATTTACGGAAGGAATTTAAATGACCACCAGTTACGACTAAATCGTGTGCTGGACGCCCTAAGACAATATAATCTTAAACTACAACCTGAGAAGTGTCATTTCCTCCAAAGAGAAGTGGTATACTTGGATCAGCGATGTTCGGAAAAGGGAGTTCTACCAGACCTAAATAGAATTAAGCAGTAAAAGATATATCACCTCCGAAGAGGTGCAATCGTTTTTGGGACTGATCAATTATTACAGGAAGTTTATACCGAATTGCGCAAAAATATCTTTACCTCTCAGCAAATTATTAAGAAAGGACACGAAGTTGGCATGGACGCAAGAGTGCCAGGAAGCAATGGACCAGTTGAAAGAAACTGTGACAAACCCTCCTCTCTTACAGTATCCAGATTTCAACAAGCCCTTTATTGTAACGACGGATGCTAGCAATGGAGCCCTTGGAGTGATTCTGTACCAGGGAGAACCAGGGAGTGATTTACCAGTTTATTATGCTAGAAGAGTACTGAGTGACACAGAAAGGCGATAATCCACAAGAGAAAAAGAGTTGCTTGCCGTTGTATGGGCCACAAAAACATTTAGACCATACTTACTCGGTAGATATTTCACAGGATACTGAAAGGTAGAATGTAGAAAATAAAAACATAATAGAGAGTGCGACAAATGAAGAGTCAAAACAGGAAGATACAGATATACTTAACAAATCCGGAGGATATTAGGAAGGTCATCGAAACATTCCACGACACTCCATTATGAGGACACCAGGGAGCACTCAAAACGTACTTCCGGATTAGGGCACAAAATAAGTGGGAAGGTATGCAAAGACAAATTAAGGATTACATCGCCACCTGTAAAATGTGTCAACAAAATAAGAGTTCAAAATAGAATAAAATGCCCATGACCTTAACATCAACCCCTAATATGCCGTTTGAAAGAATTTTTATGGATGTTGTGGGACCTTTACCCGAATCATCGAGAGGAAATAGATATATAATAACTTTTTTAGATGATTTTTCTAAGTATTTGGCATGTGCTTCTGTTCCAGACCTGGAAGCAGCTACTGTCGCGAAAGAGCCAGAACCTCTATATAATATGGATGATTACAGTAAATTTAAATACCAGATTGAAAGAAGTTACGAAATTGTGAGAAAAAACCAAGACAGGTCAACGGCAAAGTCGAAGCAGTTTTACGACAAAGGTACAGAGACAAGGCATTTTAAGGTAGGACAAATGGTATGGCTGAAAAATCAGGCAAGAAAAAACAATCAGGTTAGGAATTTAAAATAAAATGTAAAAATTCGGAGAAGGTTTCCCAGAACAATTTGGTGAAAGTGGCTGGCTAAGAAGTTTCAGAAATAATAATAATAATAAAAAAAAAACATAACAGAGTTGCGATGGGGAAGAAGTAGATAATTTTCAATGGGAAAAAATGGATCGGAGAGGAAGAACACTAAGAATGTGAAAAGATATGATATGAGATTAACGGGGAATATAGGTAAAAACTAAACTGTGGGAAGCTTAGAAAAGGAAAAGAAACATGTTACTCTGTTTCATCTCTTAGTCACTTTGGCTCGAAACTTAATGTACAGGAGGAAGCGGAAGTGCAGGAGAATATATGTATGTGAAAAGATTTAATGTTAATTGGAAAAAGCGCTATGGAATTAGTAAAGAGGAACAAATTCAAAATAAAAAGATGTCAAACTAATCTTTAGGAAGCTTAGAAAAGGAGAAGAAACATGTTACTCCGCTCCATCTCTTAGTTACTTTGGCTAGAAACCAAATGTACAGGAGGAAGCGGAAGTGCAGGAAAATATAATTTTATTTCTGATGTTCAGCTTAAGCGAATATAAGTTCAAAAGTTACTTTAATAATAAATAGTTTAAATCTTATTAAAGTTGTATATGTAATTATTGTATGGAAGCACAACAATTGGCGCAGTCAGTAGGATGCACAAGAACTCCAAGAAACCGTCGTACCTCTTTTACGTTTTGAGGCGGGCGCATATCGGCAAGAGATGCAACCTTATCTGGGTCAGTTTGGATCCCGTCTTAATTAATAACGTGCCCAAAATACTTGGTCTCTTTTTTAAAAAACTGGGTTTTTTCCGCAATAATTTTTAGGTTCGCTGCACGCCGTCGTCGGTAAAATTTTTGTAAATTCTCTAGATGTTCTTGCAACGAAGCACCAATTACTATACGTCTAGGTATGCGAAGGCATATGGTTTCATATCTGGTCCGAACACAATATCCACTGCTCGCTGAAACGTCGCGAGGGCAAAATGCAGGCCGAACGGCATCACACGCCACTGATAAAACCCTGCAAAAGCCGTGTACTGTTTACTGTTTTCCTCATGCGGGATCTGCCAATAGCCATCTTTCAGGTCCAGACTACTAATATATTTGGCATTACGAAGCCTATTGAGAGTAGTGTCAAACCGTGGCAGGGGGTACGCATCAGGGACTGATCTGGCATTTAGCTGCCGGAAGTAAATACATGCCCGCAAGTTCCGTTTTTCTTTTTACCAGCGGGAAACTATACGGACTGCAAGAGGGTTCAATACAACTGCAGTTGGTCAAGTCATTTATCTCGTCATCCATAATTGCTTGCATCGCGGGGTTGTCCTTGATCACAATTTGTGTTGCGCAATGTTTGAGACAACCTTAATTTGGTCGAACAGCGCGAGTTCCTTTTCCAAGAAACGATTAACTATCTCTTGGGCGGATAAGTTTTCGGCTGGGTCTTGCCGGACGGACGGAGGACTTTCCAGATTGAGATGGTACTTACTTTAGCTTTCCCAGCTCGTCTGTTAGTGTTCGGAGGTGGAGATCGAGCGAGACCCTGCTCACACCTGGCCACAAAGCCAGCGCAACTGAACGAGACCTTTAGTGCTTGTAGCACTAAAGGTCTCGTTCAGTTGCATCACGGGGCACACCACCGCATAGTACGGGCTAGAAACCACAAAATTAGCCCCTCTGATAAACGAGCTGCAGCTGAGGGAAAGGGGCAAACTAGTTTGGTGTGGGAACCAGAAAAATTAAAGGTAATTGCACGCCTAGAAAACCAACTAATTCCGACCATCGTTGGTACAGGCGCCACCAAAAGTTACATTTCACCCAACCAAATCAATCGCCTCGCAACTCCACCTAGGCGTTTACCCTTGAAAATAGAAGTATTCCTTGCAGATGGCTCGAAAAAGCTTATTGCGGAGAGGGTCAGGCTTAGAATCTCCCTAGCTACTAGAATCGTGTCCTACACATTTCTGCTTAAGAAGCCATGGAACCCCTCATCCATTCCCAGGATGAGGGGTTCCATGGCTTCTTCTGACTCAATATCGCCAAACTTCATCATGGATGAATAACCAGAAACTCTACGTTTAGAATTGACGAATTGGTAGAAGGATCGTGGATTACTTTTTAACTTTCTTTTGACTTTAGAAACATAATTATTGTAGCATTGGATATTTGCTGAATTGTAAACAGATCTCGATATTGAGCATCTCAGGTAATCGGAGTTCAAACCAGTTCTTCTATATTGTTTATAGTGTTTGTTTTTCAGCCTAGTAAGAAGTGTCGTGTTCCAAGGCGGTCCACTGGATTTTGTTCTATTGACGAATGGGATCGATTTTTTAAAACAGTTATGTAAGCCATTATAAAATTGATTTAGAAGTACCATTGGTAATTTGGTTGAGCGTTTTGAAAAATCCTTTCTAGTTTCTGCTGCTCAGATAAGTTGGTGGGTCGCATCAAATTTTGTATTGCCAATTTTGTATTGTGAACGTTTGCGGACTTCAACCTGTAGATTCTCGAAATAACGAGGAGGAAGGAGAAACCCATAGAAATAGGGTATGGATAATTATACAATACTTCCCATTCCTTGTTTGAATATGCAGAGGGAAAAAAGTCAGCAATAAGTAACAAATTTTCGTATCATTTGAAGAGTCAATATCGCCAAACTTCATCATAGATGGAAGACCAGAAACTCTACGTTTAGGATTGACGAATTGGTAGAAGGATCGTGGATTACTTTTTAACTTTCTTTTGACTTTAGAAACATAATTATTGTAGCATTGGATATTTGCTGAATTGTAAACAGATCTCGATATTGAACATCTCAGGTAATCGGAGTTCAAACCAGTTCTTCTATATTGTTTATAGTGTTTGTTTTTCTTGTTTTTCAGCCTAGTAAGAAGTTTCGTGTTCCAAGGCGGTCCACTGGATTTTGTTCTATTGACGAATGGGATCGATTTTTTAAAACAGTTAGAAGTAAATCAATACCATGTGGACTGAAATTGTTGTATAGATCATACTCAAACCAATTTTATGATGATAGAGGGTTATTAAATTTATTGAAATCTGCTTTTTTAAAATCAAAATATTTATCTTTAGACTTATATTGATTTGTTGAGGTTTGGCAAGGAACAAATAATCTGATTGCTAGGCTAGGATGATAAGAATCTTCTGGAATTAATAATGCATCAATGCGTTTTATGAAAAAATCATCAAGATGATCAACAAATACCAAATCAAGTAATCTTCTCATTACATTCAATATACTATTTATTTGAAAAAGTCCAAGATCTGAATAACATACATGTTTGATTCTAAGTTTGTTGATGGATTAAGAAAGTTTGAGTCTGCATTTTTACACCATCTTATATTTGGAAGATTAACATCGCCAATTACTATTATAGTGTCACCTGCTTTACAATGCTTTACTACGAGTTGTATTGCTTTCGTATAAATGAATATTTGAGGCTGGAAGTATATATGAACAGGTTATAAACACAGTACAATATTTTAACTTAATACGTATGGATATAAATTCAATGCCTTGGATATCATTTAGTATCAGCTCTTCAGATGGAAGTAAAGTTGAGACTGCAATCAACACTTCTCCACCATCTTTCCCAACTCTGTCGCTCCTATAAATTTGAAATTTACTGCACATTATTTTAGAATGATGGATAATTTTGTCAGGTTTATCTCTAAGCCATGTTTCAGTAAGAACTACAATATCATACTCCAAACCAAAACTATGTAGGTAAAAAGATTTTAATTTAGTATTCATTCCTCGCACATTTTGGTAAGCGATTGATATTAATGACAAATTATCAGAACGGTTATGACTGCGGACACAATTTAATGGATTATTTGGATTATTTAATTTTTTGGATTATAGCTTGAATTCTCCGAATTTAAATTAGCAGCCGTTGGGAGAAATACATTATTGCCATCTCGATAAATAAATCGTCGCACAATTGTATTTTTTGGCCAAAAACTTGGATTTACTATTCGTTCAAAGAGACTTTCAGGTACAATTATCTTAAACGAGGCTCTATTGCGTGCATGGATTTCATAAATGTTAATGTCTTTATACAACGCCGTACCAATGTTTGTTTTTATATGGTATTCGACATAGTTTACTGATGTGTCACAAGCAAAACTAGTGGCAAAAATAGAGTTTCTAGGAGAAATTGTTCGAAGAGGCTTAGGTGTTAACTCATATTGATGTTTATCTGAATTTATAATTGATACAATATTAGGAGTAGTAGGTTGTGAATTTGATGGAGAAATCAACGTTAGCCCAGGAGGCCCAACACTTGTATGATCAGTAACAGCACTCATTCCCGTGGCAATATTTGGAGTTCCATTAGAACATCGATCAGTCGTGATTTCTGTGGTATTCGGATTACAAAATATGTACATTCGTTTGAATGTTCGATGAAATCTGCCTTTGAAGATTAACATTCGAGCCATTACAATTAGAGGAAGGAGTTGGGGATGATTTTGCCGTTCTTTTACGTTTAGCTATTGGGGAATCAGCAAAATTGGTAAAAAGTTCTCCATATTTATTGAATTTGGCTTGCAAAAGATGGAAACCATTAGTTATAGCATCAAACTCAGCTTTATAACTTAAAAAAAAATTGTAAAATTTTACATGTTCTCATACAATGTAGAGGGTAGACGGTCGGGTCTCGTAGCCGGTGAAGGTGGGATCAGGTAGTTGGGCAAAACGACGAGCCGGTTGCGGCGGCGGCAACCGGGTATAGGTGATACAGGCAGCGGCGGTACAGAGCGGAAGCGGTACCTGTAGCGATATAGGAGGCGGTAAGGGCGGACGCGGTACCTGGCAACGGTACAGGTGGCAGGGGTACGGGTAGCAGCGTCGGTACCTGGTACCGGTACAGGCGGTAGCGGTACGGGTGGCTGCGGCGGTACTTGGCAACGGTTCAGACGTCAGCTATACGGGTAGCAACGATAAAACAAACACTAAACTTAGCACAATCAGCGCCTGTGGGAGTTCTTGGCCGTGCTAAATAATACGGCGGGAACATTAGATTCCTCCACCAGTACTAATCACTCGGTCGAGCCAACACAGTAAGAAGTTAAACTTCTGAGGTATTGGTATTTCCGGGAATATTAAATTCCTCCAATAAACGTCTTACATGCAGGCGAGCTGCTTGCTATCTGACTAAATTTTCATAATGTGGTGCCTTTTATACCCATGCTTGTGCACACACATTCACACACACACACCCACATGACCGATCGTTTGTTGATATCGGTTGACAGCGACCTCAGCTGTTATGTTACATCTGTTTCAACAGCTGACTGTTTTGATGGTTTGTTTGTCCCTGACTCACAGGTGGCGCTACAAATAACCTGATCTTTAATTTTAAATCGAAGTTTCAAATTCTCGCTTAACTAATAAAAAAATAATAAAAGTAAAATAACACAAAAAAATAAAATATAACTTAAATAGAACCCAAAGTCTAATTAAGGTAGGTTCATGTTATTAGTAACTAAACAATAACAATAAAATGAATAAAATTAATGAAATTCAATTTGTCCTTCGATGGCGGATGGTATAAAGAGAGTAATAAAAATAAGAATAATTATAATTATAAAGAATTAATGGATATAATTTAATATATGTATAATACTGATAATAATAATCAAATTATATACAATGAAATTTTATAATCAAGCTTAAGTTCGTTTTTATTCTCTCTAAGAAAGAATTAATTAAATTACAAATTAGGTGATAATATTAAAGAAAAATTGTGAAAATTTAATTTTTAGACACCAGCACGAGCGGAATGCACATTTTCTAGACAGCCACGTCCTCATCAGCACTCTTGTATCTAATCTACTTAGGGTAGTATTTTAGCTGTAAGCATCATCTATTTAACCAACCAAACCCAGATAAAGGAATACAAGAAAACTTGTATTCAATTATTAATCGTCAGTTGGTGAGAACGAAGTCTACCACTACCTTAAGCTTCCCTCTTGTTGAATATTTTTACTTTTAATATTTACCACCTTATATGTATGTTGTTGTTACTTCAGCCAACCGTCGGTTAGCAATGAAAGTTACTTTTTGTTTATTTGTTTTACTCCCAACATTCGTTTTTAGTTAACACTAATCTAGTATCAAACCAAACTTTGTTGAGTAAACAAGATTTCGCGGTGCTTTGCGATTTTTAATTTTGAAAATTTAATTATTATTAGTTAATTCTTTCTTAGAGAGAATAAAAACGAACTTAAGGTTGATTATAAAATTTCATTGTATGTAATACATACACAGTTCGACTGATAATAATTAAATTTTCAATAATCAAATTATTCAAAACTAATCATGATGTTAAACTCGTATAGGCGAAAACGAGGTGACGACTTTCGCTGTTACAACTTTCCTCACGAGTTTTACAACCGACTGGTTGTCGAGTGGCTAGTAACAGCACGACACTTAACGAAAGTAAGCTTAGCTTAAATTCCAAACTTCTAGTTTACTTCATCGATTCTAAAACCAATATTGAATTTTAACTTAAAAAAATCATTAAAAATGTAAAATAAGACAGCTATTTCCTAGTACACTAAAAACTCGAAACATTTACAAGGATCTACCCGCCCCAAAAGTTTAAGCATATCCAGAAAAATAAGCCAACGAATTTAACCCTGAAATTTGTACAATTACATTTCTGCAACATACCAAAAATTCAAATGATTTGACCGCTATAGTCACGATATATGTAGTGTAATGTATCATAGATACGGTGACCAACCGTTCACTTTTATAAAGGACACTATACTACTTTAAACTCTTGTACATTTGCGTAGTATATGAAGATAATCATCAGTTATAAGAGGATTTAAAAGAATCTGAACGTATAGACATCCCAGTTAAAAGTACTATTGATGATTTAACACTTTCCCTTGATAATGACCCAACAGCTTTTCGTTTACCGGAATCCGGTAGCCGCGTGAACTGAAAGCGCACAAGATTTAAAATTTTTCTCAAAACACTTCTGATTCCATATTAGAATTTAAAAGGTCGTATCAAATTTTTTCTTTTATTTTTCACTAAAAAACTAAGGGATTCGAAGTCTTGCTTCTCTTAGCCGAACATTAGAAGAATAGCTATATATATAAAATATTTTAATGTATATGTTATCACTAGCATATGAAGATTTTAATTATGCGACGTTTCCAAACTTCCATTTCAATGACAGTACTACTCAGTAACCTCTACACCATCCTAATAGGTTGCACAAAATTCGGACAATAGCTGATAATCTAAAGAGCAGATGTGCAACTGTACCTTTAGAACAACTCCTTTATTAAGATGAACAAATGTATGCTATTAATATGAGTTACTACATAAATCAATACCTTCCGAATAAACCGCATAAATGAGGGTTCATACTTTATGGATATATATGTGATATATCACATATGACTTTGCGCATAAATGGCGAACCAGATTTGGGACTAACTGGTAACCCAAGACAGCCTCTCGGCTATCCATTCAGATATTTAAACAAATACATAGTAAGCTTATGAATAACAGATAATTATAATAGTTTTTATGAATTTCACCAAAAACAAATAAAGACTTTTAATACTAACACTTGGAGCCCCTAGCGCCCCTTCCTTTCAAATAACTAAAACTAAAAACCACTTCATTACCCATTTGTATCTGTTTTTTTAGAATTAACAGTCAGGCGTTAATGCTTATATTAATCGTGTTACTTTCTTTGAAAAGGGATAGGAGTAGATAACACAGATGCTTCGACAGTACTACTCAAAGCTTTACTATCGGCTTTAGCAGACAACATGTTTACTACGAGTAGATAAGCTAAAGCATACTTGATTCCCATCACTTAGCCACCTGATTCCCCTGCTCCAACGCTTAGGCAAAGTCTGTGGCTTTGTAATACCGGGCTATGACAGACAACGTACTCAATGGTTTCTAATTTCTCCACTCCCTCACGCATTCTACAGAAATCTTTTGTACCGTTACTGGTTCCTTTAGGCTAACAATAGCTGCGACGACTTTTCTGTCCAAACCTATTTTTAATTTAAATTATGTGATGATTTCAAGGAGTATTAGACACTAGCAGAATGTAATGTGTTTTCTTCGGTTTTAAAGAATTTAGAATTTTCAAACCCATTAACACAAACATTCTTCTTCACATAATATAATAAAATATTTTTATTATGTATTATTCTATGTTCCTTGAGTGCTTATCAAATAATGCAATACTGAATATCTGTAAAATATGCAAAATCTTGATTTGACAAAGAATTTACTAACTTACCTAAATTTTCATATATATCATCGGAAACATCCCATCGATCTATAATGCCAAGAAATTGCTCCAAGTGGGCAAATGTTGCTGTCTTTGGGTTGTTAGTGCACCATTGTTGCATAACCTTTGTTGTAGGATCGTTTCCACTTACTGTATTTTCATCACATAAAAACTTTTGTTTGGCCAAAGAGGCCAACCCTCGCCAATCACGCTCATAACCCTCTTCTGAACGCAAAATCTTTTTTGAATTTAATAAATTAGAAAGTTTTCGTAAAGTACTTTTACTGAGTGCAGTCAAAGGTATTTCATGTAAAGCAATTGTGTCGTTTTCCAATGCAGCTTTTGGACAGTCAATTGAGCCATTGCTGCTCTTAATACTCATGCTGGTGTGTCTAATGTTTGTTGTTGACAACGTAAAACTTTGTACCATTTAAACTAAAAAAAAAAAAACTAGAAATACGATAATTAATTAACTTTGCTATTGTAAATAAATAAACGAGTAAATGCATATACAAAAAAAAAATACTTATATAAATATTTTTTTTTGCAAAAATTGTAAATTGGCTCTAGGAGTTTGAGTAATGATTTTTATTAATTTTTTGTTCAATTTCAGAACGGTCATAATTTCAAATCAATATATTAAATATAAGATATATAAACAGCTAAAGAATGAATCATCCAGTAATCGAAAGGATAGTATGATAAAAGCAAATACAGTACAGTTACAGATATATTAGGAGTAAACACATTTTTTTTGGTCCAGCCACCACAAGAAATTGCTAAGGGAGGCTTTTTACTACTGGTGTTTTAAGGTTTCTACACGCTATAATAAATAATCTGATTGTGGATTTGAGTCCAGTTAATTTTTCAGAGATGTTATTCTTCGATATTCAAGTAACTCTTAGCCGTTGCGTACAATCTTTAGGTCTTGTTTTGAGTTGAGGAAATCTAAGTGATTGCCACTCTCTCTATTCTTTTTTCAGACAAGATCCTCTCGAAATTTACAGAATAAATTTGATAGTATCTAGCTAGTTATCGGGTTGCTGTTGCATGTTGGGCAGCTGATTTGAAGATTTAGTAATAAACAATTAAGCTCTACTCTACGTCTTTCTCCTGGAATGCCCTTTATCACGCAAAATCAATAACATTCGGTATTTTTGCCTATCAGTAGGCAATGTGATAAGACACATCTTTAGTGGGTTGACCACTAAAGTTCACATGGAGGGAAATTTTGGAATTCCTGTCGAACAAAACACAACCTTTTGTGTAAGCCCACTATACTAACTCTCTGATACTTGAAATCTAGGAGGTAAATAAATCAAAGAAATGATTAACAGCTGTATTCATAATGAAAAGTTGTTCACTGTCTATGTACTAAACATATCCATATATAACTAAAATACCAATTAAGCTTTTGTACTCGATATCTTGCAGTTTATTCATAATACTGTTTTATCCGCTTTCTACGAAAAAGTCTACAAACATATTTTATATAAAACATATTTCTAAATTAATTTTTAAATTAAACAAAAAATTAATTTGGCAGTTGTTGAACTGACAGAAGTAAACTAATAGTTTAGTTTACTTACACCGCCTATGCAGTGTTTATTTATAGATTAGAATAAGTATGATGAATATCGTCATTGATTATAGACATTGCACAACTTTTCATTATGAATTCGGCTGTAAGCTTCTATGAAATTCTCCAAGGCAGATATTTGTTGCTTAAAGGAAGTCCTTCCAAAAAGTAATGTTTAATTCCGGCCTTTATTAGTATTGCCGAACCACCACATGCTCTTCCACGGAGGTCTTTAGTGTCATATAATTTGAAGTGAAGCCATTTATTTTAAAAAAAGCTATTTGTTATTAAATGTATCTCTGCAATCGGCATGACATCAATTTGTTGATTCTTAAGAAAGTACACGAGCCAGAAACATATGTATTTTTTAAACAGTTAAGGGATGCTAAGTACTGCCTGCAACATCATAGATGGCATTTTTAGCATTTCTAGCATCATGTTGCCCATAGAACCCATAAATAAAGCTGTTCGTCGACGGGACTTTTATTATTATATGGAATTTGTTGTGTAGGTTCCGGACGCAAGATTGGATTGAAATTTGTTGCAGGTGGCGCACTATATACTGGTACACGATTTGTTTTTAAAATCTAAACGTATGCAAGAACTAAAACACTCCAAGAACTAAAGCACTCCCAGATCTAAAACGGAAAAATATAACATGGAAAGCAAAATCTACAGCGAGAAAGTGTGGACACGCTTTGTGGAAGAGGGGTAACGGAAACAAGAGATGAAAGAAGTAGCATGATATATCCTTTTCCCTTCTCCATATTTGGCTAGACGCCCCAAGTGCTCAACTTTAATTTTTCATCTTAAGTGGTGGATAAACAACGTCGTTTAACCTCTTGATTTATAGCGTCTATCCCAATGAGTTTGAAGTAGACTTGGGTAGTTCATGAACGAACTAGTTCAATTGAATGATTCCATCAATTGAACTAAATGAACTAGTTCAAATTTTTTTTCTACCTATCAATTTTTAAACTATATTTTGTGTTTTAACTATTAGTAAAAATGAACAAAAATTATGTATGTATAGTTTATTAACCATTTTAAGAATGTGTGAACTTAATATTTTTATTATATTTGAAAATTATATGCATATGATCTTTTATTAACAAAAAAAAAACTGTATAAAAATGCTTTGTAATTGTTTCAAAATAGTTCAGAGAACAAGTCTTAGTTCAAAAGCAAAAACAGCGATTGAACTAAAAGATTAAACTAGTTAATTTTTTAACTTTGAACTAAAATGAGCGATCACTAAATTGAACTATATTGTACAAGACTATTTTTTAGATAATTCTTTTTTCGTTTTGGGTTAGAACCAGTTGTCCCTCGTTAAATCCCTCAGAGTTTGCCATAATTCGGCTTTCATTTTATCACTTGCTAGTTGCAACCGGTTACGCACGAATTCATCGAGCTTCTCTATTTTTTTTTTCGTCTCTGGGGAGATATTTCGCTGTCCTCTTATGCACTTTCTGTCACTTTTTGTTCGTTTCTACCTGTATTCGTTCGACATTTATAATGTGGTGTCGTCTTTCAGTCTTCGTACAATCTTCGTACAATGGCGTAATCCTCCCGGCTGAAAAATAGGCATTTATTACATATATAACCAAATATGTAATATATTATTTTAGAAAGAAAAATAATAAACCTTTGGAATCGAGAAGGTAATTCCAACCGACACAAAAACTACATATAAATTACTGTTCCTTTGTGTGACAATTGTTCGTGTTCTTTCCCTATATTTTGCTAAAAATAAAGGGATGTGTTTGAAGATAAATTTTAAAAATTTTAGCTTCCAAGTATGGACAAGTATAAGAGGCCTCCCTGGTAACAAAACGTATTCATTTTTATTATGCCATCTTTTCTGGTTTCCAAGAAAAATGGGCTCATCCCATCTCAAATTTAAAAAATTCCCAAAATCTCGTTCCAACTCGTACTGTTAGA
Organism: Phasia obesa; assembly: GCA_949628195.1. NCBI lineage: Eukaryota > Metazoa > Arthropoda > Insecta > Diptera > Tachinidae > Phasia > Phasia obesa. Next base: position 65,252,661 of record OX451219.1, read on the forward strand.
ACTTCCAAGTATGGATAAATATAAAAGGAAACCCTAAAAACAAAACCTATTCATTTTTACTTTGCCATCGTGCATTGCTTCCATTAAATTGCAGTTTTGATGTATAAAACGAAGATGTAATCCTTCAACAGAGCTATGTTAGCAGTTAACAGAGCTCTGTTAAATTAGCAGGTTTGTGTCTAAGCTAAACATTTTAAAATTTAAACATAAGTTTAAATACACCTCAAAAATTGTATGTTTAAAGAAACGTAAGCGATTCAGAAAAACTATGATATCATCGTGACCCGTTTTTTCAGTCTTAGTAGTGTTATTTGATTAAAAGTCTATACAAAATTCTATCACCTAGATGTACTGGCGATAATGCTTCCCTTGCATTGATCTTAATGGCTAAGTTACTTAAGATCCCAAACACAGGCCAGACAATTACATGCTCACATCCCAAAAGCTACACGTAATCAACTACAGATTCATCTTAATTTTATTCATATATTAATTCCAGATTTATTCATTTAATTATTCGAATAAAAGTAAAATAACCCGCTTAAAACATTTTTAAACAAAATACAAAAACTTAATTGGTATTGTGCTTATCTTACTAGACAATAGTGTAAAATTTATATGAATTAAATATCATAAAAGCTAGTAACAAAAAAACAGTGAGTAGCTTAATGATCATTAACTATGTAATAATTAGTTACACGTCCATAAAAAAACCAAGATGGAAGAAGTAAAAAACCTGAGTAAGAAAAACAGATCTCAAGTTTTATAATTCAAAACTGTTTTACACCAGGCTCTTGGTCAACAATGTTATACATGTTTTTAGGTTTAAACTAGATGAAATGTGTAAGTTGTTTTGTTGTTACTTAGCTTTAACAGTTTGTTCATTTAATTTTCACACAATTTAAACAAAACAAAATATATACATAGATATAGTAAAAAATGACTCACGAATTTACATAGCTAGAACTGCTGAGGTTAAATAGTTATTTTGTTTTGCATTTACAGATGTCCCCTAATATTAGTGGCTTATGCCCATATGCAAAAGAAATAAAGTCTACTTGAAATGTACTTTAAAACAAAATTTTCATATAAAATTTGAAATGAACTAACTTGAAAAAATTTTACTTAATTAAATATTTTTTTATTTTATAATATATACATATGCAATAATGCATATATACTACAAAATAATATATAAACAATAATGCAAAGGTTTCCAAATCATATTTTATTTCTACTGTTAAGTCAGATATTTCTTTTATATTTTAAGCCGTATTTACTGCGTTTTTACTTGTCGATTAAAGTTTTTTTTTTCTTTTTTTTCTTTTTTTTTTTTTGTTTAATTTAGGAATTTATATTATACATTTTAACTAACTTATAAATTATGTTTTGGAAACATTTAACACTTACATTTTTTTCATATTTTATTTATTGTATCTTCAATATATTTGAACTAACAACAATTACTCATATCCTAAATCTGAAATAAAAATAAATATACTTGTTAAGTCCAGCCAGTGCTATCCAAAAAAAATGTATGTTTCACCGTTGCTGCTATCATTTGCGGGTCATCCCTCTGATGTTCGGACGAGAGAAGCAACGTCCTTCTTTCTTAGACGAATGTACCCACGTTCATTTAGTATGTTGCGGGCCAGCGGATTTGGATGTGTTTCAAGCTTCATTAAATACGTATATTTCTTTAAATCGCATATTTCGCTATTTCTGCTTTAACTCATGGCACGTTTAGATCTTTATGGATGTTTAAATTTTTTATATACCAAGGAGCTGATGTTACCATACGTAGAATCTTATTTTGGAGCCTTTGGATTTTTTCTATATTTGCTATTTTACCATAACACCTAATTGGTTTTAGAATTCACTTGTGCAATAAAAGTTTGCAATCTAAAGCGAGAGTAGAATTTCTGCCAATAAGCCATTTTAGTTGGACTGCTTTTAACTTTATTTGTGTTAACTTTGATTCTATGTGGCGTTTCCAAGTAAGGTGCCTGTCATTCATCATTGTTCATCATTATTCTAAATGTAATAGTTGTCTTGTAAATATCGTGATGCTACTTCGGGACTTTCGTGAACGCTTAAAAAATCCGTTTCGTCAGCAAATGTCGATGTGTGGACTCGGCAACTAGTTGGCATATCTGAAGTATACAACAAGTATAAAATGGTCCCTAATATACTACCCTGGGGAACTCCGGCTTCAATTGGTTCAGGTGAGCTTACAAAATTTCCTTCTTTCACAATCAATTTTCGATCGGTTAAATAACTATACAACAGCTTATATAAGTTTACAGGCAAATTCAGTTTTAACTTGTATTTTAGGACAGCGTGCAATACCTTATCGAATGCTTGAGAAACATCGATAAATAGCGCACAGCATTTTCTTTCTTTCTTTAAAGGTCTTCTTAACTACGTTGGCTAACTTGTGAGTTTGTTCGACTGAGCTCTATTTTTTTCTGAAGCCGAATTGATGGTTTGGAATCATTCCCTTGTCGCCTAAAATGGGGTTCAGCTAAGTTAATAACATCCTCTCACACACTTTTGACATATTTGATAAAAGGTTTACAGGCCTGTATGAGTCTACCATTGTGTGGTCTTTTCCTGGTTTAGGAATCATAGTTATTAACGAAACGAGGAAAGTACTCAAGGCGTAAAATGGCATTAAAAATAAAAAGAATAATCTTGTGAGCTATACGAGGCAACTCAAATAACATCTTTTTACTGGGCTTTCTTTGTGTTTAAATCAATTAATCAAATCAATCAATATCACTAAATTGAAATCGTAAGGAAAGTAGCACCAGCTTCGACAATTGGCAACTAAACTATATCAGTCGATACATTTGGAGTAAAATCCTTTTTCAAATGTCCAACAAATATATCTCCTTTTACGGTATTAATTCTTGCCCAGCCTCCAGACGAAGTTCTCACGGATGCTTATGTACAACTGGCCTTTTAATATTTCTACACTCACGCCATAATGAATAATCAGATTGAGGAGTTGCGTCAAGGTCTTCTAAATAGTTTTTTAGGTTTAGATCAATGTTTTCCGAACAATGAGTACGGGGATATTTAATATATTTCAATTATATTATGCTTGTGCTAGTTCTTGGGGACACGATATTTTTCTGGTTCCATATATTATTTATTTTGTTTCACGTTTTTTGTTTTTGTATTGTGAGCAATCATCATTTTTGATTTTGATAGTTTCAACATAGACTGGGTTAATCCCCCATCTCGCCTGAAAGTTTTCTGATTAATGAAACCATAAAGAAAGCAAAAAGTAACTATAATTCCCAAAACCCGTTGGCAATCTTAGGCATGAAAAAGGAAACACGAATTGGATACTGGAAAGTACAAACGCTAAATGAACCTGGTAGACTAAAGCAACTGACACGAGAGTTTCAAAGATTCAACCTCGACATATTAGGCATCAGTGAATCTAGGTTAGACAACGGCGATTTTACGGCGATAATTTACTCGGGAGATGTAAAACATCGAACGGGAGAAGTAGGCTGCAGCTAATGCATTAATAGAATGGAATCCAATCTCTCTTAGAATACTCAAAGCGCGCTTTAACTCCCGTGTACGTAAAACCACAATCGTGCAAGTTTATGCACCAACTGAAATTAGTGAACCAGAGGAAAATATCGAATTCTACAGCCAGCTTCAATCCACGTTTTTAACCATCAAAAAAGGTGACATCATAATCCTTATGGGTGACCTCAATGCTAAAATTGGCGCATCTAACACCGGTATAGAACATATAATGGGGAAGCATGGAATCGGGCCAGTCAACGAAAACGGAGAAAAGATTATTGACTTTTGCAACAGCCGAAAACTTGTTATCGGAAGCTCAATGTTCCAACACAAACTATATCACAAAACTACCTGACGATCACCCAATAATATAACGGAGAACCAAATTGATAATTTCTGGATAAGTAGGAAATGGAGAAACAGCCTTATGGATGTCAGAACTTTTCGCAGCGCAGACGTAGACTCTGACCATTATTTGGGTATAGCGAGAATCCGATTACGCGTAATGGCAAAGGCAATAAATGCGGAATTCATATCCAACTCAAACCTAAGTGAATTGCGGAACTGTCTAAAAAGAAATTTAACTGAAATTTGCAAGTCGGTACTCAAGCAACAGCGCCAACATAAATCAGATTGGATAAGTGATAATTCATTAGATCTAATAGAAAAAAGGAGATCAATAAAAATAATTAGAGAGCAATCAAAAAAAGGCTCAGCCAAACAGCAGCTGAACCAACAATACAGGTCGTTACAGAAACAAGTCCAACGTTCTTGTCGCAATGACAAGAAGAAATGGGTAGATCGCCTTGCCACTCAAGCTGAAGTTGTAGCAAGCAGTCATTACCCACATGCCTTTTTCCAGTTAACAAAAAAACTATCTGGGAAATTTACGAATACTTCTCGACCTATCAGAGACAATTCCGGCAATACTGTTACAAACGAAGCTGGTCAACCACAGTGTTGGCACTCACACTTTCAAAAAATTCTTGGCCAAAACACTCCACAATCCAGAGCACCATTGAGAACACCTATGCTCAACTTATCGAAGAAATCGTCCAGGCTATTAAGGAACTAAAAAATGGCAAAGTGGCAGGTATGGCTAACATCCTCGCAGAAGCACTAAAACCTGATCCAGGTATAGCTGCTAGCGCTCCATACAATTAAGCAAGAACAGACTTAAGCATACTCGACAAAATAACAGAGAAAATTGTTACCAAGATTTAATGAATTAACTCCTAATTTCTTCTGATCCATTAATTTCATCTAATAGAAATACAATAAATACAAGCAGCTCTTTCAACAATAATCAAGAAATTAGTAATTATACATTAGTAGATGAATCTATTAGCACTGATTTAGACTATTAAACTTATTTTAGTGACTTAGAAATTGTTTACAATTGTTATGTTATTTTAATTTGTTTGTAACTTTATTATTAATCTTTCTATAAATATGTTTTTTATCTTAAATAATAATTAAATTTTCAAATATTTAGCGTTGTTAATTAGGTAACCCTATTCATATAATGTTATTTGAATACCAATGGTTATAAGCATTTTTAAAACTTTAAAAAATAAAAATACTAAAAAGTTTAAAATAATTTTATATTAAAAAAAGGTATACGACAACTCTAAGTAATTAGAGATTGGTTATATGTATTTTATAAAAAAACTATCACGCTTTATCATTTTGTATGTAAAATGATAGATTAAAATTAAAAAAAATAATAATTACTGAAATGGGGGAATTTTGGGTATTTAATTGTTCCCGCACAGGAAAATAAAAGGATTTATAAAAATGTTAATTCATTTTTGAAAATAGTAGGCCAAGAGAGATATGTGCCAAAAATTTCTTTCCGCTACCATAACTCCTTCCAGTTTTACTTTACAATAGCAACACGGTTTTGAGAACTTATTCCGTTGGAGTCCTTATCTTTAAGTACTTTAGACATTGGTGCTAACTGCAGAGATTTAGGGCTACGACCTCTTGTTAATACAGATTTGTATCTGTCCCACTTCCCACTTGCGTCTTGGGTTTTTCTACACTATCCATATTTGTTTGGTAATACTGTGTTCAGAAGGCACCTTGTTTGTAGTTATTTTATTGTCATCACTTTACAAAAGCAATGAACAAGATTGGGCACGAATAACTGGCGTAGCATTTATACACAATATATTTTCAGTTTTTGTTTTTATTTATTTCAATATTGTCCACATTTTTTTGACTTAAAGTTGACTGTAAAATCTTTTGTTTTTCTCCTTCTTTTTTACAACGCCATATTGAATTGCTACTTCGGAAATAAAAAAAACAATAAGGGGTAATGAGCCTCTTTAATTTAAGCAACAAAAATATGAAAAATTGAATTAAATAAAAACAAAAAAACTGAAAATAATTTGTGTATAAAGTTTTACGTGCTCAAGCGTGTTCATCGCTTTTGTTAAGCGATGATAATAAAATAACTACAAACAAGTCGCCTTCTAAACACAGTGCAAGTGGGAATGGACAGATACATAACTGCATTGAAAACAGGTCGAAGCCCTAAATCTTCGCGGATTGCACCAATGCCTAAAGTACTTAAGGATAACGGAATAAGTTCTCAAAATTGTTGCTATTTTAGATAGCAAAACAAGTGAACCTAAAACAGCACCCAAGTCATTTAAACCACCACCAATTTTTTTAAGGGAGAAAAATTCGAATGACTTAATAATTAAGTTAATTTCAGTTATTGGGGAAAACTCATTCTATGTAATTTCTATCAAGCGTGGTAACATTGATGAAACTAAAATTCAATTTATAGATGAAAGCAGTTATCGTAAAGCAGTAAAGGAATTTGAAAGCTACAAAAAGAACTTTTATACCTATCAGCTGAAGAGTAGCGAAGGCCTACAGGTAGTTATCAGAGGTGTTGAATCAGTAGAAATAAGAGCTGGCCTCCAAAAAGCGGAGGCCGAGAGCGTGTCCTCAACCTCTATCTCGCGTTGAACTGGCACCTATTAGATTGAAGAAGAAGGAAACGCACCCCATTTATAATCTTAAATATCTGTAACACCGCAGGATAAGTATAGAGGAACCACATAAGCGATTAGAACCCGTCCAGTATTTAAATTGCCAAGAATACGGTCATACAATGGCTTACTGCAAGTTACCTCCGGTTTGCGTTGTGTGTGGAGAGCTAGATTGTTTCGCCCAATGCGACAAACCAAAGGATAACTCGAAGGTTAAAAAATGTAGCAATTGTGGTGGAAATCACACTGCTAACTACATATGCTGTCCAGTTTTTTCTATGGTAAAGAAGTCGACTCAGAAATTAAATACTCCTGCTAGGCAGCTACAATATCAAGGAAATGCTCATTACCCTCAATTAGCTCAACCAACAACCCAACATGTTTCATACGCGGATATGTTAAAATCCAATCATATTCCAGCACACAAAGCGACAACCAAATCTACTCCATCTGGTAACTATAATCGTCTCGAAGCAAGCATGGAGACATTAGTGCATTCGTTAAACAATTTTATGAGCTCTATGAGCAGCATGCTGCAAGAAGTGGTTCGCATACGGAAAACATACCGCTAAGAACACAAGAAGACGTGGACAGACTCAGGTTGATTTTGATCAAAACCTTAAATCAGCTGCCCAACATGCTGCAGTAACCCGACAACCAGCTAAATACAATCAAATTTACGTTGTTTCTTTATAAGCTAGTCCAGCCTAACTTCTTTAATGTAAATAAAACAATAATTAAATTACATTTTCCCGACGTTCGTCAATTTCTTGTTGACTTTATCAAGGGGAATCTATTTAATTAAGAAAAACAAAACAATACAATCAAACCACTCTTACATTAGATATAACAAACTTACTTACAGTAAAAACAATATTATTAATTACATTACAACATAATCTAACATATTACATTTAACAAAAAACATTTAACATTAAATTAGAATTGAACATATAAAAACACAACTTAAATTTATATCACAGTTTATTTAATGGCGACTATGTAACAAGTGTTTATGTTGTCCGTATCTTCCTTCAAGTTCATTGTATACTCTTTCTGTTGTTGTATTCTTAGGCTCTCAATAGTGTACCTTTTCTTTTCCACATTTTCTCTATCTAAAATTGTTACTGTTTCAAAATCAGCTGAATGACCTGTTTCTAGTATGTGTTGCTCCAACGCAGTTGATTGTTTATGTTTTTCTATGTCATTCTTATGTTCTTTCATCCTTGTTCTAAAGTTCGTTTTGTTGTGCCAATGTAAATTAAATTGCAGTTGTTGTTATCACTCCCGTTACATTTTATTTCATAAACAATATTGTTTTGTTGTTGTTTGTCAATAGAAGTTTTTATTTTTGAAAATATTGTGTTTAGTGTTGTGTATGCAAAGTTTATGTTCTTGTTTATTAGTGTTTGTGATGTTTTTGTTGTCCGTTAAGCCAGGGATGTAACGTACACTGTAATAACGTTTATCATTCGTGATGTCAGGGTTGGTATTTATGTGGTGATTTTTTATCTTTTTGGAAATTTCATCTATTAATGCATTAATCAGTTTAATTGAGAAGCTGTTTTCTTTAAGTGTTTTTTTAATGAGTTGGATATTGTGTTCTTTAAATTGTTCATCGTTAATATTTAGTATTTTATATATATAATTCTTCGCGTTTTTATTATTTGATTTTTAATGACGTTCCATTTTTCCATTATAATATTTATAGCTTTGTTGGTAGGAATAATTGCAAATAGAGATATTAAGTCTAGTGAGATCAGTATTTCTCTTTCATCTAATCTTATGTTGGTAAGTTGTTCCTTAAGCCTATTTGAATTTTTTATATTGTAGTCGTCAGAGATAATATTTTTTAAAATCTTTCCTACATGCTTTGATAAGTGATAGCACGGAACTTGTACTGAAGAAATTATAGTTCTAGGTGGAGTTTCAGGTTTATGTATTTTAGGCAATCCATATTTTAATGGAGCTGTACGAGCTGAGCAAAGTAATTGTTTTTTGAGCCATCCGTCCATATATTGATTTTTGTGTAGGTCCACAGGATAATCTTGTTGTTTTCTTTTTGAAGGTTTGTCGTTGGGTCTGTCATTAGATTACGGTAAGTATTTTTATCTTCCAACAATGCTTCCATTTTGCTTCTGTATTCATTTTCATACAAAGCTACAGTTTTATTGCCTTATCTGCTTGTAAAATAATTATATTTTTGTTTTGGCGTAAAAATTTTTTCGTTTTATTGTAGACCGTAAGAATAAATTTTTTGTAAATGTAAATTTATTTTGTAAATGTCGAGCGGCTGAAAAAAGAAAAATTCGAAGAGAGTGGCAGTCACATATCAATCAAATCAAATATAGACTTAAAGATTGCACGAAACTGCTACTACTGGGCAGGAAATGATATCGAAAAAGACATTTTATTTGTTATACATTTGAAGAAGATTTTCACCCGAAATTTATGTACTGATATAGCTGAGTTGCCACCAGTAGAGAATAGTGCCGTAGTACCTCTAAAATTTGAATTTAGCGATATTGAAAGGGCAATAACGGATCTAATACCTAAACCGGGAAAATACCACACAAAGGTAGAATCATACATACCTATAAGCTTTTTATGAAACTCTGAATCCAATTCTTAGCGCGAAAGGATGTATTCCGAACCATCAATTCGGTTTCAGAAAACAACATAGTTCGATCCAACAAACACACAGATTAGTAAATGTAATTAAAAAGACCTTTGAAGAAAAAAAAAATACTGTTCTGCACCTTTTATCGACGTTCCTCAAGCATTCGATAAGGTTTGGCACGAAGGCCTAATAAATAAGTTAAAGCTGAACTTGCCCGAAAACCTTTATAAGCTCTTAAAAAATTATTTAACGAATCGAAAGTTTTTACTAAAAGAAGGGGATTTTTTAAGCTCGCCACAGCTCATTGAAGCCAATTGGACCAATTTTATATTTAATGTACACATCAGATATGCCAATTAGCACCCTAGTCCACACATCAACATATCTGCAAATGTTGATGTGTGACACAGCTTTTCTAAGTATTCATGAAAGCGCCCAAGTAACATCACAACTTTTACAAGAACACATACTGAATTTGGAAAAATGGTTAGAAAAATGGAGAATAAAAGTAAATGAACAAAAATGTACTCACATAACTTTCATACTGCGTAGAGAATCATGTCCTCCTATTTACATAAATAACCAAATACCGCAGCTTTCAGACCTCAAATACCTGGGTATACATCTTGACCGTCGCCTTACTTGGAAAAGCCACATATATTTCAAATGAAATTAAAAGTAGTACAACTAAATTGGCTTATTGGCAGAAACTCCACCCTGAGCTTAGATTGTAAACTTCTACTGTACAAGTCAATCCTCAAACCAATTTCTTGGCCGTACATTAGAGGGATGACGCGCAAATGATTGCAAAAACCGTGAAACAAACATTATTTTTGTCTAGCACTGGCTGGATTGTTGTATTAAAACAAATTTGTTTTTTGCTTTTGTTTAAATTTATTCATACTATTTGCGATTTTTTTTATAGAGAAAATTAGTTTTTTTTCTATTGGAAAAGTTTAAATAAAGGTGGAAGAATCAACTGGTTAATTGATTTTATCCCAAAAAATCTGCAACACGTTGTTTTAATATTTTTATTGTTTTACTTGACTCAAAGAATAAGTAAATTGATTGCTTTCTTCTTCAACCGTTGTTGTTCTTCTTCTTTTTTAGGCCAATGATGATGAATGAAATTTAATTATATTACAACTTTTTCTCTTGTGCAGTTTTTGTTTTGGGAGTATCTCAAGTAGAAAAAATAAATATATTTGCAGTGGTGGCCAGCTACCTAATTTGTCATTGCAAATTGTATATGACATGATGTCTAATGATGTAAATTCGGAGCAGAAAAGAACAAGACAATTTGTTATTTCTTTATAATTTTTTAGGTGATTTTGAAAAAACTTCAAAAACTTGTATTTGACAATAGGCAGATTCATTCGTAGTTAAAAAAATCTTTGTTAGAAACAAGTCTCCAGGCAGAATTGCTTGGGCTGCTACACGCGTTGAATCACCTGCTGGAATGTCGGGTGCAGGGAAGAAAGGTTATCATTTCACTTGACAACCAATCGGTTATAAAACGCATGAAGCAGGTGAACGTGTACTCCAAACTATTGCTGGAATGTGTTTTAAAAATTAACAGATGTTCCCCGGTTAACGAGGTAACATTGATGTCGGTTAAAGGACACATTGGCACTGCTGGGAATGAAGCAGCAGATCAACTAGCAAAAAGGGGATCTGCTAAAAATTTCTGTGGACCAGAACCTATAGTATCACTGGGTAATGGCCTAATACGAGCAAAAGTCCTACAATGGCTGAACTCACTAAACCTGAGAGCCAGCAAGGTTCTTAGATACAATAAAAGTACCTTAAGCTGGATAAACGCGTTAGTGACAGGTCATGGAAACTTCAAGTATCATCTAGCCAAGATGAAAATCGAAGAAGATAATACTTGCAGACTATGCCTGGAAGACGCTGAGACGATAGCGCACATTGTGTGTGAACGTCCAGCACTGGCTAGCGTAAGACTTAGGACCACGGGCAGAAGCTTGTTAAATGTGGATGCCATGGGGGAACTAAGCCATAGACAAATGCTAGCAATCACTAAAGACACCATTTTTAATTGAATTTAAGTACTAGGAATCATAAAAGGATGTGTGTGAAGTTAGCTCCGTCAGTTAGCTTCGTTTTTAACAACCCTGTGTTAGTTAACTCATTTGTACAAAAGATGGTAAAATACACAAAAATGAATTATTTTAAACATTTTTATGCAAAAAGTAATTAAAAGCAGCTATTTTATTAACATTTTATTGATATTTAATAATAAAGCCTTGGAAAAAAGTGAAAATATGTATTTTCCCATATGGACTTTTATTACATATCAAAAAAATAGCCAAAATCGGAAAGGTGCGGCTTAGCGGACTATAGGGGTTGAAAGCTATGACATTACAGATTTCAGAACTGTATTGGGTCTATTCAGAATTTGTATAGGTTTTTAGTAATAGAATTTTGAAAAAAGTGAAAATATGCATTTTCCCATATGGACATTTATTAAATATCAAAAAAATGGCCAAAATCGGAAAGGTGCGGCTTAGCGGACTACAGGTGTTGAAAGCTATGACATTACATATTTCAGAACTATATTGGTTATATTCAGAATTTGTATAGGTTTTTAGTAATAGATTTTTGAAAAAAGTGCAAATATGCATTTTCCCATTTGGACATTTATTAAATATCAAAAAAATGGCCAAAATCGGAAAGGTTCGGCTTAGCGGACTATAGGGGTTGAAAGCTATGACATTACAGATTTCAGAACTATATTGGTTATATTCAGAATTTGTATAGGTTTTTAGTAATAGATTTTTGAAAAAAGTGAAAATATGTATTTTCCCATATGGACATTTATTAAATATCAAAAAAATGGCCAAAATCGGAAAGGTGCGGCTTAGCGGACTATAGGGGTTGAAAGCTATGACATTACAGATTTCAGAACTATATTGGTTATATTCAGAATTTGTATAGCTTTTTGGCAATAGAATTTTGAAAAAAGTGAAAATATGCATTTTCCCATATGGACATTTATTAAATATCAAAAAAATGGCCAAAATCGGAAAGGTGCGGCTTAGCGGACTATAGGGGTTGAAAGCTATGACATTACAGATTTCAGAACTATATTGGTTATATTCAGAATTTGTATAGGTTTTTAGTAATAGATTTTTGAAAAAAGTAAAAATATGCATTTTCCCATATGGACATTTATTAAATATCAAAAAAATGGCCAAAATCGGAAAGGTGCGGCTTAGCGGACTATAGGGGTTGAAAGCTATGACATTACATATTTCAGAATTGTATTGGTTATATTCAGAATTTGTATAGGTTTTTAGTAATAGAATTTTGAAAAAAGTGAAAATATGCATTTTCCCATATGGACATTTATTAAATATCAAAAAAATGGCCAAAATCGGAAAGGTGCGGCTTAGCGGACTATAGGTGTTGAAAGCTATGACATTACATATTTCAGAACCATATTGGTTATATTCAGAATTTGTATAGGTTTTTAGTAATAGATTTTTGAAAAAAGTGCAAATATGCATTTTCCCATATGGACATTTATTAAATATCAAAAAAATGGCCAAAATCGGAAAGGTGCGGCTTAGCGGACTATAGGGGTTGAAAGCTATGTCATTACAGATTTCAGAACTATATTGGTTATATTCAGAATTTGTATAGGTTTTTAGTAATAGATTTTTGAAAAAAGTGAAAATATGTATTTTCCCATATGGACATTTATTAAATATCAAAAAAATGGCCAAAATCGGAAAGGTGCGGCTTAGCGGACTATAGGGGTTGAAAGCTATGACATTACAGATTTCAGAAATATATTGGTTATATTCAGAATTTGTATAGGTTTTTAGTAATAGATTTTTGAAAAAAGTAAAAATATGCATTTTCCCATATGGACATTTATTAAATATCAAAAAAATGGCCAAAATCGGAAAGGTGCGGCAGGCGGACTATAGGGGTTGAAAGCTATGACATTAAATATTTCAGAATTGTATTGGTTATATTCAGAATTTGTATAGGTTTTTAGTAATAGAATTTTGAAAAAAGTGAAAATATGCATTTTCCCATATGGACATTTATTAAATATCAAAAAAATGGCCAAAATCGGAAAGGTGCGGCTTAGCGGACCACAGGTGTTGAAAGCTATGACATTACATATTTCAGAACTATATTGGTTATATTCAGAATTTGCATAGGTTTTTAGTAATAGATTTTTGAAAAAAGTGCAAATATGCATTTTCCCATATGGACATTTATTAAATATCAAAAAAATGGCCAAAATCGGAAAGGTGCGGCTTAGCGGACTATAGGGGTTGAAAGCTATGACATTACAGATTTCAGAACTATATTGGTTATATTCAGAATTTGTATAGGTTTTTAGTAATAGATTTTTGAAAAAAGTGAAAATATGTATTTTCCCATATGGAGTTCATCCTCTAAAGAAATTTCAAATTTGAAAATTTAGAACTCCATTTTAATTGAATTTAAGTACTAGGAATCATAAAAGGATGTAATTCCTTTAAAATAGATCAATTTTTAGCTGCCCATCTTTTACCGTTTTCCTGGAGTTCATCCTCTAAAGAAATTTCAAATTTGAAAATTTATAAAAATTTATATCAGAACTTAATTTTTAATTGAATTTAAGTACTAGGAATCATAAAAGGATGTAATTCCTTTCAAATAGATCAATTTTTAGCTGCCCATCTTTTACCGTTCTCAATTTTCAATTTTGAAAATTTCAAATTTGAAAATTTACAAATTGGTAAAAATTTATATCAGAACTCCATTTTTTAATTGAATTTAAGTACTAGGAATCATAAAAGGATGTAATTCCTTTCAAATAGATCAATTTTTAGCTGCCCATCTTTTACCGTTCTCATGGAGTTCATCCTCTAAAGAAATTTCAAATTTGAAAATTTACAAATTGGTAAAAATTTATATCAGAACTCCATTTTTTAATTGAATTTAAGTACTAGGAATCATAAAAGGATGTAATGCCTTTAAAATAGATCAATTTTTAGCTGCCCATCTTTTACCGTTCTCCTGGAATTCAGATTTATCCTTAAAAATTCTTAAAATATTAAAATGTGAAAAACTTTGAAATTTTGGGACATATCCAACATTTTTAAATTTTTATCGAAAACCAATAAAATAAGCCGCCCGCTACATTTTTTTTTGGGTTTATTTGGTCCAAAAATGTGGTCACAATTCCATTTGGAAGATATACTCCCAGGATTTATATGCTTAACAGCGCTATGTTAGCATGTTAACAGACCTCTGTTAACGTTATTGGTTTGTGTCTGAGATTTAAATTTCGAAATTTAACTTCAAACACATCATTTAAATAACATACATTAAGTTTTCCTTAAAACTCAAAAAAAAATCAAATTTTACTTTTGTAATTTAAATAGGATTTGACAAATTAAAATTTTCTATTTTCGGAAGGGAAGGTCAAGAATATGAAGCCTTTTAAGCCTCAGGATTTCATTGCTATCATCTAACAGGTTTATTGTTTTTTTTTTTTTTTTTTTGTAATTCTGAGTGTTTTTGACTGGTATCACTGTAATATCTCAACGTTCAAATTACTTGCAGTTCCCCAAATTTGGATGCCGCATGTCCATATAGGTTTTAGTATTGTTTTGTATAACAGAACCTTATTTTCCAATCTTAAGTTTCATCTTGGGCCCAATAACCAAAACATTTTTCTTGTTTTTAATTTAAGCTGCTCACGTTTCTTTTTGACATGCTCTTTCGAAGCAAGTCTTCCATCAAGATGAAGGCCTAAATATTTTACAGTGTTGCAGCTAGCTGAGCCATTTAAATAAACAGGCGAGCAATAATTTTTTCTTAGCTTAAATGTAACATGAACGGACTGTGTGTTATTAACTTTAATATTCCATTTTTGAAGCCAATCTTGAAGAAGATTCAATTGATTTTGTAGCATCTCGGAAGCTATTATCGGTGATTCGTTTGAGACTAATAAAGCAGTATCGTCTGCATACGTAGCAGTAGTTATATTTTCAATTGTTGGCATAGCTGCTGTAAAAATTGTGTACAATACTGGTCCCAGGACACTACCTTGTGGAATACCCGCGTTAATACAACCAAAACTTGAATAATTTTCATTTATGCTTACAAAGAAGGATCTGTATTGAATATATATATGTTTTTAGTACCAAATAAAATGGGACTGGGCTGAGGTTTTTCAATTTATACAGGAGTCCACTGTGCCAGACTCTATCAAAAGCCTGTTGAACATCTAAAAATACAGCAGAACAATACAATTTTCTTTCCAAAACGTATGAAATGTTATTGACAATCCTATGACACTGTTCTGGTGTTCCACGTTTATGCCTAAACCCGAACTGATAATCAGGTATAATATTTTGTTTTCCTAAGATTGGCATTAATCTCTTTAAAACGAGCCTTTCAAAAATCTTTGAAAAACTTGACAACAAACTGATTGGTCTATGGGATGCAACATTATTTTCGGGTTTGCCAGGTTTTACTACCATTATTATTTTTGCATATTTCCATTGCGATGGAAAATGGTTTAGCCTTAATATAGAATTGTAAATTTTTGTGAGAAAAACAATTCCTTTTTTTCGCAAAGATTTTAAAACCTTGGAATCGATATTATCGTAACCAGGAGTTTTCTTATTATTCAACTTATCAATTGAATTATTGCATTGCACAGTTTATACTCGTTATCATTAGTTACCGCATCCAAATTTTTAAAATATTAATTTAATAATTCGTTTTTATAATCTTTTATGTGGTTTTTTAGTTGTTGAGATGCTCTGTTAAAATTTATTTTAACTAATAAGCTTCTAGTGCTTTGATATATTCTCCTTAATCGTCTCCTATTTGCAATTAGCTCCCTAATTTCAGTCGATAGGCGAAAATTATTACCATTTATTTGCTGCTGCTGTTGAGAGCTATAAATGCTGCTTCATGGATCAAATTGGTAAATGTTTCAATGGTATCCTAGTGATAGCCAATTTTACACCAGCAGTTTGCAAAAAAGTTTCTTCAACTGGAGAAAGTATTTCATATTTAATATTAGATTTTATCAAAATAGCGGCACCAACATGAGCTCTATCATAGGGATGGTTAGCAACAACCAAATCGTATTCTTTTATTTTGTAAAAAGTTCTGTTCGTAAAATGAGTTTCTGAGATTAAAAAAATAGTTGGAGTATTATATGAATTTATTCTTTTAGTTTTTTGGTGAGTCAATCCGATTGCGTTTATTTGTTGTAACACGTTGCCGAATTGGTTCATCATTTTTGTTGTTTTCTTTAGCTTTACTGTTTACCTTTGCAGCGTCGTCGCTATCATCACTTAGGTTTACCATCGTTATAAAGCAAAATTGTTGCTTTATTTAAGATTGCACTTTTTATGTGCATTCTTGCACTTAATTGTTTTTGTTTTATTTGATTTTTTTTTTGTCACAAAAATAAATTTGTTTTTATTTTTATGAATGGAACATTTATGTATGTATATTAAATATACGAAAATAAAGAAAATAAATTGCGAATCTATGTCTGATTGCTATCACGGTCAAGGAAGGACTGGAAGTATTCAAATCTTAAAACTAATATAATTATTTATTTATGTCCAGCCAATGCCAGGCAAAATATTAGGTTCAACGGGTGCTTCTTTGGTTGTCTTACGTCTTTCATGCTCTGCTGAGAGCAAGAGTGTCCCTCCGTCTCTGCCTAGTATGGCCTCTAAAATTTAGAATGTTACGGGCTAATGGGTTAGGGTCTAACTCAAGCTTCTTTGTATAAGTTGTCTCATGTTTAGAGAACACAGTTTTTACCATTGGAAAGTCTAAATCTTTATGGATGCGCGAATTTTTTTACGTACCAGGGAGCGGCTGTAATTGTTCGAAGAATTTTATTTTATCGCCTTTGGATTTTCTCAATATTTGATGATGAGGCATAGCTGAATTCCATAGCACCATATAGGTCGTAGAACCGATTTGTATAAGAGAGTTTTGCAGTTTAAGCTCAGTTTAGAGTTTCTGCCGATAAGCCAATTTATTTCAACTACTTTTAATTTCATTTGGGTCATCTTGGATTCTATGTGTGTATTCCATGTTAGACGACGGTCTAGGTGAATTTCGGGATATTTAACCTCACAATGTTGCCGAATAACTTGGTTGTTAATATGGATAAGTGGACATGTCTCCTTACGCAGCGTAAATGTAATGTGTACGTATTTCTGTTCATTTACTTATTCTCCATTGCTTAAGCCATTTTTTCAACTGATTTATGTAGTCTTGTAAATGGCTGGATGCTACTTGCGATGTTGCAAATGTTGATGTGTGAATATTATTACTTAATGGCATGTCAGAGGTATATATTAAATATAAGGTTGGGCCCAAAATGCTGCCTTGTGGAACTCCAGCTTCAATACGTTGTGCTCTTTTATGATAAATTTATGTTCAGTTAAATAACTTTCTAGCAGATTATGAGTATTTTTGGTAAAGTTTTGTTTAATTTTTTGTATTAACCCTTTGTGCAACACTTTATCAAAAGCCTGCGATACGTCTATGAAGAGAACAGAACAATATTTATTTTCTTCAATAGAAAATTAATAACAATTGCAACTACCTTGTAGATAGATACCAAGAGTACTGATGACGGACGTAGCTGTCTAAAAAATGCATTCCACTCTGCTGGTGTCTAATTTTTCTTTATCTCTTTATAATTAAGAACTTAAGCCTAAACTAATTTATTCATTTAAAATAGTTCAAATAAAATTAAAGTTTATACATATAAGATATAACAAATATTTTTAAATACTGAAAAAGTATTTCAATAATTTTTTTAGAAAATATGATTTTAGAACTGTTAGTGCGTTTAACAAATCACTGGACATTCTTTTCCTTGTTTTTGTTGCGAAAGTCTCTCTTTAAAAGTTGGTTCCATCAAGTTAACAACACAACTACTAGTTGACGGTTCCACAAATTCGAGTGGTTTAAATAATCTGTTGAATAATTGTAGTGAATAAAGTTTTTTTTTTTTTGCACGTTAGCAATTTCAACACTTTCTAAATACTTAAATATCGCAAACGTTTTATCATCCCTTCCTTCATTTATTATTCTTTGCAACCATCGTTTTTGAAAGAGTCGAATTATAGCCAAAAGCAGCTCGTAAAACGGCCACTTTTTTAATTGCATTCTTTCAGTTACGAAACGATTGAATCGTTTCAACCATACTTATATTGTTTTTACATCAGCATGTATTAATTGCGACTCATTGCCATATTCTTGTTTCTTATGTGTATTTTTCGAGACAGGCAGTTTTTAGAGGACTTTCCAAATAGTTTTATAATTTGTCTTGTGCGACCTATAACATATTTTTAAGTTTCTAAAAATATTACAATTTTAAAAATGCTTGTTTTATATAGCACCGATTAAATATTTGTGTGATAGCAAAAGAAATGCTTATTTAAAAATAAGAACCACTGAATTTTCTTTAAAGAAATGTTTCCGGGAAAAGCTGTAAACAATTTCCCAGGAAAATTTTAAATTCCATCGCGCTTTGACCCACAAAAAAGGATGTCACTTGAAAAATTGGTAAATTACACAAACGACTTTGAAACAAGCTATTCATGGTTTATGGTTTATTCATGGCTTATGCATGTCTGTATTCAGAGTAAAACCATGCGTTAGAAGTCTTTCGTGTTGAACTCGAGTCAATTTGAAATCAGGTCAAAAGGGCGTACGAAGAATGTCGGGATGGACAACGGGAGGACAACGAATAACCCATAGCTAAAAAAAACTTCGCAATAGATACAAAAAAGCTTTATCCGCTTACAGAACGTGTGCCGGGTCAATAATGACTAAAATCCAAGAGTTAAATGAACCAATCGTAGAAAACCGAGCGACAGTCAAGTGTCCCGTTTGAAAGTGACTCTTCGATTTTAATGCTACCACCTGGTGACACCGACAATTTTTTCAAAGATTACAAATTATGGCCCAGTTTTCATTATTTATTCACAGTCATATACATTTGTAATCCGAAAATCACAAACGGAGAGAGGCTATTTGTTTTTTACTCTAAAACCTGAGATGTTATATCTCACGTCCCATTAACGAACGATGGGTTCCTTTTGGCATGGAAAAATCTAATAGATAGATATAAATTCAAAACTTTAGAATCGGTTTGCAATATTAAACCATCTGAAGAAAAACTAAATCTTTTTAATCAGAAATCGGAAAAAATAGCATAAACAAAAAGAGTGTCAAGGAGAGTAAAAGTAAATTCAGCTGCAGATTGTACAAACAAATGCATAACACATTGTTGCACAAGTCAAACACGACCCTGTGTAATAGCTTAGCTAATAGAGAAGAAATTCAGTCCTCATCAAATTTACAAAATAGAAAAACTTTATTATTCCCTGCTATAGTTAACATCGAAACAAGAGATCAACTATTCCAGGCAAGAGCTATCGTCGACCCTGGTTTACAATCAACATTCATATCGGAGAAATTTAAGAACATATTAAATTTACCCATTAAATCAAATTAAGTACACGTTTCAGGTTTGAGTCAAACAGTGAAAACAATTTTAGAGCTACGACGCTTAGAAATGAAAAGGGACGGTATATTTAATAAAATAGAAGACGTCGAAATAGAGTCATGGCCAAATTTTTTGAGAATGGAGCGCATGTTATGCCAGAAACCCGACCTCAAAAAGCAATACGACGAGGTCATCATATAATATTTAAGTTGCGACACATGAAAAACGTTTCCCCCTGGATATAAATAAGGCAGGCAAATTATTACCTGCCGCATCACTCAGTAATAAAAGCCGACAGGCTGACAACAAAACTTAGAGTAGTTTTCAAACGCATCCAGCCCGACGTCAGCAAGCTCTTGTTTTTCTGATATTAAAGTGGAGATTGTACCGTTTTCTCTACACAGCCGACATAAAAAAATGTATCGACAAATACTTATTGACCCAACTCAAACCAAATATCAACGAGAATTGTTTCGTAAATCACCCGAAGATCCAATTGAGGATTACGAACTCCTAGCTGTAACGTTTGGAGTAAATTGTGCACCGTTTCTGGCCATAAGAACACTGCTTCAACTTGCTGAAGAAGTACAAGACACACATCCCCTTGCATCAAAATATGTACGTAGATGATGTCATAGCAGGTAGCCACACTTTAAAAACGCCATTAAACCTCGAAAAGAACTTAAAAACGTTCTAAAATTTGCTGGTTTTGAATTGATGGAATGGACTTCAAATGACCCACGAGTTACCCAAAATGAGTCCCTATTACTGCTCGATTGGTTGAACTTATCCCAAAATTATTGAACAAAGACTCTTGGGATAAAATGGAACATTTCTTCAGACTTCCTTACATTCACGGCCCCAGGTATCGAATTTAAGCCAACACACACCAAAAGAGAAGTTTTGTATACAATTGCAAAATTCTTTGACTCATGCGGATGGCTTGTGGCAGTCATAATAGATGCCAAGTTAATCTTGCAACAAATATGAATAGACAAAATCGACTTAGACGAAATGTTAAAATCCATCACAGAAATGGAAAAATTTTGAAAATAACTGTCCTGCAATTAACACCATCAATATCCCACGCTGGATACATTATACACCCTCAACACGTACTCATGCGTCATTTATAGAAAAAGTAAATAGAATAGTAGCATTGAGCATCACAGGAGCCATAAGATCAACAGCAACTGAAGCACTGTGTAGAATACTTGGGATCGACCCATTAAACTTATATATAAAAGAATATGCCTTAAGAACACAGCTAAGATTGACTAAATATTAAAAGGTATGGATACTCTTCGCTAATAAGTAAATATCAATTGGACAACATAGAAACCGATTATTTGACGCCTGAAATCCATTGGGACAAGGAGATTACTACAATCATCCCAATAAAAGATGATTGGAAACCTCTGGATAATCTAACTGGGGGTATTGGGGTATATACAGATGGATTCAAAAAAGGTAATGGTACAGGAAGTGGAGTATTCTGCGAGAAGTTAGGAATAAGACACAGTTCTAGATTGGATAACCTATGTAACATATTGCAAGCCGAAATTTTTGCGGTGTCTGAAGCTGCTAGGTTTCTACGAGGCCGATAGTCTCAAGCAATATCACTATTTACATAGACAGTCAGGCGGCTTTAAAAGCACTCGGAAATAGGTGTAATAGATCGAAGGTACTCAGCCGTTGTCGCAGATAGCTACAGGTTCTCAACGAACAACACACACTGAAACTGTGCTGGGTACCAGGTCATTACAATATCGCAGGAAATGAAGCTGCAGACGAGTTGACACGAGCTGGAGCTGATTTGGATATAAATGTCAGATGTGTGGACCCTGGTCTGGATTCAATATATGGGAGGATAAGGGAACAAGACGTGATGCCGACACAATGTGGAAAATTCATTGAGATGCACACAGACGAAATCCTTGCTGGGGGAAAAGGGTAATGGGGAAATGGATAAGCTGTTACGTATGAGTAAGTCTGAACTGAGAATGTATGTAGGTATTATAATAGGACATAATGATCTCAGATATTTCTTGAAAAAGATTCGACTTTGCGATGATGATATCTGCAGATGGTGTGGCGAAGAAGAGAAAAACACATTCCACTATCTTTGCCAATGCCCTGCCCTCGTAATAAATGTTTTGTTTTTTTTTTTTTTTCTTTCAGAATATGGAGGACTTGAGAGGTGTAGAAGCTATGCTAATCGTTCAATTTACGAAGCTCACCGGACTACTTAGAGAGATTGATTAGAACACAGCTATGGACACCAGGGAATATCAGATGGATCAATAATGGTCTTGTGAATCTACACATAAATAATTATGTGTGATCCTCTCTAACCTAACCTAACCTAAGGGGAGGAGGTCAGTCTGTACGTCGAGAGCCAAGCGGCACTTAAAGCCTTGAAGGGACATAGTCTCAAGTCAAAGCTGGTATGTGAGTGCAAAAAGGCTCTCGACGTGCTGGCGGACAAATATAGGGTTGATTGCGTTGGGTCTCGGGTCATTGTAGTGTTGAGAGCAACGAAATCGCTGACGAACTTGCAATATTGGGATCGGAGGGTAGTAACTTAATTAGGGTAGAATCGGTTAAGCCACCGATTAGCCATTACTATAGGATTATATCCGACTGGATAGTTAGGACAACCAACCTGTCACTTGTCACACGGGCAATTTGGCCCAGACTGGACGTTGCAAAAACAAAGTTACTTCTGGGTTTAGACAAGAGAGTTCTAAAAGTCGTGATAGGTGTGATCACTCGTCACTGCGCCACTAGGACAAGAATTAGTAAATGGGTCGCCGGTACATCGGACTGTTGTAGGATGTGCGAGGACGAGGAGGAGTTGGAAACTGTAGAGCATATCGTGTGTCACTGCCCGATATTGCAAAGCCGCAGACTTAGCTGGCTAGGTGGGAGATTTCTCGATGGGCTCTTCGACATCGAGCAGTGTAAAATCGAGGATGTCGTTGGCTTCATTAATAGGTCTCCCTTTCTCGTTTTGTTTTTCTTAGTTTTAGTTAGCTGAAGGGAATCACAATGGACCCTTCCTTGTCTTCGAGTGGATGTGCCCTTTCTAGCACAACCCTTCTTAACCTAACCTTTGTGTGTGTTACACAGACGATGCACAGTGGTTGGAAAACGATATATTTTGGACATAATTCGGTATCTTATGAACCACTGACGATATCTTAATGAAATTTGACAGAGGTAAAGCAGAGGTGTTCTTGAGTGGAGCTACGAAAGGTGGGCTCCCTAGCGTAAAGGAGGGCTTCTGCGTAAGCCCCCAAAGTTGGGTACCTCGGGTATATAATTTTTTGGAAATGTCATAAAAAGTTTAGTTTTAGCTCAAATGTTAAGATTTTTTAAATTTAAGTAGACCTTGAAAATATCTATAAAAAATGTGTTTACATGTGCAGGTTATCTCTTTTAGTTATTAGTTTCTAATTGGTTAACGCGAGAGCCAAAATGAAAGCAAATTTATGAGGTATAATATCAGCCATTCGTTATTCAATTTATCAGTTTATAATTTACTTTGCATTCTATAAGGTCGCTAAATGAATAAATTATATAGAAAATGGACAACCCTTCCAAAAATTTTTTTCTTGTTGGCGCTTTTTATATCGTGTGTTATTTTATAAAACCGATTGACATGATGTTTCCTTATCACTATAAGAACGAGTTAACACTAGGAGCTTAAAATAGAAGATAACAAGTAAATACTTACGTATATAAAATTATATTCTATTAAAGAAGTTTAAGTGAATTTGACCGAAAATCTATTTGGCCTGTTAATTCCATTGGGTTATTTCGTTTTGTTTGCAGTTATAGCGGGTTTAATGGTTTGCGGTGTTGGAAAGGTTGGATTGAATAAGTTTTCAAAGAAAGTAAAAAAATTATATCTCTTAATTTGTTAATTTAGAAATTATATATATTTTTGGTGCCCTTCTTAGTGATCTGCACTTTAGTTTTAGCTAAAGACAATGCCATACTTTTAGCACAAATAATAAGATGATGTTTTGACGATATATCACTTTCTTTTTATAGAATTTAGTTATGTGCTGCCCACATTCTTCTGTCTTGAACTAAGCATACTTTTTTAGGCGTTGTTTTTTCTGAACTTCGCTCCCAATCGCTGAAAGCAAGATCGCTTGAAGTTGCGCCTGTTGATTGTGAAAAGAAACCCGTTGACGTACTACAACAAAGCTTATGTTCATAACAATACTCGGGACAGTTATTTGCTGGGCTTCACATACATACATATAATAGATTTATGAATTTATTATAACTAGAGTTCGCCCCGTGGTCGAAATTCGACCAAATTTATTTCTGACACATTTTATATAGTTTATATACATACATAAGTACACATTCTTTTTTAATGAAACAAACGTTAATAGCAATTCATGTTATTCATATATTTATTAAATTAAACAAAATGGGAAACAAAATTGTAACAAAAATCTTATACATACTCGTAGTAGTGAGACGTATTTTATTTTGGTTTAAAAAAAAGTAAATAAATTGTGCGTAATTCATATCAAATTGTACTGCGCATAGCACGGTTTTCTGCCACATTCAGTCACCAATGCACCGACGCGATGATAAAACACATCATGAATTTTAAAATGATAGATTCCTTGCATACAATTTCTATCAGTTTTTGCCTCTGTACTAACCATTGCAAATGCTGAGTTAAAAGCACGAATATTTTCAAAAAAGTTTTTTGTTTTACGCTTTTCAACAGCGTTTTGTGAATTCAAATTATTAAATAAAGAATTAAAAAAGCTATTTTGAGACAATGGCATTAAAGAAACTTTTCCATTGTGGCAACATGCTGTAAAAGCAGTTAAATCATTTTGAGTTACTTCAACCTCAAAATGCTTAGCACTACAAAAACGGCATATTAAGTGCATTGGACCACAGTTATGACTTACAAAATTACTTGGAACAATATTGAAAGCACATTTAAAACTATTTAATAATTCATTGTCATTAGGCAAATTGTCGGTGTTAATATTTCCAGATCTGTTCTGAGTAAGATATTGAATTGCTTGTCGCCGTCTCTCCATTCTACCAGTTATTGATCGTCTTCGTGGCATCTCAAAAAAATATAAAAATTAGTTTCTTTAACAAAAAAGAAAATATATTTTCAGAATAAATGCAAAATTAGGATAACAGTCACTTTGAATTCAAAGGCAAAAATATTTAAAAATCTTAAACCGATTTAAAACGTTTTATAAATTATGTACATACACTTTAGAAAATTTTAAAAAGGTAAATAATAAAAAAAAAATACCACCACACTTTTAATTAACACTTCCTAACAAAGGCTTTAATAATATGAAGCTAAGAATAAAGCTGAAAAATAATGCATTTACAAAACACCTACAAAGAAAAGCAAATCGAAAAAATAACTGTTTCCAAATTTCTTGCATTGATTAGGAAGCAATTTATGAAATTATAAGTATGTACATACAGAATAAAATTCAGTTTATCAGAAGAGTAAATAATTTAGTCAAGTGCGAGTTAGACTCACACACTTAGGGTTCCGTACTATGTTAAGTACAACTTTAAAAATTCAAGTTGTTAATTTTTTCATGTCATGAGTCACCCTTTAATTATAAAATTAAAGTCATAATTGCATCACTGTTGGAACACCCTTTAAATTGGAACACCCTTTAAATTGTTATAGCGGTAATACACTATCTATAGAAATATACATGAGCCTACCTATTGCGGTTCAAAAAATAAGGTAATATACGTGAAAAACATGTCACTGTTAGAACACCCTTTAATTTTTAATAATTGTCATAACGGCCATATCATCACATCTTCTATAGAAACTGGAAGAGTCTACTTATTACGGTTCAAAAAATATGTCGTTATACATGCAAAACACGCCACTGTCGACAAAACCCTTTAAATTTTTTTTTAGGGGACATAGTAATACACCATTTGTGAAAATTTCAAGAGTCTATCTATTATGGTTAAAAAATTAGTCAATGTGCATGTAAATTACGTCACTGTCGGCACACCCTTTAATTTTTACTATTTGTTATAGTGCCCATAGTAATACTCATCCTGTATAAACTTCAAGAGTCTACCTATTATAGTTCAAAACCTATGCCATATACACATACAAATCACGTCACTAACAGAACACCCGTTAATTTTTAGGTTTAATATGTATACTTGCTCATAACGCGAACATAGTTTAAATCACTGCAAATTTTAAGCGGTTGCTTCCTATAGCTCAAGAAATAAAGATATACAGGCAAATAACACGTCACTTTCGGAACACCCTATTAGTATTTGTTGCTATAGTGGTCATAGTTATACGCCTTCTGTGAAAATTTCAAGAGTCTACCTCTTATGGTTTAAAACTTAGGCCTTATACATGCAAATCACACCACTTTCGAAACACCCTTTAATTTTTAGTTTTATTTTTTGATAGTTGTTTATAAAGTGAACTAAGTTTTAATTACTGTTTGTAAATTTAAAGTGTATCCCACCTACAGTTCACGAAATATGCACATATTCGTGAATAACACCTCTCTATCGCAACACCCTATAAAATTTAGTACTTGCTACTATACCGGCCACAGCTATACACCTTCTATGAAAATTTCAAGCATCTACCTATTATGGTTCAAAACTTAGGCCTTATACATGCAACCCACACCACTATCGGAACACCCTTTAATTTTTAGGTTTATTTTTTTAGACTTGTTTATAAAGCGAACTAAGTTTTAATTACTGTTTGTAAATTTTTAGTGTATGCCTCGTACAGTTCAAGATATAAACACATATTCGTAAATAACACCTCTATATCGGAACACCCTATAAGTTTTAATTTTTGTTGCTATAGCGGCCACAGCTATACACCTTCTGTGAAAATTTCAAGAGTCTACCTATTATGGTTCAAAACTTAGGCCTTATACATGCAAATCAAACCACTTTCGGAACACCCTTTAATTTTTGGTTTTATTTTGTGATAGTTGTTTATATAGTGAACTAAGTTTTAATTACTGTTTGTAAATTTCAAGTGTATCCCACCTACAATTCACGAAATATGCACATATTCGTGAATAACACCTCTCTATTGGAACACCCTATAAGTTTTAGTATTTGTTGCTATAGCGGCAACAGCTATACATCATCTGTGAAAATTTCAAGAGTCTATCTATTACGGTTCCAGAGGTAAAAGGCGCTGACAGACGGACAGACATTGTAGCGAAAACAATAGGGTCACGTTTTTACACTTTGTGTACGGAACCCCAAAAATACATTTACAAAAACAAAACAACTAAAAACAAATGCAAATCGAAAAAATAACTGTTTCAAATTTCTTGCATTGATTTAAAAGGCAATTATTTAATTATGTATACATAAGATGTTTTCAATTTTTCGTCATTCTTGCACATGTGAACATATGTAGGAATTGTAGCCATGCATACAAATATACATATTTAATTATGTTTATTAACTCTCATCTGTTGTTGTCTTTTCAACTTTACTCATTTAAATAGAGAAACAACTGTATAATTACTCCTTCTCGTTTTGCTTTCAAGAAAATGAAATTGCATACAAACACACACATTTGGTTTTACTTGATGCTACCACATACATGTGTGCTTTTAGCATGTATAGTGGTAGCAATTTAAAGAGCCATTTATTCCTAAAATACTGAACCGATTTTAATCAAATATAGACTGTGCACTAAAGCTAGATAATATCTACTAACCGGTGAAAAATAAACAAAATCGGTTGACAAACATAGGAGAAAAAGGGATCCAAAGTTTTGTCTTTGCCTATTTATATATAGATAATTATTATTATTATAATAAACAGAACAGTATATTGCTTAATGAAATATGTATACTACGCAATAAACTTTTAACAGGAAACAAGAATTTACTTTTTATATACACTTATGCTTATATAATTAAGTCACTCACATGGTTGTACCAAAGATTGTTTATAATGAATATATTTTTCACGATTTCCAAAAAATTTTAACACATGGTAAATAAATTTTAATTCATTTCAATCTTGTTCGTCGCTTTTGCTAAGCGATGACAATAATATAACTTCAAACAAGTCGCCTTCTGAACACAGTGTTACCAACAGTAATATGGATAGTGCAGAAAAACCTAAGACTCAAGTGGGAATGGACAGATATATAACTGTGTTGAAAAGAGGTCGAAGCCCTAAATCTTCGCAGATTGCACCAATGTCCAAAGTACTTAAAGATAAGCAGGCTAACGGAATAAGTTCCCAAAATCGTTTTGCTATTTTAGATAACGAAACAAGTGAACAAAAAACGGCACCCAAGTCGTTTAAACCAGCGCCAATTTTTTAAGGGAAAAAAATTCGAATGAATTAATAAATAAGTTAATTTCAGTTATCGGGGAAAATTCATTCTATGTAATTCCAATCAAGCGTGGTAACATTGATGAAACAAAAATTCATTTTATAGACGAAAGTAGTTATCGTAAAGCAGTAAAGGAGTTTGAAAGCTGCAATAAGAACTTTTATACCTATCAGCTGAAGAGTCGCAAAGGCCTACAGGTAGTCATCAAAGGTGTAGACACATATGTTAATCCAGTGGAAATAAAAGCTGGCCTCCAAAAAGCAGGATTTAAAGTCAAAAGCGTTGATAATCTCAGAAATCGAGAGCGTGTCCCTCAACCTCTATTTCGCGTTGAACTGGAACCTGCGGATATTAGATTAAAGAAGCACGAAACGCATCCCATTTATAATCTAAAATATCTGTTACACCGTAGGATAAGTGTAGAGGAACCACATAAGCGGTCAGGACCCGTTCAGTGTTTAAATTGCCAAGAATACGGCCATACAAGGGCTTACTGCAAGTTGCCTCCGGTTTGCGTTGTGTGTGGAGAGCTTCATTGTTCCGCCCAATGCGACAAACCAAAGGATGACTCCAAGGTTAAAAAATGTAGCAATTGCGGTGGAAATCACACTGCTAACTACAAAGGCTGTCCAGTTTTTTCTGAGGTAAGGAAGTCAACTCAGAAATTAAATACTCCTGCTAGGTAGCCACAATACCAAGCAACTGCTCATTACCCTCAGTTAGCTCAACCAACAACCAAACATGTTTCATACGCGGATATATTAAAATCCAATCATGTTTTAGCACACAAAGCGACACCTACAAACAATTCTACCCCAAATATGCATCCAGAAGCTAAAGAACAAACTCCATCTGGTAACTACAATCGTCTCGAAGCAAGTATCGAGACATTAGTGCATTCGTTAAACAGTTTTATGAGTTCTATGAGCAGCATGATGCAAGAAATGGTTCGCATGCAATCTATGATATTGCAGGCGGCACTTAACAAACCATGAACTGTTTAAAAATATGTTTCTGGAACGCAAACGGCTTACGCCAACACAAAAATAAACTCGAGTACTTCTTGAAGAACCAACAAATTGAAGTCATGATGGTTTCAGAGACTCATTTAACAACAAATAGCTTTTTTAAAATCAATGGCTATATATTATATGACACTAAAGACCCCCGTGGCAGAGCATGTGGTGGTTCAGCAATACTAATAAGGGCTCGAGTTAAACATCATTTACTGTGTGATTTTTGTGAGGACTACCTTCAAGCAACAAACATCTGTATTGAAGAATATCATCAAAACTTTGTTATTTCTTCGATTTATTCACCTCCTAGATTTCAAATATCAGAGAGTCAATATATCAACTTTTTCAAATCACTAGGTCCCTGTTTCATAGCATCAGGCGACTACAACGCTAAACATACGTTTTGGGGATCACGCCTAATAACTCCAAAAGGTCGTGTTTTGTTTGATACAATTTCAAAAATGCGTCTGAATGTGATATCAAGTGGACAACCCACCTATTGGCCTACTGATCGACAAAAAATACCTGATGTTATTGATTTTGGCGTGACTAAAGGTATTTCGAGAGAAATGATTAAGGTTGAAGTGTCACTCGAATTATCCTCAGATCATTCACCCACTATTGTCTATATATGGAATCAGCAAAATATCGTGTCGCCAACAACTTGCACAAGCATTAATTGGTTGAAATATAGAAAGTATATCAGTACTCATTGTTCGGAAAACATACCGCTAAGAACACCAGAAGATGTGGACCAGAGACTAATTTATTTTGATCAAAACCTTAAATCAGCTGCCCAACATGCGACAGAAACCAGACAACCAGCTAGATACAATCAAATTTATTTTGTAGATGTCGAGCGGCTCTTGGCTGAAAAAATAAAAATTAGAAGAGAGTGGCAAGCACACAGATCTCCTCAACTCAAATCTAGACTTAAAGATTGCACGAAACGGCTAAGACAGCTGCTAGAATCTCGAAGAGTAGCATCTCTGAAAAATTACTTGGAAGACCTCGACGCAACTGCTCAATCAGATTATTCATTATGGCGTGCTTGTAGGAACCTTAAAAGACCGGTCGTACGTAAGCCTCCCTTGCGAACTTCTTGTGGAGACTGGGCAAGGAATGATACCGAAAAAGGCAATTTGTTTGTTGGACATTTGAAGAAGGTTTTCACCCCAAATGTATGTACTGATGTAGCTGAGTTACCATCAGTAGAGACTAGTGCCGTAGTACCCCTAAGATTTGAATTTAGCGATATTGAAAGGGCAATAGCAGATTTAAATACCAAAAAAGCCCCTGGCGTTGATAAAACAAGTAACAAAATGTTAGTTGAGTTGCCCCGTATAGGTCGCCGAATTATTCTGTTTGTTTTTAATGCCATCTTACGTCTTGAGTACTTTCCCACAGAGTGGAAGGTCTCTTTGATAACTATGATTCCTAAACCAGGAAAAGACCACACAAAAGTAGAATCATACAGACCTATAAGCCTTTTATCAAACGTGTCAAAGTTATTTGAGAGAATATTAATAACTAAGCTGAATCCAATACTTAGCGCGAAAGGATGCATTTCGAACCATCAATTCGGCTTCAGAAAACAACATAGTACGATCCAACAAACACACAGATTAGTAAATGTAATTAAAACGACCTTTGAAGAAAAAAAATACTGTTCTGCGCTCTTTATCAACGTTTCTCAAGCATTCGATAAGGTTTGGCACGAAGGCCTAATATTTAAGCTAAAGCTGAACTTGCCCGAAAACTTATATAAGCTTTTAAAAGATTATTTAACGAATCGGAAGTTTTTACTAAAAGAAGGTGACTTTTTAAGCTCGCCACAGCTCATTGAAGCCGGAGTTCCCCAAGGTAGTATTTTGGGACCAATTTTATATTTACTGTACACATCGGATATGCCAATTAGCACCCTAGTCCACACATCAACTTTTGCAGATGACACAGCTTTTTTAAGTATTCATGAAAGTGCCCAAGAAGCATCACAACTTTTACAAGACCACATACTCAATTTGGAAAAATGGCTAGAAAAATGGAGAATAAAAGTGAATGAACAAAAATGCACTCACATAACTTTCACACTGCGCAGGGACTCATGCCATCCTATTCGCATAAATAACCAAATGATACCACAGCTTTCAGACGTTAAATACCTGGGTATACATCTTGACCGTCGCCTTACTTGGAAAAGCCACATTGTCTTCAAGTTAACACAAATGAAACTAAAAGCAGTACAACTAAATTGGTTTATTGGCAGAAACTCCACCCTGAGCTTAGATTGTAAACTTCTACTGTACAAGTCGGTCCTCAAACCAATTTGGTGTTATGGGATTCAGTTATGGGGCACTGCCTCAGCTAGCAATGTAGAAAAAATTCAAAGGCGCCAAAATAAGATTTTACGTATTATTACATCTGCTCCCTGGTATATAAAAAATTCTAACATCCACAAAGATCTAAACATGCCATCAGTTAAAGCAGAAATAGCGAAACATGCAGTCACATATCTAAAGAGGCTTGAATCTCATCCAAACCCTTTGGCGCGTAATATGCTGAATGAACCTGGTTACATTCGACTAAAAAGAAGAGATACTGCTTTTCTTGGCCGTACATTAGAGGGATGACCCGCAATGATTTCAAAATCCATAAAACAAACATTATTTTTGTCTAGCACTGGCTGGACTTAAAAAGAATATTTTATTTTAGACTTAAGATACGAGTAATTATTGTTAGTTCAAAAATATTGAAGATACAATAAATAAATTATGAAAAAAAAAAATTCAAAACTATAAACATATTTTGCTTTTAGATTTAACTATATACAAAATATTGTATTTTTTTTTTCTTTATTATTTGTATATTTTGTGCTCATATAATTAAATCATCTGAAAAAAAGATAGTTATCACATGAATATAGAATCTTTTATTCATTTTACCTTATATTAAGATAATATTAAGTTGAAAAGTCTCTATTCCCTAGCACTTTAGCACATCGTTGTGGCATAGTTTAGAATAATTTAGCACATTGGGCTGGACTTAGTTGCTCCCATTCTACCGGCATCATTTTCACTAAAATGGGCTTGGTTTTGATTTTGAGTGAAGCTACTGCCCTTTTATAATTCCTTATTGATTTTCTATAGGATTTAATTCACAATTTTTTTATGTCCAATATAAGATTTTAATTTTATTCCCAGCAACTTAGTTTTCGACACTACGCACAGTGCTTTGTTCCCATATAACGATGGGACAAAAATAGAAAGAGTTGACACAGCCTTTTGAAACTTTGCAGGGCAGTTACATTTAGCCTAATTAAAAAAAAAAATTCAATTTTTGAAAAAATCGGAAAAAGGATACGCCTACCGCCCTTGTTCCAAAAACAGCATATGTTTTTATATTTGCTATGTTATTAAAAAAACTAACGGTGAGAAAAAATTTACTCAGGCGCAATTAATTTTAGAGAAAAACCTATGAAAGCTCATCGCCACTACTTGAAACGCTCTCTTCATCATTAAGGACACTTTCTTTTTGTATATATTTATAAATATCTTTAAAATCTATATTATTTTCAATCTTAATATTCCCTCTTGAAAAAATAAATGGAATATTAACAAATGCTTATGCGTGTCTTTTCGCGACGATTTTTGAGTATGGGACTATCTTTCCTACTTTTATCACATTTTTGTGATTTGCTTCTAGCACTTCTTCCGCCAACCAGCCAAAAATGTTTTTTTAAATTATTATTTGAATTTCAGAAAGGTGTTCTAAATCATATATACCTATTGGCAAAATAAAATATTACATTAATTCCGTGGATAAAAATTAGATTTACTAGACCACAGACACTTACTTGTACTCACCTCAGAATACAGTATTTTGCCTATATTCATAAATTTAAAGCTTACTTAAAGTTAACACTATGTCAAATTTTTTTATAGAAATTACTTCAAGTAAACTTTATTTTTTATGATAAAGGCATTAATATTTAATATTATTTAATGTTGACCCCAATGAAATTTTTAAATCATTTGTTGTATTTAAGTAATTATATACAGAAAATTATTTTTATAATTGTCTAAAAATAGTATTAAATGTAATCACATAAAAAGGAAAAATATGCTTTTCTTTTTTGATTTTTTTTTTCTAAGTTCCGGTTCGAATTTTATAAATTTTTTATTACCGATCAATAGAAGACATTATAAGAGTACAAAAAACGGAAAAAACCAGAATACCATATTCTTCCTTTTTTGTAATGTTCAATAAAAGCAAACTTTATATATTAAAATTTATACATATTTTATATTATGAGCTATTGTACAATTTATTTTTTTAGGTCTTGTAAAAAATAAATTTTTAGCGATTATTTTTGTGAAACAATAAAAAACTACTTAATTTGTAAATTCAGCAACCCCTTGCAGCAAAAAAATGAGACAAGTTTAGTATTTCTTTCTTCTGCATTTTTCCGTTTGTGGATTTTATGGTAAACATTAAATATAAACTTATATTTTGCGACGTTTGTAGTTTTTTTCATTAAAATCCTTTAAAAAGTATAGAAATTCGAGCCAAAGTCAAGAAAAATGGACTTTAAACAAATTTAATATTTTTCAAAGTTGCAGCAAAATGTACTTAAAAGTTATTTTAATTTTAATTTGAATTATGTAAATTTTTCCGTGCAATAAGAAGTCATTTTAACAAAATATTTGCAAAAAAATCTAATAACCTATTATTGATAATAATGTAAGCTACTAGAAAAACCATATTTTGATCTTCTGCTTCCAAAATTTAAATGTGTGCAGCTGTTTTTAAAAAAGAGTCAAAACTAAGTTTTATTTTTAATGATTAAAGCAAGTAATTATCTGAATTTTCCGCCTCTGGCGCCGTCAATAGAAGCTAAAACTTAAAAATTCTTTCACATCTGTTCGAACTATGGTATTAGAATTCGAACAGTATAACTTTTGTTAAAATTCAAGATATAGTTATTTTTTGTATTTTTGTCTATGGAACAAAGCACTGTGCTACGTGAGCAGTGCTTGGGGCCATTATCTTGTTGAAATACCCAAGCTAAAGGGAATTCTTTCGGAAATCGTTAAAATTTTTTACCTGATTTTTCTTTTATTCGCATTTGCTATAGGTTGTCTTTGAAATAGTTCCAAAAAAATTGACTAGTGCCGAAGTAAGTTTAAATTATATAAGTAAAAAATCATACTACCTTTTTTGGGAAAATCCTGAAAAACGATATTTTTTACATTTTTACAATTTAGAGGCTTGTAACTTTTTAACGAAAAGCGCTATCAGAACAAAACTTGAAACTAATTTATTCTAAATTTTATCAAGAATAAAGCCAATGTTTTAATTCGATCATTAGTACGAACACCACGCCAAAAATACCAAGGTCGGCAGAAATTAAAAAAAAATTGTAACCCAATTTTCTTCTAAACTAAAAGAGATAACCTGCACATGTATAGATATTTTCAAGGTCTACTTAAATTTAAAAAATCGTAACATTTGAGTTAAAACTAAGATTTTAATGGCATTTCCAAAAAATTATATACCCGAGGTACCCATATTTGGGGGCTTACCCAAATTACGTAGCTCCACTCAAGAACACCTCTGCTTTACCTCTGTAAAACTTCATTATGATATCTTCAGTGGTTCATGAGATACCGAATTATGACCAAAATAAATCGTTATCCAACCACTGTGCGATGCTGGATGAAAAATCAAATATTCTTGATTTCTGGGATGCTGGAGGTCACATTTTAATGTGTACAAATTTTTAATTTTAAATGAGATTTCAAGTTGTGCGGATTGCTCGTTTCTATTTGTGGCAACGCTTCTTTTTGCTGTTTACAAAAAAACCTACTTCAATTCCGGCAAACTTCAAACAATAGATTAACCTTGTATTATTATATCATGTCTTAAGCCATAGAACACAAATTTTTTATCCATGGTTATTTTATAACCTTTTTCACGTTTTAATACCTAAATGGTGTATAAAAACATGAAAAATATATTTTTTAATTTACTTTTTTTTCATTGTTGTAGTAAGTAGGGGTAGATATGATATTTTTTTTTTTTTTTACTAAAACTTATTTAATGAACTTAGCATGGTCCTTTTATTTATATAATAAAGTTTTTACAGATCCAACAAAATTTAAATTTGCTAAATTTCAAATAATTTGGATCTGCGCCATTTAGATTTGCGGCTCCTTTAAACCTTTAACTTTGCAATTGACTTAATAATAGCAAATGGCAACTTTTTATCACTATTTAATATTTTTTCAACCAACTCTCTCAATGTAAAAAAGTGGGAATAAATGTCATCACACTTACAGGTAAGGTGTGAATTCGACACACTTAGGGGTAAAAAATTTGTACTTACATAAAGACACTTTAACGCCATATATTGTTGCACTTTCCAGGGATTTAAATAATTTTGAATTTTCCCACTCTTATGTATTTTAAATTTTTTAACACTTTTTTAAACTTAATTTCAATCCAACGTAAATATAAATATATCACATAAATATATCAGAAAAAATACAAAATTCATATTCTTATTTAAAAACATAAGAAATATAATTTTAACATCTAAAATTGATTGCAAAAAAAAAATATATTTTTTTTAGAAAACATTTCATACAACTATGTGCTGTTTAGGTGCTGTGGAAAAATTTTTTGAAAAACCAACACATACAAATTGTTCTACCAATACATTCTTAGACTTAGGTTTTTTGACAAACGACTTAAGTTTTTGACATTTTAGTTGCCTATCTATGTGATATCTATGACCATAGAATTTATAGATAGTCAACTCTCCAAATGTCAATAGCGTGGCTATAAATGTCTTCGAACATACGGGTACGGTGTGAATTCAACACACATAAGGGAGTACGCGATATATCGTTGCACTTTCCAAATATGTAAATAATAAAAATGTTTTCACTTGAAATTCATTCACAATTTAAAGTATTTTCAAGTTATTTACAAAAAATAAATTTCATTTTGTTGACATTTGTTAGGTAAAATTAATTTCTTCACAGTATTGTATTTTTTCCTTTAAGGGGATGAAAAGTTTCAATATAGAAAAAAAAATAATCAAAATTATTATTCAATCTAACGTTTTTTGCACATAAATATATCAGCAAAAATACAAAATTCAAATTCTTATTTAAAAACAAAAGAAATATTTAATTTTAACATCTAAAATTGATTGCAAAAAAAATGTTTTTTTTACAAAACATTTTATACAACTATTACCACGTTTATACGTAGCCTATTCGCAAATAAAAACTATTCGCATATATTTAACTCACTGTTTATGCGGAAAATTGCACCTAATAACAGTCATATATTTTTTTAAAGTTTATGTTGCTTAGTGCTATTTAAAATTTTTTTTTCTTAAACTTTTCTTAAATTTTTAATGTTGCGATCGAACATATTTTTACAATTAAATTAATGCAATATGGGAGCAAATGTTCCATTAATTCACACAATACATTTTATATTTAAAAGAAGTGGCACCAATTGCTTTCGTGAGTTAACTATTTTTTGTTTTATTTTTTTTTTATTACTTCACTGTTAATACAGCAATTTTTGCTGTTAATACAGCAATTTTTTCTTTTGCAAGATTTTTATTTGTGAATAAGTGCTGCGTATAAACGTAGTATATGTGTATTTTAGTTGCTGTGGGGAAATATTTTTAAAAACAAACACTTCAGTTGGCTATGTTATGTTATCTATGTCTATGACTTAAACCATAGATAACACATAGAAATGTCAAAAACCTAAGTCTAAGAATGTATTGGTAGAAAAATTTGAATAAGTGTTGCTTTTTAAAAAAATTTCCCCACAGCACCTAAACTGCAGTATTGCTATAAATAAAGCTCTGAATTTTAAGTTAAAACATTGTAAATCTACGTAATAATTTTCTGGAACTCACTAGTGTTGTACACCATAGTGCCTGTGTTGTCGCGAACATATTATATTGTTCATTGTTTGCACTACATTTAACATTTTTAAATTTAAAACATTTGAACTTAAATAAGTTTTAAAACTCTAAATTAAAACTTCTTCTCTCAAACTAGTTTGTTTTGATAGAGACAACTATAAACGTGTTAAATAACAAAACTGTTTAAATAATAACATTACCAGCTGTTCTGCTTTTACGAATAGTGGTTGAAAACAAAATACACAACAAACGAATGCTGCCAAGTTTAGTAGTCTTAAACTCTACACGCCTGACTGTTAATTTAAATTTTACAGCTTAAGCTAAAAGTATTCTTTTCGTTATTAATATATAAAAAACATTTAAAAAAAATTAATTAATTAAAAACATTGTTTATACTCATAATTTATAAAACTATATAATAATTACAATAAAATGAGCTCACGCAGACTTAAGAGAAAAGCCAGGGAAGCTGAGTTTGGTGATATGTCGTCAACTCCGAATTATTTCATTCCTCTGGAAGCGATCCAGCTATTCGCACCCGTTTGTGGAATTGGTTGGATAACAAAGTTTCAAAGCAAAACGAATATATCAAGGAACAAACAAAATTGATAAGACAAACTATTGAGAAAATCGATGGTCTGGAAATTGTAATATTAAATGACGTGAAAGAAATATATCAGCTAAATAATAGGAGACTACAAACGGTGAAATCGACCAGTTAAAAAAGGATGTCCATAACCTTAATTTAAAAGTGCTACAACTTGATAATTCTTCCGAGGCACCGGACATTCGTATAACAGGCATACCATTTCACAAAAATGAAGATTTAAATCAAATTTTTGAATACATCTGTGGCTCAATTAAAACTGTTGTACCTCCCTACAAAAACATTTTTCGAGTAAGACATTTCAAAACAACTCGAGGTGTTAACGATCCACCTCTAATAGTTAGAATAGTTAAAAATAAAAAATCGCTCAGCTTATTTTATATTAACGAATATTTAACGCCACACATCTATGGCATTTTCTAAACTGCTCTGGGTCTTAAAAAAGATAACTGTTTGAAAACAGTTTACACACTACTTGGACTACTGTACGTAAAAAACACGAGGTTAATAGACCCATAAAAATTAATGTTATTGACCAATTGAAGCAGTTTTTTCGAATGTAATATAATTTTGCAGTCTTGAACTAACATTTGATGTTTTTAGTCATGATTTATATTGTATTCTTGTAAAATTAAATTTACAGTTAGTTTTCTTCTTTTTCGCATATTGTTCTTAAACAGTATTATAAAAACAAACAATTAAACGTGTATGTACAAATCATAATGCTTCTGCTAGTCAGAGCATGAATAAAAAACAAAAAACAAACAGCTCTCAAAGAACTGCAAATCAAAACTATTATGCAACCCTTTAAACTGTTGATGATCAAGATGACGAAATAGTTATCGATAATAATATCAAAGTTCTAATACCACCAATAACAATACTCAAATGTAAAACTGAGCAAGTTCATGAAGTATGCAGAATCTTAAAAATTAAAGATTATTCAATCCGTAAAATATCGATCGGTTTAAAACTTTTTTGCGCCAATAAAAAAGATTTTATTGATGTATGCGATTCTTTAGCATAAAAATTTCATTATGAATATTTCACTTACGCTGCTAAGAGTGAAAAGCCCTACAAAGCCGTGCCACTTGGCTTAGATAAAACGGATCCAAGCGTTATAAAACATAAGCTAACATCATTAGGTCTGAAATGTACTGACGTAAAAATTGTAACCAGAACCAGAGATAATCAATCATATTTATAGTATATTTCGAACGTAAAACTATTACTTTAAAGGAATTGCGTGAAAACTACTCGGTCATAAATTATATAAAAGTAAGATGGGAGTACCAAAAGCCCAGTAAGTCAAAACTGTCTAGGGTTATAACTGCCAGATGTTTGGACACGGCTCAAGTCGTTGTAGAGTTAAACTGTTTTGTATTTACTGTGCAGAGGAACATAATACTGTTGATTGTAAGGAAACATTCGAAAAATGTGTAAACTGCAACGGTGCACACAAAGCCATGTCTCGAGAATGCTCTAGTAGAGAAACTTATATGCAACTTTGTCAACGCTTTAAACCGAAACGCCCAGAAACATTAGTAGATCATTTAAACAAACTAAAATGGATATTTCCCAAATTCACTTAACCAAAATGTTACATTAAACACTTCTAATTTGAATTATAATCAACCTAGTATTAGAACAATTTTAAACAATAACACTAATAATATTAACAATAATATGTTTTCATTCGAAGAA
This sequence comes from Phasia obesa, assembly GCA_949628195.1. NCBI lineage: Eukaryota > Metazoa > Arthropoda > Insecta > Diptera > Tachinidae > Phasia > Phasia obesa. The sequence continues at coordinate 65,292,039 of OX451219.1, forward strand.
ATAAAAAAATATTACGTTTGAGCTCATTTCTAATTTAAGAAATTGCAAATCTTGAGAAGACCAGTTTAAGGTTGTAACAGACCTTGCTTGTAAATTTCCATTACAATGAATTTAAATACCAAAATAATATCATGGAACTCTCGTAGAGTCCGTTGCAAAAAAGAAGAACTATTCCTTTTTTGAAACAAACCAATACTGATATATGTCTTTTGTGCAAAACATGACTTAACAATAATTGCTCAATAAAAAACCAAAACTTTTACTGCTATAGCAATGACCGACAAGTAGGCAGAGAAGGAGGAGTTGCCATTCTTATTAAGAAAAACATTAAACATCAGTTGTTACCTGTGATAAACACAACTTTAATTGAAAACGTAGGGATTCAAATAATGGGTGATTTTTTTGAGGTTAGGATTTTCATGCATTAGTATTTGACAGATCACGTGAGATTTCAGACATGGTGCCAAAGAGAAAGATGCTCAGTATGCTTTGACATTTCATCATGAATAGACTTACTAACGAGCAACGCTTGCAAATCATTGAATTTTATTACCAAAATCAGTGTTCGGTTCGAAATGTTCAAATGTGACAAATTTTGTTCAGCGATGAGGCTCATTTCTGGTTGAATGGCTACGTAAATAAGCAAAATTGCCGCATTTGGAGTGAAGAGCAACCAGAAGCCGTTCAAGAACTGCCCATGCATCCCGAAAAATGCACTGTTTGGTGTGGTTTGTACGCTGGTGGAATCATTGGACCGTATTTTTTCAAAGATGCTGTTGGACGCAACGTTACGGTGAATGGCGATCGCTATCGTTCGATGCTAACAAACTTTTTGTTGCCAAAAATGGAACAACTGAACTTGGTTGACATGTGGTTTCAACAAGATGGCGCTACATGCCACACAGCTCGCGATTCTATGGCCATTTTGAGGGAAAACTTCGGAGAACAATTCATCTCAAGAAATGGACCGGTAAGTTGGCCACCAAGATCATGCGATTTGACGCCTTTAGACTATTTTTTGTGGGGCTACGTCAAGTCTAAAGTCTACAGAAATAAGCCAGCAACTATTCCAGCTTTGGAAGACAACATTTGCGAAGAAATTCGGGCTATTCCGGCCGAAATGCTCGAAAAAGTTGCCCAAAATTGGACTTTCCGAATGGACCACCTAAGACGCAGCCGCGGTCAACATTTAAATGAAATTATCTTCAAAAAGTAAATGTCATGGACCAATCTAACGTTTCAAATAAAGAACCGATGAGATTTTGCAAATTTTATGGGTTTTTTTTTAAAAAAAAGTTCTCAAGCTCTTAAAAAATCACTCGTTACAAACTGGAAATGAATTTTTAAATATTTATTTCTGTTTTTCCCATGAGGTTCCGCTGGAAACGACCAAATCAAAATCCAGGCGTTTACTTCAGATATTCGTAAACTAACATCTTGTAATAATAAATACATTATTGGAGTTCATTTAAACTGCAGACACAAATATTGGGGTTGTTCTCGTAATAACTGTTGGGGAAATATTTTATATAGTAAACTACAACTAAACCAAACCCAAATAGTTTTTCCTAATGAAAGCACTTACATACCAGCCTACCCTAATAAACAACCATCAACCTTGAACTTTTTTTTAACAAATATAGCACCTAACATGTCAGCAGTAAGAGTGAAAAATGACCTAAGTTCTGATCACCTTCCAATTTGCAGTGAGATAGACCTCAGGCACATTATGGACCCGTTTTGCCAAATTCATAAAAAGAAACCTTCCGACATCATGTGATGTTAGTACAATTACAAACTGTAACCAGATCGATGATATGATAAATATTTTTAACGACATTATCAACTCTGCAATAGAATACAGCGTACCTAAAGGTAAAGTTACACCTACAATGAAACCATTACCGAACAATATTAAATTAATGATACAGTTGAGAAATACTTACAGACGAAACTGGAAACGTGATACATGCACGATCACCGGTAAATGGCCAGATTAAATGATATCATAACTAAAGAAATGAATAAGTTCAAAAACAAGTCCTGGAATAATATGCTTTCATCTTTAGATAAATCTTCTTCAACATTTTGGAATATTTCAAAAGTGTTAAGAAAAAAAACAAAAAATATACCTGTACTGAAACATAATAACCTATTGTACTACACTCAGCAAGACAAATATGAAATCTTGGCTCATAATTTTAAAATGAATCACAGTTTTTTCTCACATCTTAGCGACACTGCAACTATTTCAAAAGTCGAAAGTACAGCAGACTTAGTTTGATCAGTAGATGTAGCTCCACAAAGTTCTTATCTGGTAAATCACACTGCAACTATTTCAGAAGTCGAAAGTACAGCAGACTTAGTTCGATCAGTAGATTAGCTCCACAAAGTTCTTATCTGGTAAATCACCAAAAAATTGTACAAATTATTAAAAATAAAAAAACCCTGGATTGGACAAAATCAACAATAAATGATTGAAAAATCTACCTAAAAAAGGTCTGCTATTTCCCAAATTCCTGCAAAATTTCTAAAACCATAGAAGTAGCAAAACCCAACAAAAACTGCACACTCACCTATGTCAATCAGTTTGCTTTCCCCTGTAAGCAAAATTTTGGAAAAAATTATTAAAGAAAAGTTAATTCTTTATATCGATTCAAATGAAATACTCCCATCAGAACAATATGGATGTAGAAGAGAACATAACACAAGTCAGCCATTACTTAAAATTAGAAAAATAGTCACAAACAATTTTGAAAACGGAAAGTCAACCGGCATGGTCTTGTTAGATACTAAAGCAGCTTTTGACTCAGTTTGGCACGACGGGCTTATTCACAAACTGAAAGTTTTTAATTTTCCCATAGAAATAATAAAAATTATTCAAAGCTTCCTACATAACAGATCTTTTGAAATTTATCTAGGTACAACATGCTCACAAAAAATCACCATAACAGCAGGGTGCCCTCAGGGATCATGTTTTTCTCCGATATTATACAATGTGTTCACGTCAGATATTTCATCTTTATTTCATCTTTTTTTAATTTTTGCAGACGATACTTCAATATTCAGTTCGCAATAAACATCATTTCAAATCTACAAACCGCCCTAACTGATATAAATAACTACTTCAGCAAATGGAACATTCTGATTATCCCAGAAAAAACTAAAGCCATATACTTCACACGGGTTATAACCCTCAGTCACCACTGAGGTTTATGAATCACGATATTACTTGGGAAAGTAAAGTTAAATATATTGGTGTTATTCTTGATCCTAAATTACATTTCAACGAACACATACCCTACTTGCTCGACAAACTAAACAAGAATAATGTAACCATTGATAAATAGAAATTCAGATCTCAAGACTGAAAACAAAATGCTAATAATTAAAGCTATTTTTCATCCCATTATGTTTTATTGTTGTCCAGTTTGGTCCACTTCGGCGAAATGTCATATAAGCAAACTACAAATAGCTCAAAACAAGTTGCTAAAAATGATATTTAAACTTCCATTGCAAACATCGATCTCGCTCATAATAAAATAAATAAACTAACAGAAAATTTCATAGGAAGATGCAAATATTCCCAATACACCCATATTAATGACTTAGTGTCATCATAATTTTTTATCCTCACCTTAGTTTCTTAGTATTTTATCTTATACCATTGTTTCATAAAGCTTTTGTAAATTGTTCCTCTATTTTTTATAATAATTTTGAAATGTAAGTATTATTACTACAAATTAATTTCTAAGTAGAAAAGGAACATAGTCCCTAAACTCTTTAAAATAGAAAATCAAATGTAAATACTATTAATATTATAAGAAATAAATATGAATTGAAAAAATATAATTTTATTTTATTTTCTTTTTAAACGCTTTTATTGTTTATTGTTTCTTCCCCATTTGAATTTTAATTGTATCTGCTTTTTAAACCAATGTTTAGGTTTTTATATAAAGGAAATTGTTAAGTATTGCGTTGGTATTAGGGATTTATATTTCAATTTTGTTTATGTCAATGGCTAATTGGTCATTGACTCTAGAAAATTCCAAAAACAAAACAATGAATTTGGTTAGAATTTTAGCTAAACAAACAAATGGGCTTTCGCTAACTGATGAATTTAGATTTTTTTTTTCCGAGACCTGGGGCCTAATCACCGCATTTGATATCGAGTAAATTATCGTATCGAGTAACAAATTCGATACGAGTCGAGTAAGCTAATTATGCCATTCGACATGTATCGGATCGTTATTTTGATCAAATCGTAATAGATTAATAATAAGTCAACAAGTGAATAAGAAACCTCGGTTTAAAAACATTTCCTTTCGAATAAAAACACGATACTTTTTATTCGATATCGAGTGTCATGATCCCAAATTGAAAAATTGCGATTAGACCCCTGGCTTTCATCATATAAATCAAATAGTTACAACGTTTTCAGGGAGGATAGGGATGGTTACGCCTGCGGTGTAGCTATTTTCGTAAAAAAACAATATTGCTTGCAAAGTCTGTGTCAGATCTTCAACAACTGTATCTCATAATGATAAAAAAGTAGAGTTTGTATTTGTTGAAATCAATTCCGATGGAATAAAGATGTTATTTGGGTGTGTTTACAGGCCACACAAAAGGATTTCCTTTTCCAATTTGTTTTCTACACTGGCCGTTGAATATACTGATATTATTATTATTATTGCAGGCGATATCAATTCCAATATTCTTTCCGAAACTATTTTGGTTAACAATATGGTGTCCTTTGGTTTATCACCGACAAATACAGTTTCTCCGACACCTATACAGCAACGAGTAGAACGTTACTCGACATATTTTTTGTTTCAAATACATCTAGTGTCCTATTGTAAGACCAAATATCTGTCCCCTGTTTTTCTACATACGATTTAATTTTTCTTACTTATAACTTTGGTTTTCCTCCATCAGAAAACTTAGTTTATTTTCGTGACTTCAAAAATTTTGATTTCAACGCTTTTATTATATATATTCATTATATTATATTATATTTTCAATATATCGTCTTGAGTGAACTCAAATGTACTCATGCCATCTGTTGATTATCAATCACTGTTTTTACAAAACAATTGTCATATGTTATATGATTTATCAGTTCCTGTTAGGTCAATGGTTATATCCACCAAATCTAAACCTTCTCCTCTGCATTAAACGACTTATATATAAGAGAGATCTAGCTTACTCTAGAAGGAAAATATTTAGAACCCCAGAGCTTAAAGAGGCATTTAGAACTGCAAGGAAAAATGTCAATGTCCATATAAGAAATGCCAAAACTGGGTACTATACTACTCGTTTTAGCTCTAAAAATTGGCTCTAAACAAACAATTGGCTCAAATTGGCAAAGCATATGGGATATCGGAATTTGTAGTGTAGAACATGCAAACAACTGTCACGCAGATGTTGAAGAACTAAATAAAAACTTCACTAACATATCTTCCGCCCTATTGGAGATGTTTATATAACATTGGAGATGTTTATATAACATTGGAGATGTTTATATAACATTGGAGATGTTTATATAACATTGGAGATGTTTATATAACTTCTCCAATGTGAACACTGACTCTAATGAAATCAAAGTTAATACTTTTAAATTTTCTTGTGTAAGTCGGGAAGACGTTTTGACCTGTTTCAGGTCAGTTAGTCAAATGCAATGGGTTGTGACAATATGCAAACGAAATTTATAAAAATTCTGCTGCCACATCTCTTACCATATTTAACACCATTATCATGTCTTGCACTTTTCCGTCTAGTTGGAAGTATGCTAAAATAATCCCACTTCCTAAATCTAAATTTAGACCAATAGGTATTCTTTGCTACTTATCAAAAGTTTTGGAGAGACTTCTTTATACTCAGATGTCTTCATACATTGCAGAAAAGAAGTTACTGTCTGAAAAGCAGTCAGGATTTCGCTCGAGTCATAGTTGTGTTTCTGCCTTAATTGATGTATCAGAGGGCATTCGATACGAACTTGATAATAATAAATAACATTTTTTAATCTTGCTCGACCTTTCGAAAGCATTTGATTCAGTTGATAATGAAGCTTAAGTACTTTTTCTTTTTTTCTCGTACTTCAACACGACTTTTATCATCGTATTTGACAGAATAATGTTTGTTCTCGCCCATTGATCCAGAGGAGTGCCTCAAGGGTCAATACTTGGACCACTTCTTTTTTCATTATACATTAATGACTTACCAAACCAACTCTCCCACTGCAAAATTCATAAGTATGCAGATGACGTGCAGTTATATTTAAGCAGTGAAGTACACTCAGTTGCCCAAAACATTAAGCGAATTAATGATTACTTAGATTAAATTGTTCGCTGGGCATCTGCAAACGGACTTTTGCTTATAGGTTTGCCAGATCTCATAGAGGTAAGAAGATCAGTATCCCGTGCCATCGTTATCTTATTTCTGAATGACAGTCTTCGGAATCTTCTCCCAGCAGCCCAACAAAATAATAGCAACGCAACCAGTTTCAAAAAATTGTTGTTTAATAATTATACTTGATTTTATTTGTTATAATTAGTTTTAATTTTTTACTTTATAATTTTACTTATTAGTTCTGTATTACCTATAAAATATTTAAACTGTTGTGCGATTTTATCTATAAATTTATTTGTCTTTTATCTATAAAATGCTTGTGTTAATTTAAAAAAACGACGCACAATACATTCTTGTACTTTGAATATAAGAGTAATCGTGTTGTACAGGAAATGGAAATAAATAAATAAACTGCACATAGTTGCATAAAATGTTTTGTAAAAAAAACTATATTTTTTACAATAAATTTTAGATGTTAAAATTATATATTTCTTTTGTTTTTAAATAAGAATATGAATTTTGTATTTTTGCTGATATATTTCTGTGCGAAAAACGTTGGCTTTTTTTAAGTATTTTAAGTATTTATTATTCTGTATTTTATCTCCTAAAAGACAATACTCTGAAGAAAAAAATTGCACCTAAGAAATATCAAAAAAATGAAATTAAACTGTGAATAAGTTCTTATTGTTCTATTCTTATGTGTGTTGAATTCACACCGTATCCGTAACTATGATGACATTTATAGCCACTTTTTTGACATTGGTAAAAAAATCAAAAACTTAAATAAATTGTCATAATTATCGACTTGACGCCTATCAAGGTATATTTATCTTCTAGGTAATGTCGCCCGCCCAGCTGATTTAGTAGTTCGTGATGTCAAAAGTGTACATACACGCCTTCTCAATTTTCTTCTATGTTTTTTGACATTTCGAACTAGAAAGCAACAACAAAATGACAATCCTAGCACTACTTCCCTGTTGATTGGTCTTACAGATAACATTAGGAGGACAATATCTAGGAAAGATTAGTTTCAAAGCTACATAGATTCTATGGTCTTTCTAGTTCTGCATGTAAATTGATATTTTCTTATCTCGCTGATAGGAAGCAGTATGTTGTTAGTGTTAGTTCTAGTTCTGGTTTGCATTCAGTATACAGTGGGGTGCCTCAAGGTTTAGTCCTTGGACCTTTGCTCTTCATAATGACCTATTTTCGATCGTGGCTAGTAGCATATGTTAACCATTCGCATTTGCTGATAATGTACAGCTGTTATTTAAGGGTTGTTCAGATTTTCCAGATATTTTTTAGAACATGATGGACTTTACTGTTGTATTATTAAGTGGTTGGATGTCTGATAATGGTCTTATAGTTTATACTAGTAAGACTAAGGCCATGATTTTTTAGTGATAGTACTAACACTAATCTCTCTATTGTTTTGAATGATAATTCCATTGAATATGTAGATAAAATTAAATGCCTTGGTCTTGTTATTGATTCTAAATTGAGTTTTAAGAGTCATATTGATTTGAAAGTTTCTAAGATTTTTTTTTTTTAAAGAGAAGTAACACTCAGGCAATTAATGCCTATATGTTACTACCTTTGGAAAGGGATAGTAGTAGATAAGACAGATGGTTAGTTGATAGTAAAGCTTCGCTTCTGGCAACACTGTAATTGCATGTTATGATTATTTTTAGAACAGTATTGCAGCGCCTCTGGTGTTATTTCGGCGAATTAGTTTGAAGCTAGCATAGCCAATTTATAATTATTTTACTTCGCCGGCGATTTAGTGCTATGTGGTAATACCGCGAAGGAGGGCGCTGTGATATGCATAATTATAAAGAGAAATTAATACATATCAGACAAATCGACATACATATCAGACGGTTGAGTATTGAACTCGTGACCATTGCTTAGTAGTCAACGTGCTAACCACCTAAGCTACAGCACCCCTAATTTCCATGGAATTCATGTACTAATTGGAACAACTTTTTTACTAGTATGTTTAATTCGACATTTAAATAATCATTTATCAAAAAGTCATCACTTTGGATTTGAAGCTGCTGTTTCAGTTTGAGAAAATTTTATAGTTTGGACTTACTTTTACCTTGTCATGTTAAAAAATTGGTTGTTCATGGCTTAATTATGCCAATAATTATGTACGGTTTAGAAGTATACTGTGGTTCTTTTGGTTATGTTTTTAAAAAGATGAAGCTTGTTTTTAATAGAGTAGTAAGATATGTACATATATCTTCTCCCTTAGATTAAGGCAGCATGTTTCCCCATACGTTGTAAAAAGTTTGGGTTATTCTTTTGTTGATTTTATTAAGAGTAGAAACTTGCTACATTTTTATAAGACCTTTAAGTTACAGGTACCGGAATACTTAGTTGAATTGTTAGAAGATCTATGAGAAATAGCCGGTTGAAGATTCCAATGTTAACACCTACTTTGGAGCGCTCGTTTGGTGTAAGGGTCTCTAGAGATTTCAACAAATTGCCATCATCTTTAAGAACATTTGACTTTTAGGGTTATGAATGAAATTGGCGTTATTATTATTTCTATTGGGTTTTGTTAAATCTCCTTCATTGTGCAACTAAACTGTTACTGTTACTGTCTTAATATTGTTATATACATAGTTATTTACAATTTTAACTTTCCTTATAGTATTTATAATTTGCTTATCATCTTTATCTCTATCTAGTACATTTAGATTATATTATTGATTAAGCAGATATTTTTTTTGAGTAGTATGTTATAGCCGATTATGGCCTCTTGGCTAGGTTTATATATTTGAATAAATAAATAAATAATACAATTGTATTTTAAAATGAAAAAATGTCATGTTGTTCTTGTATTGTTGTATTTGTTGGTTCCACTACCTAGTAAGATAAATATACCTTGACGCCTATACTACGAAGAGAATTGTCAGCATTTTTAAAAACCAATAGCTATTCATTTATTGACATGACAGCATCTCAAATGTAAACGCAGGTAAACTAGATTCGTTCCCTCAACTTTTTATTTTTTTATACGCAAAATTATTACTTTTATTTAGCTTAATCTAGTTTACGTCATAAAAATTTAAAAAAAATAGCCCGTGTTTAAAACTTAATTTTAAGCAAAACATGTGATACGTCCGGCCGAAGGCTGGCTTTGCAAAAAATCTTTTGTTAGCGAAGCCGGTGTTGGTTATTCCATAGAGGAGAAAATCCTTGCACTCGGCCGTAGGCCGGCTATGCAGAAAATCTTTGGTTAGCAAAGCCGGTGTTGAAAACACTGTTTTTTGTGCTCACTTGAGTTTTTTTCTATTAATAATTCAATTTAATTCGATAGAATTTTTAATTACCATTTCAACGATACCGATATTACCTCATTCTGCCATAAAATAGTCGAGATATACCAAACTTAACATAGAAAATTTGGGGGTCCGTAACTTCGAACCTAAGCGTCGCCGACAATTTTTTCATTTTACATTTTTAAATTAAGTTTGGCTTAAATCTAGTTTACGGTCACATCATAAAAATTAAAAAAAAGTAGCCTATTGAGTGTAATTTAATTTTAAGCAAAAAATGTAAAATGAAAAAATTGGGGACGACCCTTAGTTTCGGAGTTACGGACCCTCAAAGTTTCTATGTAAAGTATGGTATATCTCCAGTATTTTATGCAAAATGAGGCAATATGGGTATCATTGGAATGCTAAATAAAAGTACTGTCCAACTAAAGTGAAATTATTTAAAAAATGGAACAAATTTAAGTAGAAGGAAAATATTTTTTATTTTTATTCTGCGTCCGGCTATGCAGAAAATCTTTAGTAAGTGTTGGCGGTGATGGTTATACCATAGAGGAGAAAAGCCTTGGGCCCGGCAGAAGGCCGGCTATGCAGAAAATCTTTAGTTAGCGAAGCCGGTGTTGGTTATACCATAGAGGAGAAAATCCTTGCGCCCCATTGTGGTCAATATTTTGAGATAGCAGCCAAAATTCCTTTTGGTTTTTGTTCTCCGATTTTAAAGTTATTAGACTCATATGAAAGTAGACAGTAGTAAACCTCGGGAGCTAAAAAATTAGAACTCTATTTCAACTATTTCACTGAGAACAGGGTGGTCCAAAATGGGCTTTATCAGAATTTAGTAAATTTATGATATTTTTAGTTAATTTTTAAAGTTTAAATGATCATAACTTTTTTGTTTTTCAAGATTTTTGGACGAAATAAATTTTAACTTATTTCCTATTACTGGTAAAAAAATTGAAGCTCTACTGTTTTCAGAACAATTTAAATATTTTTTTAAAAAGGTCAAATTTCTCGGAAATTTCCTTCTTCATAGAGCACAACTCCTGTGAGTCAAGCTGAGTCAAAACTCAAAATTTACTATTTTGTAGTCCTAACTCTCCCCTACATTCCTATATATACATGTCCATGCATCGGGACTGCACTTTTTGAGCTACAGCAATTTTTCTGGCCCAAGGTAAGATATTCGGTACAAATGCACGTCATATTTTTTGAGAAGTTATTTGTATGTGAAAGTGGCTATTATGCATATATTTTGAAATTTTGTACAAGAGTTCTTATTGACCCAAAAAATAATTCTGTTAAAATTAGGAGAAGTTGGCCCATATTTGGACCTAGTCCACATAGAAGGGTGTATCAAAATTTTGACAAAAATGATAATAGAACTCTCAAATTATGTGGTATCTGGCAATTCATTTGGAAAAGGTAAAAAATGATTTTATTGCCATCTAATATTACACAACTTAAATACCTGAAAATTGCAAATAAATTTAAAACCAATGGAAATAACTGGTAAAACCAAGTACCTGTTATATTATGTTTCAAAGAGGTAAAAAAGATCATGTTGAAACTTCGAGCAATAGTATATTAATCCATGCATTCATTTTTTTCTTCATTATTGTTTAAACAATGGCTAAATTCAGTTATAGTGTTCTATCTGATATATATTTTGAACGGAAAGATGAAAACGACATTATTTTACATATAATGAATAATCCATTCTTCAAAATATGCGACAAACAAGAAATTAAAATTCATAACTTAAAAATAAAAAACTTTTTAAATACTTTAAGAAAACGGTACAATCAATGTTCCAGAAACAAGAAATTGTTTTACTCACGCAACCAAGAATGGCTAAGAAATAAACTTATTTTTAAAAAGCCATTAGTAACTATCACGGAAACTGGAAAAGATGGTCGACCAGCAAAGCCAATTGATAATTGTAGTGAAAGATCACGAAGACGCAAGCTTAAACATATCAATGAAGAAGTTTCTTGTAGCATCATAAAGGATTCATTTCTGCATCAAATTCAACCATCGAAAACTAAAAAGAGTATAATTGCTATCATTGAAAAAATAGTGGAAGCAAGCCCCAGACGCACAAAAAGGATTTTAGAAAGTATGCCGAAAGTATTTACTCCAGAAGAAGCATTTACACTATTTTTGGATTTGAAAATGACTAAAAACCAATATACAGAATTGCGGAAGCGAACCAATGAAAAAAATTGTGGAATTTTTCCATCATATTGAGATATAGTTTCTGCCAAAAAAGATCGCTTACCTTCACCAACTGCTATTAGTGTAACTTCAAGTTCAGCAGAAATAAAATTGCAGGATCTTCTTGAACACACTGCAGAACGATTATTAAAGACATTTGATGCTGACTATTTAAAGAAGTTTAAAAATTGCAGCATGACTTTAATTTCTAAATGGGGATGTGATGGGTCCTCTGGCCAGAAACAATACAAACAATGTAATGCGGAAAATTCATCAGATGCCAATTTATTCATGATTTCTTTCGTTCCATTACGTTTAACAAAAACTTATATTGGTTCAGAGCCGTCAACTAGTAGAGCTGCAGAGATAGATGTATGGAAGAATGAAATTCCCTCGTCAACAAAATTTTGTAGACCAATAAAGTTTGCTTACAAAAAAGAAACTAAAGATGTCATAACTGAAGAAGTTGGCAAAATAACAGATGAAATTAAAGAACTTCAACCAGTGATATTTGAATGTAATGACCAATGCATCGAAGTTAACTTTAAAATGTCACTTACAATAATCGATGGAAAAGTTGCACAAGCTTTAACCGAAACAAAGTCTTCGTCAAGCTGCACCATATGCCAAAAAACATCAAGTCAATTGAACCAACCACCAACACAAGACGATAGTCGTTCCCACGACAATTGGATCTTCGCTCCGGAACGACCCGAGTATCACTCGGCCAAAGATTGTCAACTCAGCAACAGCTGTACCAACCGAAAGCTTTTTCCTCAGGTGAGCAAAATATGCCAGCTATTTTGCTCAAGTTACTATTAATTATAGCTGGCGTTGAGCAAAACCCAGGTCCACAGATCTGGTTTTGTTCAGTGTGTCACAACAAAATAAACCGCAACATAACATCGGTCAAATGCTCAGTTTGTAAAAACTGGTGTCACTTGAAAAGGTGCTCAGGTCTCACCAGCCACCGCGATTGGTCCCCAAGCTTTGTGGCGAGTTGTTGTAGCAACCAACCAACTAACTCCAGCACTGCTCCTCCCACTGCTCCTCAGCAGAACCCCGTCTCATCCCCACCTGTGAGACACAGTAGAACACATTGTTCTATTTGCAACACAATAATTAGGAGGAATATTACATCAGTTCAGTGCAATGGTTGTAAAAGATGGTGTCATATGAGGCGCTGTACAGATTTACGCTTACATAGGGATTGGAGTGCTAGTTTCCTAGCCTCTTGCCGTGCAAATGCCACTCCTACGGCCAGCATTACCCTTAACTCAACGGCGCAATCAACACCCAGAACGCCAAATGTACAGAACACTCCTCAATTATAACAACCTGTATTAACACCTACAACTCCACCTCAGGTGAATACATCGCCAAGACACCCCACTCAGCGGCAAGTGCAAAATACTGGTCCCGGCAGATCTTTTCAAATCATGCAATTGAATTGTAATGGTTTGAGAAACAAAATTGTGGAGATCACAAAATATATGCACGACAACAACATACCTATTGCCGCCATACAAGAAACAAAGCTGACCAATGATTGTTCACTCTCGGCCTCAGGGAATTACAATATTGTCAGAAGAGATAGAGATAGAGCACATGGTGGGGGACTTGCGTTCATTATAGAACGAAATGTCAGTTATAAATTTACAGCCCCCCAACCCTCCCCATGCCTGACCCCTTCCTAGAGGTTATGAGCATCTCAGTAGATACTGAAAATACTGAAATTGAAATCATCAATGTTTATATCGCGCCCGTCAACAGCATAGGAGCTAATTATCACCCAAGCATATCCCATCTCTTGCAGGGTGATAATAGAATAATATTTGGTGATTTCAATGCTCATCATAAGAGTTGGTATTCCCAATTACCTGAAGATCCCCGCGGTGGACTCATTGCAGAACAGATAGACGAATCAGATTTTGCCTCAATAAACGAAGAGTAACTGCAAGATGTGTAAGCTCTCCCGACATATCCATTGTCTGCTCATCGCTACTTGCCTACACCAGCTGGCAAACCCAAATCGCATTTAACTCAGACCACATTCCCATTGTGGTCACTGTTGAGAAACCCAATGACTTCGTTGAGCCTGAAAAGCGCACATTTATTAATTATAATAAAGCCGACTGGCAGGCGTTCTCGAAATATATTGATGACTCCCTTCGTCAATTACCCCACCCTACTTGTGCCAGGAAGGGAGAAAAAGTTTTCAGGCAAACTATTCTCAGGGCAGCACGACGCTTTATTCCTGCAGGCAGAATACTCAATATTAGACCAAATTTCCCCACCAATGCAGCGCGTTTAACCCAAGAACGCGATCATTTGCGCGCTTGCAACCCAGCAGATAATCGAATTGAGCTGTTGACGGCAGAAATTAACAAACTCGTTAATGAACATCGTCGCAACAAGTGGTTAGAACACCTAAACCAATGCACGGTTAGCTCGAAAAAGCTTTGGTCTACTATTAAAAGTCTATCTGGCACAAACTGCAATAAAAATCTTGCAGCTATAGGATTCGATGACATTCAATATACAGATGCAAAGAAATGCGCTAAACTATTCTGCCGACAATTTGTCGATCATCCCACCTCGCAGAATCGGTCCAAAAGAGCTGTAATTCGGAGTAACAAGAATCTTGAACGGGATTCTGAGCCCATTTCCTTCACACTCGATGAAGTGAAATATATAATCTCCAAAGCGAAACCCTCTAAAGCTCTTGGTCCTGACGGCATATCTATGTTAATGTTAAAGAAACTTGGCACAGTATCGCTGGAATATCTAGTACGCCTTCTAGAACTCTCGATTCAACAACTGGTGATTCCAGATATATGGAAGGTTGCTCGGATAATTCCCCTCCTAAAACCTGATAAACCCGCTACAAAAGGAGAATCATACCGCCCTATTTCCCTTTTATCACCCGTAGCAAAGGTTTTAGAAGCTTTAATATTGCCAACCCTGAAGGAGCATTTCTCGCTTGCCTCTCACCAACACGGCTTCAGGGAATCCTATAGTACCACGACAGCTTTGAATTTGATAGCTAACCAGATCGCAAATGGCCTCAATCAGCAGAGACCGTGTGAACGCACAATTGTGGCAGCCTTAGACTTATCTAAGGCTTTTGACACGGTTGACCACTCTTTGCTGATTAATGACATCTCGAACTCTACACTTCCCAATGATGTCAAACGCTGGGTTGCCAACTATTTAAGTGGCAGACAACCGTTTTTGATTTCAGAGGCCAGAAGTCTAAATATCGCAAGATTAAAATGGGTGTGCCACAAGGAGGAGTACTGTCACCTATACTCTTCAACTTATATCTTGCACAACTTCCTGCCCCACCACAAGATATCAAGATGGTGTCTTATGCAGATGATTGCACCATCTATTCATCTGGTATTAACATCCAAGACATAAGTGCTAAAATTACTCAATATTTGGCCACCATCTCACAATTTATACAGGAACGTAGACTTCAGCTATCACCCTCAAAGTCTTCAGTGTCTATTTTCACTTCCTGGACTAAAGAAGTAAGGATGGAATTAGATATCTCTATCGAAGGCCGACGTATCCTACGGTGCAAAACCCAAAAATTTTAGGCGTGGTCTTCGACAGCCTCCTTCACTTCGCTTCACACGCCACTTACATCAACCAGAAAGTGAAATCTCGGAACAAAGTCCTAAAAGCTCTTGCAGTCACCTCTTGGGGAATGACTAAAGAGACCATAATAACAACTTTCAAGGCAATTGGTCGCTCTCTCTTTAGTTATGCTGCCCCTATTTCGACCTCGTTCCTCAGTGATACTAAATGGCGAGTTTTACAAACTGCACAAAATAATGCACTTAGAATCGCTACCGGATGTGTCAGAATGACAAACATAGATCATCTTCATGAGGAGACCAGGATACTGCCGGTCAGGCAGCACAATGAGCTACTGACAAAGCAATACCTGGTGGCTTGTCAACAACAACAAGACGATAGTTTTAATGAAGCATATGAATTTGGAATGTCACCTCTTCATACTAGAATTCGTTTTATGGAGCATATTCTTAAATTGGGATACGATTTGGAATTTGGCCCGTTATGCGAAACAGTGAGAAACAACAAAGAAAATTTGGAAAAAAGAAAGAAAAAAAAAAAGATATTCAAAAAAAAATACCGTGAGATAGGCCTTATAATTGACCAGCCAAAGCAAGAAGGAAATTCTAATGATGGAAACACAGCAAGGAGATTTTTTTCCGATCCAGAAACTGCAGCTTCTATAACTGGAGTAGATTATGATTTAATACGACGATTCCAAATCATATTAGAAGTTATAGCATGTAGCAAAAAGATAGATGCAAAAAAATTTGGTCAGTATGCTAATGAGACAGCAATCCTTTATAACCAAAAATATTATTGGAGACATATGCCAACCACAGTTCACAAAATTTTAATTTTAATAATTCAGCACAATATGCTTCCAATTGGAGATCTCTCAGAAGAAGCGCAAGAAAAAAGGAACAAAGACTACAGAGAAAATTTCCAGATATTGTACTAATGAAGATCTTATTAATATTTTGTTGTGCACATCAGACCCATATATGTCCAGTATTCGACAAAAATGGAAATCAACCTCATTAGAGTTAGATGAAGAAACTAAACAACTACTGCAAAATGAAAATCAAAGCTATTTGGAAGAAATTTTTACTAATATTGTTTAATTAATACTAGTTTAAAGATTATAATTTGTTTCTAATTTTAGTATAAATTTTTATTAATACATTTAAATAAAATATATGTGCACTTTAAATCAATAGTAAAAGTTTACTTAAAATTTTATCGATGTTGTGTTCTGTATATAATATATCCAAATGGTATTGATATTGTTGGGAATTTCAGTGTTATTTTTCAGTTTAATCCTCACAAGAATTAGCTTTCTTCCAAAAAAACCAACCTTTGGCCCCTGTGAATATTGAGATTAAATAAATGTCAGGGGCCAAATGTTGTCATTTTCTGACCAAAATTAAGTTTAGGAATAATAAATAAGTATTGGTTGTAAAATACGATTGAAGAAAATAAGAAATTATAAAAAAAAAATGTCAAAATATTCAACTTTTACATGGAAACTCAACAAAAAATTAAAATGCATTTTTAACTCTACATTACTTACGTTCCTATCAGTCGATTTTTACGTTTGAACACGCATTGAAGCTTAAAGTCCCTCCTGTTGAACAAAACAAATTGCGTAAAAAAATACCAATCCGGTCAAAAGTTATAGAGTTTTGACCGCTATCTCGCGAAATTGACCACTGTGCGCCCGGCCGAAGGCCGTCTATGCGAAAATCTTTAATTAGCGAAGCCGGTGTTGGTTATACCATAGAGAAGAAAATCCTTGCGACCGGCCGAAGGCCGGCTATGCAGAAAATCTTTATTTAGCGAAGCCGGTGTTAGCTATACCATAGAGGAGAAATGCAAATTCTATATTGGTTGAAATAAGAAGTTTAACTCAGGAAGAAGAAATTGATGAAGAATTAAGTGATTCAGAATAAAAATTAAAAAAAAAACCTATTTTTGTGCGCACTCGAAATTTTTTTAATTTTTTTTACTGATTTTAATTTAGCCTGATAGTACATTTAATTACCTTTCCAATGATACCCATTGCTTCATTCCGTAATAAAATGGTCGAGATATATCATATTTTACATAGAAACTTCGGGGGTCCGTAACTCCGAAACTAAGGGTCGCCCACAATTTTTTCATTTAACATTTTTTGCTTAAAGTAAATTTTACACACAATATGTTACATTTGTTCCGTTATTTTTATTTTCGATATTTCGCTACTCCATTGTGTAGATCATCAGGAAAGAAAAGAGACTAATTCGAAACTTCCATATTTAGATACTTTACTCATAAGGAGTGGTTATGACTTAGTAATGACTTTGAGTCTGTTAACCACTGCAAATTACTGTTTAAACTTCACAATAACTTTAATTTATCCAACACAAGTTGTAAATTAATATCATCTTTTTTATCTAACCGATCCCAGTTTGTCTCATACAACTCCTGCAAATCTAATATTAATCGCATAGTATCTGGCGTCCCACAAGGATCTATCCTTGGACCATTGCTTTTTATTACTTATATTAATGAAATTAATGAATGTATATATAATTCCACGTTAAATATGTACGCAGACGATATTCAATTGTGTTGTTTTAGCAACAACCATTCATTTAGTGATTGTACTTCAATGATCAATGCTGATCTTGCTAACATTTCTTCTTGGGCCTATCGGAATGATATTACAATTAAACCTCAAAAAACCCAAGCAATTGCTTTTGGACGCCCACGGAATAATTCCTTGCCTAATATTTTAGTAAACGGATATAATGTTTCCCTTTGTGATACTGTAACCTGTCTTGGAGTTACTATAGACAAAGATCTTAAATTCGTACCTCACATTAACAACGTTATTTCCATGATAAATTTTACACTTAAAAGATTACACAGGGCAACAGCAAAAATATGCTCGAGTAACTACTATATACATTTGATGTATCATGGCTACCTTAGTACAAAAATGGTAAAATTTTTAAATTCTATGGATAGATTTTTTTTTAAAAATTTTTTTTTTTTTAAATTGCAATTTTTTTGAGACGTTTCTTCAAATAATTAATGATAACTCAAAAACTACTAGTCCGATATTATTAAAATAAATTCAGAAAAATTAAGATTTGCATAGCCTTTAATTCGTCTATATATCGCGTTTCAATCGGATCAATAGTATCGGAGTTATAATAAAAAACTTAAGAAAAAAATATATTTTTTACGTAAAAATGGCAAAAATTTTCGTTTTAAAAAAATCATAAAAAATCGAAAACGGCAAAAAACTTCCAGATTCATTTTTTTATCGCATAGCGACATATAATAGCAACAAAATGAGATATCGACCATAAAAATCGATTGATTTTTTTCGAATTTATTCACATTTTAGTGAATTCGCTCATTTTCACAAAATTTTAGTTTTTTGCTTGATATACGCATTATAGCGGGTTTTCAAATGTGTGAAAAACATAAATTTTCCAATTTCAAGGGGTGCATGTCGGATTAATGTTAGATTTGATGAGAAACTTCCACCCACAAAATTTTAGTCGAATTCGACAACGTTAACACGTAGCGCATAGGCCCCAAATCTGAAAAAAAGCGTTTAAATCGAAAATAATTGACAAATTTTCAGTTTTTGCAAAATTAACGCTATTTATTTCCCCTTTTGCAAAAAAGTGGATCCTGGCCCTTAGGGCAAACACAATGAGATTTACAATAAGCTACATGTCTTTAAGTTTTCGAGTTATTACAATTTTCACTGGCCATTATATGTCCTTGAGAACTTGCCGAAGACAATTTACAAAAACATTTTACTTTTAAAATTTTTTATTTTTTTCTTTTTTAACAATAAAATATAAAATTTCGCTAAAATTGACTGATATCTTCCTATTACACAACACAACAAAATAAAAAAATTAGATGCTCTTGAAACCACTATACAATATCCAGGTACTGCCAAAGTGTTTTGGATGAATGAGAAATGTATGGCAAAACAAGTACGCGAAATACTGTTTTGGGCAAAACACGTATTTCTGTGGGACACGTGTTACTGTGGAAATACAGTATTGAATGTAGAAAATTGTTTAGAACAGATCTTTATGGCATTTTTATGATTTTCAGAATTAAAAAAAGTAAGCAATAAAGGAAAAGTTTTTTAATTTTTACGATTTCAGTAGAAATCTGATAAACGATGAAATGCTCCTTTTCTGTTGGCTACCTGTCGCCCTTGCTTCATTTTGACAATTGCGGCGGCAAAGTAATAAACGTTCATAAATTTGCGTGCACGCCGAATTGGGTTTTTCCGCTGGCTACCTGTAAAGATTGATTTTTTGCATAGCATTCCTTAATGTTTTTTACGATTCTTGGGAATAGGTAAAAAATAGGACCACATTAAGGGTTGTTCGAAATTTTAGTATCATTATTTATAAGAGCTCCTTGAGCCATTTATATTCATTCAACAAGTGTTTGCGGTAACAGAAGCATAATTTTCAATCAGCCATGAGCAAGAAAACTAGAACATTTTTATGTAAAAACAATCCGGACTCATTTTGTTATGTGTGCGGCCAATATATTAACGAAAAAAAACGGAAATGCTTCTCAGCTTCATTTCAAAAGTCATATGAAGATTGCTTTAATATAAATCCGAAGAATTTTAACGAACATTGGACGCCGAGTACTATATGTACTTCATGTCGATTCAATTTAACTCTAAGCTCATCTAACAAAAAGTAAGTATAGGTTAATACATTTGGAATATTTTATAAAATTTTTAATTTATGGAAAAGCTGAGAGCAGGAATATTTGACGGCCCACAAATTCGCAAATTGGTCAAAGATACCGATTTTCTCAGTTCAATGTCAGAAATTGAGAAAAATGCATGGGATTCGTTTGTATGGGTTATTCAACATTTCTTAGGAAATAACAAGAATGATGATTATGTTGCGCACGTTGAAGAGATGTTAACTCACTTCCAGAATCTTGGATGCAACATGAGCATCAAGTTACATTACCTTCACAGTCACTTAGATCGTTTTCCTGAAAATCTAGGAGACTTAAGTGAGGAACAGGGCGAACGATTTCACCAAGATATTCGGACAATGGAGGAAAGATACCAGGGTCGCTGGGATGCACACATGATGGCAGATTTTTGCTGGAGTATTCAGAGCAACACTTCGTTATTCAATAATAGAAAATGTCAAAAGAAAATTCCAAAGTTTGTAGTTTATAATATTTATTTATTTATTTCCTTATTTTATATGTTGTAATAAATTTAAATAATAAAATATAAAATAAAAGAAAATACATGAATAAAACAATGAAATGCATTTTCGATCTATTCCATCGATTTGACTTAGTTACATTTTTTTGTCAATTGCCTTCGGCAAGTAACTTGAAAACTGTTTAACCGATTTAAAAGATATGTAGCTTATTGTAAATCTCATTGTGTTTGCCCTAAGGACCAGGATCCACTTTTTTGCAAAAGGGGAAATAAATAGCGTTAATTTTGCAAAAACTGAAAATTTGTCAATTATTTTCGATTTAAACGCTTTTTTTCAGATTTGGGGCCTATGCGCTACGTGTTAACGTTGTCGAATTCGACTAAAATTTTGTGGGTGGAAGTTTCTCATCAAATCTAACATTAATCCGACATGCACCCCTTGAAATTGGAAAATTTATGTTTTTCACACATTTGAAAACCCGCTATAATGCGTATATCAAGCAAAAAACTAAAATTTTGTGAAAATGAGCGAATTCACTAAATTGTGAATAAATTCGAAAAAAATCAATCGATTTTTATGGTCGATATCTCATTTTGTTGCTATTATATGTCGCTATGCGATAAAAAAATGAATCTGGAAGTTTTTTGCCGTTTTCGATTTTTTATAATTTTTTTAAAACGAAAATTTTTGCCATTTTTACGTAAAAAATATATTTTTTTCTTAAGTTTTTTATTATAACTCCGATACTATTGATCCGATTGAAACGCGATATATAGACGAATTAAAGGCTATGCAAATCTTAATTTTTCTGAATTTATTTTAATAATATCGGACTAGTAGTTTTTGAGTTATCATTAATTATTTGAAGAAACGTCTCAAAAAAATTGCAATTTTAAAAAAAAATTTTTAAAAAAAAAATCTATCCATAGAATTTAAAAATTTTACCATTTTTGTACAAAGGCAGTCATGATACATCAAAATTATATAGTGGTTTTAAGAGCACATGAAATTTTTTTTATTTTGTTGTGCTGTGTTATATTATAGAGTATATCCTCATATTTACCCTATATATTTAGATATCGTTTAACACACGCCATTCTCATGCCTCACTTTAACTATTGTGTTGATGTTTACTGTGGTACAAATAAGAAATATATTTCTAAATGTAATAATTGCTTTAAACGAATTTTAAGATTTGTTTATGGATTGGATTATATGAGTCATACCTCCCAATACTATGTTCCATTTATAGGTTCTTCGTTCACAAACCTAGGCCCCTATTACGGTTTACAACTCAACTCTACTTCAGTTGAAATTTTATAATTTGGTATGATCAATTACAACTCAACTTGTCAAAAATGTTCAAATTAAATTTAAATTGTGTTACAACTCAGAAATTAAATAGTCCTGCTAGGCAGCCACTATACCAAGCAAATGCTCATTACCCTCAGTTAGCTCAACCCACAACCAAACATGTTTCATACGCGGATATGTTAAAATCCAATCAATTCTACCCCAAATATGCATCCAGAAGCTAAAGAACAAACACCATCTGGTAACTACAATCGTCTCGAAGCAAGTATCGAGACATTAGTGCATTCGTTAAACAGTTTTATGAGCTCTATGAGCAGCATGATGCAAGAAATGGTTAGCATGCAATCTATGAGGTTGCAGGCGATACTTAACAAACCATGAACTGTTTAAAAATATGTTTCTGGAACGCAAACGGCTTACGCCAACACAAAAATGAACTCGAGTACTTCTTGAAGAACCAACAAATTGATGTCATGATGGTTTCAGAATCTCATTTAACAACAAATAGCTTTTTTAAAATCAATGGCTATATATTATATGACACTAAAGACCCCCGTGGCAGAGCATGTGGTGGTTCAGCAATACTAATAAGGGCTCGAATTAAACATCATTTACTGTGTGTTTTTTGTGAGGACTACCTTCAATCAACAAACATCTGTATTGAAGAATATCATCAAAACTTTGTTATTTCTTCGATTTATTCACCTCCTAGATTTCAAATATCAGAGTCAATATATCGAATTTTACAAATCACTAGGTCCCTGTTTCATAGCATCAGGCGACTACAACGCTAAACATACGTTTTGGGGATCACGTCTAATAACTCCAAAAGGTCGTGTTTTATTTAACACTATTTCAAAAATGCGTCTGAATGTGATATCAAGTGGACAACCCACCTATTGGCCTACTGATCGACAAAAAATACCTGATGTTATTGATTTTGGCGTGACTAAAGGTATTTCGAGAGAAATGATTAAGGTTGAAGCGTCACTCGAATTATCCTCAGATCATTCACCCACTATTGTCTATATATGGAATCAGCAAAATATCGTGTCGCCAACAACTTGCACAAGCATTAATTGGTTGAAATATAGAAAGTATCTCAGTACTCATTGTTCGGATAACATACCGCTAAGAACACCAGAAGATGTGCACCAGAGACTAATTTATTTTGATCAAAACCTTAAATCAGCTGGCCAACATGCGACAGAAACCAGACAACCAGCTAGATACAATCAAATTTATTTTGTAGATGTCGAGCGGCTCTTGGCTGAAAAAAGAAAAATTAGAAGAGAGTGGCAAGCACACAGATCTCCTCAACTCAAATCTAGACTTAAAGATTGCACGAAACGGCTAAGACAGCTGCTAGAATCTCGAAAAGTAGCATCACTGAAAAATTACTTGGAAGAACTCGACGCAACTGCACAATCAGATTATTCATTATGGCGTGCATGTAGAAACCTTAAAAGACCGGTCATACGTAACCCTCCCTTGCGAACTTCTTGTGGAGACTGGGCAAGGAATGATACCGAAAAAGGCAATTTGTTTGTTGGACATTTGAAGAAGGTTTTCACCCCAAATGTATGTACTGATATAGCTGAGTTGCCATCAGTAGAGAATAGTGCCGTAGTACCCCTAAGATTTGAATTTAGCGATATTGAAAGGGCAATAGCAGATTTAAACACCAAAAAAGCCCCTGGCGTTAATAAAACAAGTAACAAGATGTTAGTTGAGTTGCCCCGTATAGGTCGCAGAATTATCCTGTTTGTTTTTAATGCCATCTTACGTCTTGAGTACTTTCCCACAGAGTGGAAGGTCTCTTTGATAACTATGATTCCTAAACCAGGAAAAGACCACACAAAAGTAGAATCATACAGACCTATAAGCCTTTTATCAAACGTGTCAAAGTTATTTGAGAGAATATTAATAACTAAGCTGAATCCAATTCTTAGCGCGAAAGGATTCATATCGAACCATCAATTCAGAAAACAACATAGTACGATCCAACAAACACACAGATTAGTAAATGTAATTAAAACGACCTTTGAAGAAAAAAAATACTGTTCTGCGCTCTTTATCGACGTTTCTCAAGCATTCGATAAGGTTTGGCACGAAGGCCTAATATTTAAGCTAAAGCTGAACTTGCCCGAAAACTTGTATAAGCTCTTAAAAGATTATTTAACGAATTGCAAGTTTTTACTAAAAGAAGGTGACTTTTTAAGCTCGCCACAGCTCATTGAAGCCGGAGTTCCCCAAGGTAGTACTTTGGGACCAATTTTATATTTACTGTACACATCAGATATGCCAATTAGCACCCTAGTCCACACATCAACTTTTGCAGATGACGCAGCTTTTTTAAGTATTCATGAAAGTCCCAAGAAGCATCACAACTTTTACAAGACCACATACTCAATTTGGAAAAATGGCTAGAAAAATGGAGAATAAAAGTGAATGAACAAAAATGTACTCACATAACTTTCACACTGCGTAGGGACTCATGCCCTCCTATTCGCATAAATAACCAAATGATACCACAGCTTTCAGACGTTAAGTATCTGGGTATACATCTTGACCGTCGCCTTACTTGGAAAAGCCACATTGTCTTCAAGTTAACACAAATGAAACTAAAAGCAGTACAACTAAATTGGCTTATTGGCAGAAACTCCACCCTGAGCTTAGATTGTAAACTTCCACTGTACAAGTCGATCCTCAAACCAATTTGGTGTTATGGGATTCAGTTATGGGGCACTGCCTCAGCTAGCAATGTAGAAAAAGTATTATTACATCTGCTCCCTGGTATATAAAAAATTCGAACATCCACAAAGACCTAAACATGTCATCAGTTAAAGCAGAAATAGCGAAACATGCAGTCACATATCTAAGGAGGCTTGAATCTCATCCAAACCCTTTGGATGCTGAATGAACCTGGTTATATTCGACTAAAAAGAAGAGATATTGCTTTTCTTGGCCGTACATTACAAACATTATTTTTGTCTAGCACTGGCTGGACTTAAAAAGAATATTTTATTTTTGACTTAAGATACGAGTAATTATTGTTAGTTCAAAAATATTGAAGATACAATAAATAAATTATGAAAAAAAATAAAAAAAAACTCTGTTGTAGTTTCACCGTTTACAACCGTGTTAGTTCGGTTAACAAAAGTTTAAAAAAATTACAACTCATCAGTAGCAGTTGTTTCAAATTACAACT
Source organism: Phasia obesa (assembly GCA_949628195.1). Lineage (NCBI taxonomy): Eukaryota > Metazoa > Arthropoda > Insecta > Diptera > Tachinidae > Phasia > Phasia obesa. Next base: position 65,317,223 of record OX451219.1, read on the forward strand.
CATCAGTAGCAGTTGTCTTTCAAGTTGTCTTTTAGACAACTCAACTGAGTTGAGTTGTAAACCGTAATAGGGGCACTAATTAAACTACGTTCGCTTCACCTGTTTTATAACTCTTTTAAATATGGTTATCCCTCGTATATTGTAAGTAAATTTGAATTCATCCATTCAAACAGAAATATTCAAATTTTATTTGACTCTTTCAATAGTTGTATCTATATATTTTCATTTCAAATTCGAGTGACTCGTATTTGGAACAATCTACCAATACATCTTAGATCATTCTCTGCATCATTTAATGTTTTCAAGAAATAATTGCTTCTATATTTTAACACTATTAGTACGTAATTGTTTTTGATTTTGACTAGTAGATATTTTGGTTCTTACCTCGTGGTTCCGGATGACGATTGTGTCGGACGGTTGAGTGGTTTGCATGTATATTGTTTTTGTATCATAAACAGGATACATGTAGATCGCTCGATAGTCTTACGCATTCGTTGTCTGGAGCCATGGGGTGGGAATTGTAATGTTTGTTGTTCTGAATCAAAATTTATTAATAATAACAAATCAAAAATATATGTATATTCATCGTCAGTTTTACTCAATTTTAGTTGTGTTTTTATTGAAAAAAGTGTATCATGATGTTAGGGCTCATATTCTCAATAATTATATAAATTTCAATTTATTTTATGTATTTCTTTTTATTATTTATTTTTTATTATTACATTTGTAATGTTACTTTTATAATGTTATCTTCTAAAATCTGTTCTACCAAGCAATCCATTAATTAAGAATATATTGATTAAATAAAGTAAATAAAGAAATATATTGGTACCAAAGACCAAAGTCTTCTGGAAGAATAATTAACTATTACTCAAAACATAGTAAACGAATCATAGTAAAACAGCTAAAAATTTAATAGAAAGAGTTCTAACAATAAGCAATACGGAAATCACAAAAATAATAAGAATAAAATTAGAAATATGTATATTGAATAATAATACAGCTAATTCTGTTTTAACACGGTAGATTGGTTCCAGAAAAATCCGTGTAAAAAAAGACATTGATCATATACAAAAATAGGTGATTGGTTCCTTATCTTTAAAACCTGTTAAAATTAGTGAAAGGAGACTGTTTTAAGACGGCCTTCGGCCGGGCGCAAGGATTTTCTCCTCTGTGGTATAACAAACACCGGCTTCGCTTACTAAAGTTTTCCTTCATAGCCGTCCTTCGGCCGGCTACACCGACTTCGCTTTCTAAAGGTTTTCTACGTACTATACACATGTTTTCATAAAAAAGTCATTGGTTCCCAATAGGTAAATTTTTTTTATAAAATTTGGCACCATGTGATAGTTTTATATAAAAAGTTCGGGCCCATAACTCGGAAAATAAGGGCGACCCCCAATTTTTTAATTTTACATTTTCTTAATATTTTATAATTTTTTGATTGGTCAAGCTTCACGGAACTAGACTTAAGCCCAAAACGATGTTTTTCAGAATTATACGTTAGATTAAAAACCGCTTAGTTATATTTTTTTAGTATTGAGAGAAGTTTACTAAATTTTAATTTTATTATCGTTAAAAATTTTTGCTGGGAAGTTAATCGAACACAGTTATTTTTTCCATTTTCTTTTCATATTAGTTAATGCGAATTAATTTTTTTTACTAATCTAGCCAACCAAACAAAATACATGTTTTTTTTTATTATATTTGTTGTCGCTTCGCTTTCACCTGATAAATGGATTCACCTTGAATAAGTCCTATTATTTGCTGTAAACTTTTTTTTTATTTTACAGAATTATATGCCTCGTTTTCACAATCTTTCATACGTTTAATACGTTGCAAATGTAAACCAATGTTTCGTATTTTCACCATCTATGTTGCACTAAGATGTTGATCAGTGTGAAAAAGGCTATTACTGACTAATAAAGTAGGAATCGTTACTTTCCCATATCCTTTATCTACAAAACCAAAAGAGCTGCAGATTTTCCAAAGATTTTTATTTTGCATGAATATTTGTTTAACAAATGTAATAACAAGTAATAAGTAATGGAAATATTATTCGATTTTATTTACTTTAACATTAAAAATGGTTAGGTACGAATAATACTACATAAGTACGTAACTTTTTTAGATTAAAACCACCCCGATACGTATGTTTTCGATCTTCTTAATTATCAGACTACTAGAATGAGAAAGATGCCACATGTAGAAAAAAGTGTCCATCTTACAGTCATAGCTGCCAGGTTTTTAAAAGTAATATCGTCATATTTTAGGGAAAAATCGTCATTATCGTCAAAATAACTTATTGAAATCGTCATAAAAAAGTCAAACTAAAAAAACGTCACCCTCTTCAACAAAATAGAAAACATCTTCTGTAACTTCAGAAAACTAACTTTTTTATCACTAATTAATATTATAGAAATTAATTTAAATTAGAACTTTAAATTTATTTTAAAAATTAAATCTTGATAATATCTTGAAATTAACTTATTAGTGTCAATTTTATCAATATTTGCAACAAAAATATCTCTAATGGTTCCTACATCTCTAAAATTCTAATAGCGACAGCTTCTAGGGATAACCAACTCGTTTTATTTCTAATAGACTTAAAATAATGTCAAATTGGTTTCGCCTCTACGGACTATTTGACAAATAATTGTGACAAAGTTTCTATCGATTATGGAAGTTTTAGACAAGCGTAACAACCAGTGGGCCCTTAAGCTCAGGGGGGCCTCGAATCCTTACCAGAAATCTCGATCGAACTGAACTTTTGGAAATTTCTCCCATATTCAAAATAAATTTAATCATGTGAACTCAGTTGAGAGAAATATAAAAGTTGTGCCTAGGGAATACCCCTAAATTCTTTCTGTAGGTTGGCAGTGTTGTCATTTTGACGGGTAGTGATATGTGCATTTTATTATTCATCGATTTGCGTTTTATTGCGAATTCGAGTTAAGATTTTTGTTTCGAGAACGGTTAAAAAATTAATGCTGTATCAGGAGTAAGTATGCTAGTATAAATAAACTTTTTTTGTACTGGTCAATATAGTGGTTCAATTCTATTTGATATTACGTTTATATTGATATCCGTTAAGTCAACAAATCGTGTCAACTCTATAGATTTCGGCTACAGCTCATTGTATAACGCGAAATATCGTGAAAAAATGCAAGTCACCTGCAGTAGGTACATTAATTCAGGTCCGCGGGAAGGAGATCGTTCATGGTGGTCTCCACCGTTAAATGTGGTAACACTAACGGTGATAATTTTTTCCCTGGATTCCACAACGACACTTGTAGCGTATCATTGTGTTTCCTTTTACTTTTAAAGTCGTCAGTGAACAGTGAGTACCAACCTACTCGAGCACAATCTAATATTGTATTGTTTAAATAAATTATAAAACTGAAATTATGGATAAAAACAAGAAACCCAGTGGTGCATTTAAGCGAAAAAAAACGCCAAGAAAGAGAAGTTCGTAAACGGAAATTGCCCAAAATTGACAAGTTTTTTAGTCAGCCTTCTGCAAGTACATCTGACCAAAATATTTCTATTGATAGTGACTCAAATAATGTGGTAACTGCAGTGTTGGTTGAGATGCCTACTGAAGAAGATTCGACAATTATTGCAATTGGAGATACCTCCGCTGCCGATCATGTGAACGTGGATGATGTTTGCATGACACACATAAAATCGAAATCTTATGAATTGGGGAAACTTCACGAATAAAATATTAAGTGATAACGAAAAACGTCAAATTGTTGATATGGGGTCTTTACAGCCTTCAGGACTTTTCCAACAGATACCAACCAGAATAATAGGTGTTTTTCAAAATCGTATTATGTTTCGTGTTCTAAATATGAGCCAGTTAATCGTTTTTGGTTATATTATTCCAAAATACTAGACGCTGCCTATTGTCAATCCTGCTGGTTAATTGCTTCACAAAGGAATAATGTTTGGTGTACGGAAATTCGAGATTGGAAGCTTTTATCATATAGAATTAAACAACACAGTTGTTCGAGTGGCCATTCGGAAGCATGTGCTGTGTATGAATTTTGCAAAAAAACGATACTAATACTATCGGCAAGGAACTTGAAAATGAAATTCGCAAAGAAGCATCATTTTGGAATTATTTCTAAGTTTTTTTATCGTTTTATTTTGTTTATAATTATTAACTGTTTAATATCAGGACTTTTTTGAAATTGTGTTTTTATGTTTTTAGGATCTACAAGATATCTGAGTGCAACAACAAAAATGAAATGATTGAGAGCTTGGGGCCAAACTCCAAACCCATCTACTAGAACAAATTAGAGCGTCACCGTTTTTTGCCATCATAATGGATACGACACAGAATATATCGAAGGTAGATCGGACACCATACCAAAAAAAACTAAATCCGACTAGATGGACCAGTATGGTCAATACGATATCTGCAATGAAACTTCGTTATTTTGATATTATCAAAACATTATCAGAAATAGTTCTAGAGTCCTAATATTTATTTTTTATTACATGTTTTGAAGCAACTTTATTACAAAAGTATGACGAATTCCAAAGAAAATATTCAAATATAATAGGCACTAGTTTTTCACTTCAATTTATTAATATTGACTCAAGCATGGACTGTTCACCAATTATGTAAGGAAATAATGAGCAAATATGGAGTTATAGAATGCCACCTAACGGAAGTACCTACAGCAATGTTATTATTCTTTACAATTCGTCACTTCTGCAGCAGCTGAAAGGTCATTTAGCAAATTAAAAATAATAAAAAATTACTTAAGAAATAATATGGGCCAAACTCGACTCTGACATTTATCGCTAATAGCAATTAAAAACAAAACCGCATCAAGCCTGGATTTAAACGAAGTCATTGATACTTTTGCGAAAATAGAAAAAATAGAATTCATATTTTTAAATACATAGTAAAAAATCGAAGAGCACACCAAAACACGACTAACCTTTTAATCCGTCAAAAACAAGCTGACAATTCAAAATGGCTGATATTGTCAACATAAATAACAGACATTTGTACCAACATTAAAAAAATGCGAAAATCGAACATAGAACCTCACGAAAATTAAAAATAACGGTTATTTTTGGATCATAATGTATATTTCATATTTTTATGTGATAAAACCTAACTAGTTTACATAGCAGTGGGCCCCATTTTTTAATTTGCCCCAGGACCCTTGGTTACCTAGCTACGCCACTGGCAACAACACAACGCCAAAGAATTATTATAAAGTAATTGTTAATTAGTTATTGTTAATAACAAAATGTGTCTGTCAAGGTTGCTTTAGCAGTACAAATAAATGATACAAACTAGAATGATTTAAAATCGTCAAAATTAGGGTATAAATCGTCCCATCGTCATCATGTCTTTTATAGGACCCAAAATTGTCAAAATGACGATAAATCGTCAAATCTGGCAGCTATGCTTACAGTATGTTTCATATTTTATGTTACTTTAACTTATACATGAAAGGTTTAACAAGCTAAAGCCTGGTACTCTGTTCAGTTTTTCATGCGGAATGCTGTCAAATTACAAACATATAAAAAATTTCTATGAAAAAGTCACGAAAAAATGTTGCAGAAGTAGTACTCTGTTTCTGCTGTGTAAAAAACATTGAAATGTTTCTGGCAACATTTTATCAAAGCTGTGAAATAAAGCAAAGGGGCATTATTTCATGTGGAATTTTTCTTGGTTTTTGTTAGACATCTTTTGCAATAGACAGAAACAGGGCAGACATTTTTTTAATCTCTTTTGCTCTGTCTTAATGCGTTCACAATTGGACATAAACTAGACAGATAGATTTTTGCACATTCTACTTTCGGATTTATTTACTTTACAATTGTGTGTGTTTGAAAATCTGTGGAACATGTACTTTTAAGCAAGTAGACGCCGACTTGGGAAATATAATATGAAGTACCACAGAAAAAAGCGAAAAGCAGAAAAGAGAAACGAAAATATGTCCAGTACGATAGTCATGAAATACACACTGTACCTCTTCAACCCCTTGCCTACAAATCTCATCTGTCTGCCCCGTTTCTGTCTATTGTGTAATGGCATTTAACATTTCTAAAACAATGTGGTATACTTAAAAACAATAAAATCGTACAATTCTTTCAAATCGCAAGATAGACACCACATTTTAAATGTCAAATTTTCCTTGTGAAAAAATAAATGTTGCTCAACATTTTTCATAAATTCGAACAGAGTACTAGGCTTTAGGGGATGAACATTTTCAATACAGAATAATAAATAATTAAAATTAGTATTCAATCCAACGTTTTTCGCACACGAAAAATACAAAATTCATATTTAAACATCTAAAACTGGAAATATTTTAAAATACCAACATTAATAGCCCGTTCAGGCTGCCACGAAATTAAGTCATTTCGTGATTTCGGCCGAAATCAAGTTGAAATTACGTAATTTCTCATACATTTTACCATTGCCCAAATTAACTCATTCTACTTAATTTCGTCGAAATTAACTTGAAATTAATATAGACAACACTGGTTTTGTAGAAAAAGCTATTTTTTTGCAACCATGACCATATTTACAACTTTGAAAGTCCGTTTTATTTGAAAAAAAATTTAAAAGCCAAATGAAATAATGGAAATATGTATATACATAATTGTACATTAATTTTGTTGTAGTTTTGTTTTTAACAATTGTGTATATTTTAAATCAATACGAAATTGCTGTACGAAAGCTTTTTGCTTAAGAATTAAATTAAACAAATATAACTAAACGTGATCAGCTGTTTGCGAACTCAAATGTCAAAAAACCCAGTATGAACACTTTAGATTTCGTTCGTAATTTCAGCTCGAAATTACTGAATTTCTTGGCAGCCTGAACGGGCTATAATACAAATTTGTCTACCAATAAATTCTTAGACTTGGGTTTTTTTGACAAAAGAAAAATGGTAAAGGGTGCAAATAACTATAGTCTTTGACAGTAGTACTTTAGTCCTAAATTTACTTATATTTTAAAATATATAAAATATTAATGTTCATACGGTGATCGTTTTATATCGGCAGAAATATACAATAAAGACCTGCATATGTTGAACTATACAACATGATGACAATTGTCGCACCATGCTATTGTCAATTCATGCACTGTTATTCGAACATGTTTGACATGGGTTACGACGACAGTAACGAAAAAGTTACAAGTAAATTATAGCATGGTTCGAAAAACGAATTGATACGCATGAGTAATAAAACCACGCATGCGACATAATGCGACACATGTCACACATGCGTCACTTGTTTAATATGATGTCTTCTAGTTATTTGTGTTGTTTATGACATGCATAAAGAAAGTGAAAAAAATACAATAAGAAAATTTCTTCATGCAGCTGACTATTATTTTTATTGTTTTCAGAGAATTTCTTTAAAAACATAATTTTGAAATGTATTTTAATAAATACAGTTATTTATATATATACACAATATGATTCACGTGTTATTAAAAATTCCCAGCAATAAATAAATAAAAACCGATGTTTTAAACATATATGTATGTATGTGCCGTAAAAGCAAAAACAATAACGCGGGAAATTTACTTTGTCTATTTTTTATTTTAAACAGGTAAATTTTGTTGGTTCGTTTTACAGGTCTAAATTTTACTACATACCTATTTTTATTGTTATATTTCTTGAATAAGCTAAAAAATAATTCATGGAGTGTATTTTAAAGAAATTACCTGAAAATTCCTTTATAAGAAATTTTAAAATTCATTTTGTGGAATATTCTGCTGCTGTGTGGATTGATATGATACATACATATGTATGTATATATTTATTGAATTTGTACAATTTAAATTGTTTTTCTTATACATTTATTTATTACTTTTATTTAAACATGTTTGTTCGAGATAATCTAGGTTATGTTGCCAGTGATAATTTGTTTTTGCGCTCTAATTTAAATAATTTTGCTTGGAATATTAATATAGGTCTATAATTGCGCTAGTTTTAATTTAAACCCAAACTCTTCGAAATTGTTGGAGATCAAGGCTTTGCTGAATGAAACATGGATAAAGGTAACGATCTCCACAAATGTTATTGATATTACTGGATATGTTTGCCATAGAAGTTATCGACCTAGTGGTTTTGTAAAATATTGAACATAAGGTGGTACATGTTGGCACGAGATATGGAGTCGTTGAGTGTCTGTTTGTTGAACTTATACTTGGGAATGCGAAGATTTTAATTGGGACTGTTTATTGTTCTCATGGTGATTTGATATCGTTTGAAGATGAGGTGTCTGATTTACTTGTTCGCTATTCTAACATTGTAATTTAGAGTGACTTTAATAACAATTTATATGATCCAGTTAAGTCGTTAAGGTTTCGTAGTATTTGTAGAGGAATAAATCTTTCTCTGGTACAGTCAGTTTTATGGTTGAGTTGATGTGAAGTCGGTAGAATATATGGTTTTAAACTGTAGTTTTGATAAAATGTACTTATTTGACTCATAGTGTTGATGATCAGTTAAAAATTTTAAATGACAATATGAAGTTACTGCATTTAATTGATCCTTTCAAGCGACGATTAATAAGAAATAGCGGGGATGACTGGTTCTTTTCAACTATTATGGAAGGTTGCAAGGATTGTTCCCATAAATAAGAATTACATTTATGCAGGTAGCAGTAAATTTAAACCAATATCTATATTATCTATCTTGCATAAGATGGTTGAACATCTTATAAAGTTTAAATTTTTAATTTTATTACAATATTTGTTAATTGTTAATAATGTATAAGCAGAATATTGCAACCGATTATAGCCAAGAGGCTAGGTTATTGAAAATAAATAAAAAATGCAAACTATTTATCTAGATACATTATAAAAATGCGTTTATTTATTAGAATTCAGATTTTCTCTATAAGGCAATTGCTGATGATCACCTCAAACAAATAATACACACAACTCAAAACCTTATTCATATGTGCATATACAACATGTTGATCAGCACAACAGGGCACAATACATATGTCACAACAGCTTGTTCGAGTTGGCATAAAATAACATGGCATGGAATTTTTGTGTGTGACAGTTTTTTAAATATTGTTGAAAAGTGCAGCACTCTAGTGTGTACCTGCTCAAAAAATTTTATTAAAATTTACGTGATGCGAACACAGGCAGACAGACAAAAATTCTTATAATTACTGTTTTGTATTCTATTTCGATTATTATCTGCACCAGTATCAAAACTTTAAAAAATAATTCATGTACTGTATTATATGTATAGATATTGTGAATTTAAGATTTATATATTAAATTTTTAGCATAAACTCAATCAATCAATCTGCATTTTTTTTTACCAATAATCGGCATTTCGTGACTTTTTTAGTAAAAATCGGCAAAATGCCGAAAAATCGACACTTTTGGCAGTCCTGATTAGGCTACATTAACCCCCTCCCGAAGTCATTCCTTAAGACCTGTCTGCGCGAATTTTTTTTCTCAGTGCGCGTTGTTCGGAAAACATCCCGTTAAGAACACCAGAAGACGTAGAGCAGTGCTTAATGATTTTCATTGAAACATAAAATTAGCTGCCCAACATGCAACAGTAACCCAACAAACAGGCAGATGCAACCACACAAGAGCCTGACTGAAGAAAGTAAAATTCGGAGAGAGTGTGCAAACACATAGATCTCCTCAACTTAAAACTAGACTTAAAGATTGCACGAAGCGGCTAAGAGACCTACTAGAGTCTCGAAGAGTAGCATCTCTGAAAAATTTCCTGGAAGATCTGGACCCATCTCCGCAATTAGATTATTCATTATGGCGTGCATGTAGGAACCTTAAAAGACCGGTCGTACGTAAGCCTCCCTTGCGAACTTCTTGTGGAGACTGGGCAAGAAATGATATCGAAAAAGGCAATCTGTTGATCATTTAAAAACGTGTTTACTCCAATTACAACTACCACCTATCGATGTTAGTCCCTAAGGTTTGAGCTTCGAGATATTGAAAAGGCAATAACTGATTTAAACTCCGATAAAGCTACTGGAATTGATAAAACCAGCAATAAGATGTTATTTGAATTGCCAAGTATAGCCCAAAAAAAATATTCTTTTTGCTTTTAGTGTCATTTTACGTCTTGAGTACTTTCCTACAAAGTGTAAGATTTCTTTGATTACCTAAGCCTGGCAAACACCAAACCAAGGTTGAATCATACAGACCTATAAGCCTTTCATAACCTTTGAGAGAATATTAATAATTCACCCTTATCGTGAATCTCAAGGGAATAAATTTTGGGGAATATTTTTTTATTCCTATGAACAATAAATTGGCATCGCCAATTGAACATTCTATTGTGAATTAATTCAATTTTATTTTGAACGCGTATTATTTTAAATTTTTCATAAATTGAGATACAATTTTAATAAATTCAGAAAAATGCATAGTATTTTGCATCTCCGTCTTAAACTTTTAGAAGAAGAAAAAAGCTATTTAGAAAAAATAAAAAGACGAAGTAAGGTAAGTGAAACCATGATAAATTGTTGGTAGTATGTATTTTTTATAATTGTTTAAAGGTTTCAACAACATTTCCGAGTTAAGAAAGCAGCTTTTAAATATATCTTAGATATGTTGGAACAGAACAGCTTGCTAAGTCATCAGCGATTCCGTCGGTTGTAAAACTTGCAGCATGTCTACGCTTTTTTGCAGAAGGAAGCTATCAAAATGTGTTGAGCGGCAAATGGACGTTGGTTCAGCCCAATCTACTTTTAGTGAGGTATTGACAGAAGTATTACAGATTTTCGAAAGCAAACTTTGTCGAGGTGGATATGTTGGCCGGATGTAGAAAAAAAAAACTATTGCCAGAGAATTTTTTACAAAAATAATGCTTTCGGGGCGTTATAAGGTGTATTGATGGGACGCACGTAAAAATTACTAGCCCACAACATAACATGCACAATATATGTCATCACGCAGTTTAGCGAAATTCTCGAAAAAAAAATAACCCAATACAGGATAATGATGAAAACGTCACTTTGGAAACATCATACAACTCGCAAGCAGAACGGATTCGGTTGCAAATTGAAAACTCTCTTTAGCTTCTTCATTATCTTATTTATAAATATTTAAAAAACTGTATTAAAAAAAATTCTTAAGCATCTAAAAAGGCGTAAAATTAATTGTGTTTAGACTTCATGTATTTTTATTATATTTTGCTTCACTTATAATATAGGATACAAAAACTAAAAAAATCTAAAAAAAAAACAAACAAAAAAATCACATTTGTGTTATATTAGATTGTACTTCATGTATCATATAGAAAAATCTTTAAGAAAATCAGTTACTCTTCAAACAAAAAAATTCCTAAATCATAGCTTTTATACGTTTTTAAAATTAAAAAAAAAAAATATCACATTCTTATAAGTTTACATTCCATGACTATCACAAAATTATTTAATTTTTAGATCCTCGAAATGGATTTGCCGATTCTAGATTGTTATTGAACTCTGTTTCTCTCAGTTTTTCAATCGCTTTGTTGTGCCGAATTGTTTCAGCAAGCATTTTATTCTGCTCGTCCCGTATCAACGTTGAGCTTATTTTTCTGAATCTATGTTCCAATTCCGTTATTGTGCTCTTTGCACATCTTAATTGCTTCACCAAAATGGCGGCTGATGTTTTTTGGATTTTCTAATTCTTCTTGTAGCAAATCTGTGATATTTTTTTTACTTTTCTTGCCAGGCTGCTTTATTTCTGAGTTTGTTGGTGTATTATCGTCGTCTACAGCTTCACTGTAATGGCTGTAGGAGATTTTTTTGCTTTCTAAGTCTGACACTTCTAGACCTGTTTTATTTATTTTACTGTCACTGCAATGCTGCATTATATTTAAATTTTCATGATATAAACGACATCCACTGCAATATCACATATTTCTGCAGAACTTCGTTTTGTACATGTATTTTGCAACCCAAACACTTAAGCTTTCTTTAAGCCTTCAACACTTTCATCTAGCGATAGCAAACTATGTATATATTGCCTCTTCTGTAGCAGAAAATTTGTATTCTTTGTTTGGGCCGCCACAAGTTTTTTTTTTATTTTGTGTGTTTTGAATAACCTTTTTTTAACATAACTCTTCTGATCAACTTAAACCTATTATTAATATACTAGAACAATAATTTAATGTAATTGTCACATGAAACTGTAATAATGAAAAACACTTACTTTTTTCCATTCTGGAATTGATTTCGAAGGACGACCTTGACTATTTAACTGGGATTCTACATTTTTCTGAAACCCCTTGGCAATGTCGGGATTTCCACACATTAGCCAGCTGTAGCTTGTTTGCATTTCCACTTCTTTCAAATTAAAAATTAAAAAGAACGCTCGGCTTTTCGGTCCTGGTTTTAAATAAATTCAAAAAAACTCTTATGTTGTTTTTTAACTAATTTTATTCCAATATTTCGATCAACTTTGTTAGTCATCTTCAGGGAAATGTTTGACTAAAAACAGTAAACATACATTTAAAATAAAACAATTTAAAAAATAATTCTTGCAAAAAAAAAGCGACTTCAAAACAGATAGAAGGGCACCAATTTTAAACTAAAAATGTAAGAAGTAATCTGTAAGAATTAGATTTAAATCAAATAAAATATGCGCCAAAATCAGAGGGTAAAGAAGTAAAGACTATGTGAATGTCAAGCCTCTCCCTATTACTGTTCAAAAGTTAAGCTATTTTTACCAGCATCCGTCTTTTATGGGGACACCATTCAAGCCTCTGTGTATAACGGTTTCAAAGATAGGGTCACGTAGATCAAATAACATCTCATATTGGGACACCCTTTAATTTAAAATTTTCAATTAAAGACCTGTTGGTGTAAAGGACTTGGTCACAAAGATTCTTTGTAAATTTCAACTGTCTGTCTATTACGGTTCAAAAGTTTGGCCATATATATCAAATTACATGAACTTTTGGGACACCCTTTACATTATAATTCAAAATATTTATACTTGTTATTATACCAGAGAAAGTAGTGGACATTCTGCCTAATTTTCAAGTGTTTGTGTTTTACGGTTCAAGAGATAGGGCCATATAGATCAAATTACATAATTTATGGGGACACCTTTTAATTTCTAAATTCAAATTGTATATTTGCTACAGTGGACTTTGGAATACAGGTTTCTTGAAAATTTCAGCTGTCTGTCTATAACAGTTAAAAAGTTGAGCCACATACATAGAATTACATTAACTATTGGGACACCCTTTTATTTCCAAATTCAAATTTTATACTTTTTGTTTTAGCTGACTTAGCAATACAGGCTCTTTGTAAATTTCAGCGGTCTGTGTACAACTGTTCAAAAGTATGGCCATATACATCAAATTAAATGAACTATTGGAGCACCCTTTAATTTAAAATTTTAAATATTTATACATTTTATTATAACGGTCATAGTAATCGACATTCTGTCAAATTTTCAAGGTTTTGTCTATAACGGTTCAAAAGATAGGCATATATAGGTCAAATTACGGCACCTATGGGGACACCCTTTAAATTTTCAACTTATTTTTTTTATTAATTTCTGCCGTTGGGAGCTATAGCGACACGCAATTTTTTTAAATTTTAATTTGGTGCCCTTTACGGTTCTTAATACACGTAAAAAACATGTATGTTGTATGGGGACACCCTTTAATTTTTAATATAATGAACTGTTTTTAAAACGACCAACCTGAAAGCATAACCTTTCAAATAAAGAAAAAAATTTTAAAATCGGTTCAGAAATGGCTGAGTTCTGCGGTTACATACATAAAAAAAGCAACATTCAGACGAATTGATAACCCCCTTCTTTTTTGAAGTCGGTTAAAAATGATCAAATATTATAAAATTTTTACAAAAAATTTCATAGAAAATGTCTATACATAGTTAGGCATTTCAGGTGACGATATTTACCAAATACGAATTATAGTTGATTAGTAGCAAAAAGGCGCATTAATGAGTTTGTCTCATAAATTAAATCAATTTATTACCTATGCCTGTAAAAAGAGAAAAACTTGGGATATGGGTAATATATTTAAAGTGTTATAAACAACAAAAGTCATTTAAGAAGAGACAAAAAACTGCCACAGGGAATGCAGAGTCCCTGCTACCAACCATACTTTGGGTTTCAGACTTTACAATTGTCTTAACAATTGCAAATGGCAACACTTTACCGCTATTACATATTGAAATTGAAAAAAACTTTTTTTTTTGTTCCACTCTCATGTGTATATGTTACTATTTATTTGTCATAAAGTAACTTTAAGAATATGGACCCAAGCAATGATGCAAAAATAAGAGTTCAAACAGTTGCCAAGAATGATAAAAACAAAATTATACGTAGTTTTCCCACCATAAGGGTTGCCAAGCCTCAATAAAATTGAACCCTACACTTAAAATCACAATTGGACTGGAAGATTGGCTTAAGTTTGTTTCTATTATTTTTGACATACACATGTAGCTAGTATCCTATGGTACTTGACTTACTTACCAGATAATATGGTACAGCGGTCAGGTGCACTAAGTAATTATTTTACACATTTTTATCTAATTTATATTCATATGTATGTATGTATATGATTTTTTTTAAACAAATATTGATATGGTTTTTTTTTTTAACTGTCAAATAGTTTTAACATACATATTTAGTTTTATTATTTTCGATATAACCGAATTTTCAACTTAAAATAAATGAAAATACTAACTGTAACGGAAAATCAGTATTTATATTCAGTTTTTTTAGAAATGAATGTTGGAATCAGTAGAAAAAGAAAATGATTTGAATTTTAAATGTTTATTCAGTTAAAAATAACTGTACGGAATACATTTAAAATAAACTACAATCAGTTACTGTAAAAATATTCTGATAAATATTCTGTATAAAAAATATTATTATAGATCCTCTTAGGCTTTTCCACATTTTCTCACACGTTTTGAATGCCAAGAGTTGGCATCCCTGGTATTTTTGTCATTTTGTAGACCATTCAAAAGACATTATTAACAAAATTATGGCTTAATTTCCCCAACCATTACACTACAAAAAATCTTATTATACTGAAGAAACTTTTTGTTTTAAGATAAATTTTTCGTAAATTATTAAACCTTCAGACATTTGTAAAAGGCTAGCATGAGTCTTTAAACAATTTTTAAGTGAAAGGTTACATTGACATTGTTATGTTAGACAACAACATGGTTGCAACAACAACAGTGTTAATATAATAATTTGATTTGGGTACAACTATACATTTATTTATAAAATGTTACTCTTAAATCATGAATAACTCTATCAGGAATTTCTTTGCGTGTACCACTTTTAGTTGTCATAATTTAAATCCTATTTTTCCTTATTTTGTACATCCTAATTTATTATCCATATTCAGTTCACTATGGAAATTCAGTAATTAAGCTTCTTATCAATCATTACTATGGTAGTTGTGGCCATTACAATTATGTTTTATTTTGCAAATAGAAATCAGCTATAAGTTATATAAGTTGCCTCTGTAAAGAAAATATTTAATACATTATCTGTACTATAACTGCCATGACATTAATTATAAAATGCATACAATGGGTTAGAATTCAATGAAAACTCTATGCCCTAATGAACACTAACCGGAGGTTAAGTTAAATTGTATTTCACAAAGTATGACTAACTTTTAGTTTCCACGATTTAACAAAAAAGTGTATTTTAAATATAACCGAAGAAAATGTGCCGGTTAGTATTTTAAACGACATACAGTTTGTAAAAAATATCTTTGCACAGAAAAAAAACATGTAAAATTTATATTCATTCAAGAATTTCAACAAAAAACATTTACATACTGTTTTTTTTTGCACACATCCCATTACGGTACCTGTTTGCGACTATTAGGTACCAATACTTTGCAAATAGACATACACATTACAACAACACCAAAAAAAGAAGTTTACTCAGTATTAAAACTGTAAAAAAATCTTTGCATATTGAATGAAGACAATTTAAAAAAGAACAAAAATGCCGTTATTTTTCAAAAATTTTGTTAATTTGGGTTTTTTCATAAATGTGATCGTTCTTAATGTAACAAGTGAGTGCATGTTTGAATATAAAAAATGCCAGGAAAACGAGTTTCAAAAAATATTATACAATTGGTCTATTTCAATCGCTACAAAGGCAAATCTGCCAAGGAAATCGCCGATATGTTTTCCCTGAAAATCAGAACTGTATATAATATCATATCCCGTGCTGAAAAAGAAGGACGACTAGACTTAAAAGGATCCACAGGCAGGCCGAAAAAGGTGACGCAGCGAATTGAAAGAAAAATAATTAGAACTGTTTATGATAACCCCCAATCCAGCACGAGAAGTTTAGCTCTTCAAGTGGAAAAAGACTTTGGGCTACGTGTTTCCCATTCAACCATCAGAAATGTTCTTCAAAAGCACAAATACTCATCAAAAGTGGCGAGGAAAAAACCCCTGCTCTCCGCACAAAATATTGAAAAGAGATTAAGATTTGCCACCGAACACGTTTCATTCTCTCCAGAGTACTGGGACGATCAGGATTTTAGATGAAATAATGACTAAAGAAGTATACCTTGTTATTTTGAAAAATGAACTGACGGCCAGCGTTAAAAAATTTGGTTTTATAGACCCGGATAATCCAAATAAATTAAGATACAAATACTATCAAGACAATGATCACAAGCATAAATCTTATTTATGTAGGTCCTGGTTACTATACAACTGTACCAAAGTTATTGATACTCCTGCCCCAAGTCCGGATATAAACCCTATAGAAAATTTGTGGGTTCATCTAAAGAAAAAGGTAGGAAAAAGATCGCCAAGGAACAAAAACGATTTGATATGGTTCATTAAAGAAGAGTGGGAAAAAATACCGTTAGAATATGATATTCCGAAGCTAATTCAATCGATGCGAAGACGTCTGCAAGCGGTAATGGATGCTCGGGGTAGACGCACAAAATATTAGAAACAAAAGTTCAAAAAATTTACATCAGACTTAATGTTTCATCAAGTGTGCAAACATTTTTTTTACAGTATAGAAATTGAACTATTTTTATTTTTTAATATTCTACATTAGAATTTTTTCATTGTTATAAAAGTTTTTTAGTTATTATATTAGCAAAACATATGTTTATAAAATACTGTTCGAAAAAAATAAAAAAAATGTTTATTTTTATAGGAAATCAATGCATACATTGAAGTTTTTTTTATTTTTCTCTATGTGCAAGGAGTTTTTTTACAAACTGTATTTTGTTCAATATAAATATTTATTTGAAACTTAATTCAATTTCAACAAAAAAATATTTTAATTTATAAAATCTTAAAAAAAATTGTTACCATATTCGTCATAACGATGGGTATGCTTGAGCTTTACCAGGCGTTTTCAGCGAAAGGAGTATCAGGGGAGGAATGCAGTATTGATAAAACTAAGGCAACACGCGGAAACCAATTAAGAACACATTGATATGCCTTATGAGAATATGGACATAAGAAGACACGTAACTGCGACGCAGACGGTTTTGTGTAGGTACTCTAATCTCATGACACCATCTGTCATTAGCACCGATGTGGTCCAATGCAAGCTGGTTGATGGCAAGTACTATACATATGTACATATGGCCAATAAAAATGTTTTTTCTAAAAATTTCTCCATCGCCAAAACACAAGCAAGTACACAGTAACCCTGAAAACAAATAAAAGAAGTGATATGCTATGAATCCCATCCCTCAGATAGCTCGAAAACACTGCTGAAGTAAGGGATATTTGAGAGTGTGTATCCTGTACCGCTGACCCTTTATATGGAAGATCATTTTCCTCAGCATTAGCACTAATACGATATAGTTAGTCGGGGTTTGAATTGGGTGAAACGCTGCATCAATTCCGTAGTAAAGGGTACAACGGAAAATAGCTGCACGAATGATAAGCAAAAGCTCCCTCGACGATATGACTAAAAGTGTACATAAAAATTAGGATGAAATAAGTGCGCAGGGTGCCAAAGATTTAAAAAGCAAAAAGAAAAATATCAATTAAACACACTAAGATCGCAAAAAGCTTAAGTGGTTCTGCTGACAATTGATGTTGATCAACAATAAAACACTGAAATGCAAGGTATCTTAAAAGTGCACAGTGGGGCACAATCAAAATGTTTTGTTAATAAAGAGCTAGTTCGATTGATCCAAAATTTGACATTAGCATAGAAGAGCAATACATTGGACACATCCAGTGGTGCATTGTTGATTGATATATTTTACACAGATTGATAGCGCGCTAGTCTATCAGTCTCCACTGAGTGTTTTCTGCAGACAAGCAAAAAGCTTCGCAGAGGTAGTGTTGTTTTAAAAAAAAATGTATGTTTCTTAATAAAAATTGCTAAAGTTAATATTGTATAATTTGTATCAAAGTGTTCATAATTTTTAATAAAATATACAAAATGATGAAATAAAAATTTTTAATAATTTTGTAAGGATTCCTTTATTAATCCTTTAACCGCAGCTTTTTTTTAATATGATCATCATGATCTACATTAAGTGACATTACTTAGCGTTTTTGACGGTAATCGAACTCACAATCTCCAGACTTACGAATAAAAAGAAATGGAGCCGAACGAAAGCCTCAGACAAGAAAAACTTAAGTATAGAATGCTGCTATCGCTCAAAGGACAGTACTACACTTAAACTTTAGTAAGTGAAGCTTGCTTGCATATAACTCGGATGAGAAAACCCCTACTCAATGCCAAAGGGTGGTTTTATGATTACAGATATTTCTGTTTTTCTGTTTTCTTTGATGAGTTTCTTATTATAAGGATAAGTTTCTTATTATAAGGACATTTTTATCCTTAAAAGTTACATGATTAAAAATAAACCAATTATTCTTCTAACATGGTAGATTAATAATTAAGGAATATTTCTGCATTATCATCTCAGAAATTTAAAATTTTGAGTTATGACTTTTTTGCAGCAAAGGCTCGATACAATGGAAATTGTAATTAATTATTTATTCAGTTAAGTAGGATATTTTTACATGTAAAACACAAATAACATTTATGTATATTCCTGCTAGAAGCTAAGCTCCAATTATGGATGGATACTGAAAATCTGGAAAGGTGGTGAAGACAGCAGCTTGAATATGGCTCAAATGCATTTATGTAACAGTAACTTTGTGCCAGTGGCGGGACCAGCGGCAAGAATTTTAATATTATCTGAACTAAAGAAAAATCGAGATTATATTCTTAACGTATGCCTGGAAGGGAATCATAATGGACCCTCTGGATCTCTGAGTGAATATACCATTTCTAGCGCAACCTTTTTTAAAATAACCTAACGTATGCCTGTTAGAGTTTAAGACGACATCGTACGTTGTGTGTAAATATCCAACACTCACTAACTTTCGACACCTAGTTATTACAAATTTTTAAAGTTAACGTACCATAACATTACCATTCGACATTCATAATTATCATTAAAATGGGTTTAAAATGTTTAATAATTCTTGCCAAAAAAACCGACTTCAAAACAGATAGAAGAGCATCAATTTTAAACTAAAAACGTAAGAAGTAATCTGTAAGAATTAAAGATTTAAATCAAATAAAATATGCGCCAAAATCAGAGGGAAAAGAAGTAAAGACTATGTGAATGTCAAGCCTCTCCCTATTACTGTACAAAAGTTAAGCTATTTTTACCAGCATCCGTCTTTTATGGGGACACCATTCAAGCCTCTGTGTATAACGGTTTCAAAGATAGGGTCACGTAGATCAAATAACATCTCATATTGGGACACCCTTTAATTTACAATTTTAAATTAAAGACCTGTTGGTGTAAAGGACTTGGTCACAAAGATTCTTTGTAAATTTCAACTGTCTGTCTATTACGGTTCAAAAGTTAGGCCATATATATACATGAACTATTGGGACACCCTTTACATTATAATTCCAAATATTTATACTTGTTATTATACCAGAGAAAGTAGTGGACATTCTGCCTAATTTTCAAGTGTTTGTGTTTTACGGTTCAAGAGATAGGGCCATATAGATCAAATTACATAATTTATGGGGACACCTTTTAATTTCTAAATTCAAATTGTATATTTGCTACAGTGGACTTTGGAATACAGGTTTCTTGAAAATTTCAGCTGTCTGTCTATAACAGTTAAAAAGTTGAGCCACATACATAGAATTACATTAACTATTGGGACACCCTTTTATTTCCAAATTCAAATTTTATACTTTTTGTTTTAGCTGACTTAGCAATACAGGCTCTTTGTAAATTTCAGCGGTCTGTGTACAACTGTTCAAAAGTATGGCCATATACATCAAATTAAATGAACTATTGGAGCACCCTTTAATTTAAAATTTTAAATATTTATACATTTTATTATAACGGTCATAGTAATCGACATTCTGTAAAATTTTCAAGGTTTTGTCTATAACGGTTCAAAAGATAGGCATATATAGGTCAAATTACGGCACCTATGGGGACACCCTTTAAATTTTCAACTTATTTTTTTATTAATTTCTGCCGTTGGGAGCTATAGCGACACGCAATTTTTTAAAATTTTAATTTGGCGCCCTTTACGGTTCTTAATACACGTAAAAAACATGTATGTTGTATGGGGATACCCTTTAATTTTTAATATAATGAACTGTTTTTAAAACGGGACCAACCTGAAAGTATAACCTTTCAAATAAAGAAAAAAATTTTAAAATCGGTTCAGAAATGGCTGAGTTCTGTGGTTACATACATAAAAAAGCAACGTCCAGACGAATTGATAACCTTCTTTTTTTTTGAAGTCGCTTAAAAATTAACAAACAAATAAAATTACATAAATTATATTACATTATATTGATGCTTTTAAGCTTTGTCACTGACTGTTCTTTTGTTTTTCATTTTTGTGTTTGTTTATTGTGTATCGATATATGTGAGCGCAATTGTCTGTATCTGTGTTGTAATTAATACTCATTTCTCTTTCTCACTTCAACACACATTCTCACTTTCTCAAAATTTGGTCGGTGTCCAGTTATTGCACAGTGGGCTGCAAGGGCAGTTTTTTGACTTATTTGTTTGTCAATTTTTAAGTCTGATTTGTGTGATGAGAGTCTTGTTTTTAATTTAGTTGTAGTTGTACCAACATATACTTTTTGGCATATGTCAGTGTCGTCCCCGTTACATTTTATCTCATATACTAAATTAGATTTGTTCATTTTGCCTAATTAAGATTGTTATTCTTGAACCTTAGCCAGACAGTTGAAATTTACGCTTAGTTTTCTTAAAGTATGTTATTATGGCAATCGACTACCAAATTGCTTGTAGGGCAATTTAAAAATGAAAGGGTTTTCCGAAAGTGACACACAAAATTGAAGAAGAAAAAAGTGTGTAAAAATGAAAAGATGAAAGAAAAGTGATAAAATTCTTTATATCAGTTAAGAAAATAGGAAACCTATAAATATAATAAAATAGTAACTCATTTCCGTCTGTCTGTCTGCTTTTCTTTTGCGTTTGCATCACGTAAAAACTACTGGATGGATTTTAACAACATTTTGTGAGGAGATACCTAAGTATCTTGATCCTAATATAGGATACTTTTTTCCGCAAAAATATCTTATTTCCAAGAGAAAGTGGAGAAAAAGCAGTGAAATTACTCAGTTGAACTAACCGGATATGCATACTTTATCTATATAGAACTTTGATTCACCATAAAGTGGTGTTTTTTTAAATACAGACTGCCTCGAATAATGCTTACACGTATTTAAAACCAAAAGGAATTCGCAGTCTAACGGCTTTTTGGTGCCGTTCTTTATATGTATACTAGCTATCCCCGGTGCGGTTCGCTACACCCATCCACAAAAAATACAATATACACTTGGAAGAAAAGTATGGCCAACCTCTAACTCGAAAACGCACGCTATTCTCACATTAAAAATGTTTTAGTTTATATGCAAGGGACGACGCCTACTGTTCCTAACAAATCTGTTTTTTGCTTGACTATACATATTAACACGATAACAATTTTTAACTTTATATGGGAGGTACCACTATCCTAATCCTGTCTGTATTTTGCTAGACTATGCACATTAGTATGAGGGTTACTTGTGCATAGTTTCAAGACTCTAGCCATTGTAGTTCTCTAGGTTAGGTTAGGTTAGGTTAAGCAGGCAGCTCCAATACAGCTCACTTGGGTCCAAGTATTAGTCCCTTTGTGTAACCTGCAAAAGAGGACAGGAAAAGAGGCAGAGATGGAAAAGATAGAGAGAGAGAAAAGAGAAAAAGCGTTGAAAGAAGACATAGGATAAAGTCACAGACAGACAGACAAAAAGGTTAAAAGTAGATAGAGAAGAGTCAGAAGTGTGGGGAGGTAGCCAACGGAGGGCAGGTTGGTCAAGCCAGGTTATTAACGAAATTGTCTATGCCTTGTCAAGTGTAGGTTGGTTAGAAAACCATCCGCTGCTTCTCAGAAAGGAGTTAATCCTGCTCGGTTCCAAAATGGAGACACAGGAGAGGCTTGCAAAGCACCTTTGTCCAAGGTATTGGAGGCGTTGGTATTCTAACGCAGGGCAGTGGCAAAGGAGGTGTTCGACAGTTTCCTCCTCTTCCTCATCCTGACAACTTCTACAGAAATCGTTGTAGTGGAGACCCATCCTTCTTGCATGAGTTCCGAATAGGCAATGCCCAGTGATCGTTGATATTAAATCGCGTAACTGCATTTTTGGCAGCCGAAATAGCAAAGCCGTTTTTTTCTGATCCAGTATAGGCCAGATTGTCCTCGTCGTTTGACAAGTCGACTCATTGGACCATCTTACCTGGGCCAGATCGTATAAGGCTCGATTTATTCGATGCCCGCAAGCAGAGAGGGGAATGCCACAATAGACGTCAATGGCGCTATCGTTGAGCAAAGTTCCCTTCTTTGCCAGTTCATCAGCAACACAGTTGCCTACAATAGTCCCATGTCCCCGCACCCATTTAAGGGTGACTATTGAATTTTCCATCAAATTTAAGGATGTCCGGCATTCCAGGACTAAGTTTGATGTGGTAAACACACCTGCTAAGGACAGAATTGCAGCTTTACTGTCGGTACAAAACCAGATATCCCTGTTGAATATTCTGTGGTACCTTAACCAGTTTGCCGCTCTTTTGATAGCAGATATTTCTGCTTGTAAGACGTTACAGTCATTTGGAAGTCTGAAACACATTTTGATTCCAAACTCTTCCATATAAACTCCACCCCCAACCCTATCACCCCTTTTAGAGCCATCCGTGTACACACAGACTGCTCCAGGTGGAGGTGCAGGACCCTCCGTCAAGTCAAAGCTTCTTGTGAAGAAGGGTATTGGGGTACAGTAGTCAATAAGACCGGGAATGACGTTCATGATCCCCAGGATACTGGCATGACCCCATGGCCTATGGTTCCATGCATTTGTGACATTCAGTCTAACAGCTGTTTTCATAGCAAGCCCCCTGACCAGTTGGTCTACTGGTAGCCAATTGAGTATGGCAAAGAGTGCCTTAGTCGGTGTTGACCTAATTGCCCCTGTAATGAGGACAGCCATATTTCGTAACACACCTTCTATGATAGATATGTTAGTTCTAGTGTCTAGTGCTTTCCACCAGACAATAACTCCGTAGAGTAATATCGGTTTGATTACCGCTTCAAGAAGCCATTTTACAATCCTTGGATTCATACCCCAAGTTTTGCCAATGGCTTTCCTACATACGTATATTGCCGTAATGGCCTTAGAGGCTCTCGCCTGGATGTTCATTTTCCATGATAATTTACTATCTAAGATTATGCCTAAATATTTCGCGCTCTCAGACAGAGTAAGAGGTATCCCGTTTAAAGTCGGTAACCTGAAAGATGGAATCTTGTATTTCCTAGAGAATAATACAAGTTCGGTTTTGGTTGGATTAACACTCAGCCCGCTCTGTACTCCCCAAGAGCAGATCATTCTAAGTGCCGTCTCCAATCTTTGTGTGATAATGTCTAAATGGATACCAGACACTGCCACCGCCACATCATCTGCGTAGGCGACAGTCTTGAAGTTCATGGAGTCTAGATCCCTGAGTAGTCTATTTATTGCTACATTCCATAGCATAGGGTACAAAACACCACCTTGTGGAGTTCCCCTAACCACACTTTTGGAAATACTCGCCGCGCCAAAAGTAGATGTTATTGTCCTGACGCTCAGCAAGTTTTCTACAAATCTAATGACTGATTGATGAATCCCCAATTCTCTAAGCGATTGAGTTATTGCCATCGAATCAATATTATTAAAGGCACCTTCAATATCCATGAAGGCCACCATAGTATAATTTTTATGCTCTAGTGACTTCTCTATATGTTCCACAAGCGAATGAAGCGCAGTCTCAACAGATTTGCCTTTTGTGTATGCATGTTGAGATGGCGAAATGAGGTTCTCTCGAGCGTTTTGAGCAAGAAAGATGTCAGACTGATGGGTCTAAAGTCTTTTGCTTTCGCATGAAATCATTTCCCTGCTTTAGGGATAAATATCACATTGCACTTGGTCCATTGATATGGAATATATGACCATGTGAGGCAGGCTTGATATATATCTATTAGCCAGGGAGTTACCAGATCTAAATTGTTTTGTAGATCGGCGGGAATGATACCATCCGGTCCTGTAGATTTATAAGGACGAAAGCTTTTGATCGCCCAGTGTAGCTTATCCACATCGATGTTTGCGGAGGTCGTTGTACTGCACATCTGTGTAGGATTCTGTCGCGAATCCATAGGTGATCGACACCCTGGAAAATGAGTGTCCAACAGGACTTCCAGTGACTTATGTGCACTAGTTGTCCAAGTTCCGTCTAATTTCTGAAAATATCCAGGAATTGGCGGTTGTTTGGCAAGTACATTACGCAGTCTGCTAGTCTCGGAAAAACTCTCAATGCTGCCGCAGAAGTCTTTGCAAGATTTGCGTCTTGCGTTCCTAACCTGATTCTTAAATTTGTTAACAGATGATTTGTAGAGTGACCAGTTACCTGTCCTCTTTGCTTCATTGAATAATTGCCGACAAGTCTTACGAGATTCGGCTATTTCAGAAAACCACCATGGTGGTCTACGTTGAACGATGAATCGACGGTTTACAGGACCTCCCCGTTGCCTCTTTAAAAGCCTATCACCGCCTCATCGATGCCTGTATTGTCCCTAATATTCATGGGATTAGCAAGTGCGATTGTGAGGAGCATTTTCTGCTTTCCCCAATCCGTACGTCGCCTATTTATATATATTGTAGTATTATCTCTCTTTTTAGCAATTGAAAAGATAAGATAACGATGGTCGGAGAAGGAGCAGTCATTGGAGACTCTCCAGTTCTCTATCAGAAAAGCATATTGCATACTAACAAGCGTGATATCTAACACCTCTTGTCTATTTGATACAACAAAAGTGGGCTCAGAGCCCCTATTTGCAACTACTAGATTATCGTTTAAAATGAAATCAAGGATACACTCACCTCTTTTGTTGGTATCAGAGCTACCCCAGATGTGATGATGTGCATTTGCGTCGGCACCCACTATTATGGGGATACTTTTTGCCTTCGCCGCTCTGGCCATCTTTTGGACTAAACTACTGGGTGGAGGGTCCTGGTCATGTGGCATGTAGGTAGAGGATAACCACTCCACAGATTCAGCCTCTTCCCAAACTGCAGTCACTGAATCTTCATCACTATAATCAGATAGAATGAAGATATTGAGGTGATCTTTTGCTATAATACAGGATCTAATAGTTTTATTGTTACCTGAATCTGCTGCATACAATAATTTGTAGCCTTTTGCATTGAGTCCACAAATTTTTCCATTATTAATCTATGGCTCTTGGACTAATGCGATGTCTTCACCACGTTCTGCGAGGCGAAGAGTTAATGCAGCAGTTGCTGCCTTAGAGTGATGGAGGTTGATCTGTATCACTCTCTCTGATCCTCTGGATCAGAGTCCAGAAGGACATCTTCGTCCTCCTCCGCAACCCCCAGACGCCCGAAGAACTCCCCAACCAGACCTAAGTCTGATTGTGAGCCTTCCGTAGTGTCAGAGAGTGCGGGTTCATCCACTACCTCATCTATTTTAGTTCTGTTTTTGGCGTTGATAAGTGCGGACGCGATTTATTTTAGCTCGCATTAACAAAAAACAAAACATACATTGTGTGAATAATTTCAAACAAAAACAAAAAAAAACGAACCTGTTTGAATACAACAACAAAGTTGTCTGTAATTTTTTTATTTCTTTCTTTCTCTTTATTTTTTACAACGGCATATTGAATTGCTACTTTAAAAATAAAACAAAAACAATAAGGGCTAATGAGCCTCTTTAATTTAAGCAACAAAAATGTTGACAATGTCAAATTAAATAAAAACAAAAAAACAGAAAATAATTTGTGTGTAAATTCTACGCAAGTTATACGTGCCCAATCTTGTTCGTCGCTTTTGCTAAGCGATGACAATAATATAACTACAAACAAGTCGCCTTCTGAACACAGTGTTACCAACAGTAATATGGATAGTGCAGAAAAACCTAAGACGCAAGTGGGAATGGACAGATATATAACTGTATTGAAAAGAGGTCGAAGCCCTAAATCTTCGCAGATTGCACCAATGTCGAAAGTACTTAAAGATAAGGAGGCTAACGGAATAAGTTCCCAAAATCTATTTTAGATAGCGAAACAAGTGAGCAAAAAACGGCACCGAAGTCGTTTAAACCACCACCAATTTTTTTAAGGGAAAAAAATTCGAATGAATTAAGACCTAAGTCTGATTGTGAGCCTTCCGTAGTGTCAGAGAGTGCGGGTTCATCCACTACCTCATCTATTTTAGTTCTGTTTTTGGCGTTGATAAGTGCGGACGCGATTTATTTTAGCTCGCATTAACAAAAAACAAAACATACATTGTGTGAATAATTTCAAACAAAAACAAAAAAAAACGAACCTGTTTGAATACAACAACAAAGTTGTCTGTAATTTTTTTATTTCTTTCTTTCTCTTTATTTTTTACAACGGCATATTGAATTGCTACTTTAAAAATAAAACAAAAACAATAAGGGCTAATGAGCCTCTTTAATTTAAGCAACAAAAATGTTGACAATGTCAAATTAAATAAAAACAAAAAAACAGAAAATAATTTGTGTGTAAATTCTACGCAAGTTATACGTGCCCAATCTTGTTCGTCGCTTTTGCTAAGCGATGACAATAATATAACTACAAACAAGTCGCCTTCTGAACACAGTGTTACCAACAGTAATATGGATAGTGCAGAAAAACCTAAGACGCAAGTGGGAATGGACAGATATATAACTGTATTGAAAAGAGGTCGAAGCCCTAAATCTTCGCAGATTGCACCAATGTCGAAAGTACTTAAAGATAAGGAGGCTAACGGAATAAGTTCCCAAAATCTATTTTAGATAGCGAAACAAGTGAGCAAAAAACGGCACCGAAGTCGTTTAAACCACCACCAATTTTTTTAAGGGAAAAAAATTCGAATGAATTAATAAATAAGTTAATTTCAGTTATCGGGGAAAATTCATTCTATGTAATTCCAATCAAGCGTGGTAACATTGATGAAACTAAAATTCATTTTATAGACGAAAGTAGTTATCGTAAAGCAGTAAAGGAGTTTGGAAGCTGCAATAAGAACTTTTATACCTATCAGCTGAAGAGTAGCAAAGGCCTACAGGTAGTCATCAAAGGTGTTGACTCATATGTTAATCCAGTGGAAATAAAAGCTGGCCTCCAAAAAGCAGGATTAAAGGTTAAAAGCGTTGACAATTTCAGAAATCGAGAGCGTGTCCCTCAACCTCTATTTCGCGTTGAACTGGAACCTGGGGATATTAGATTAAAGAAGAACGAAACGCATCCCATTTATTATCTAAAATATCTGTTACACCTCAGGATAAGTGTAGAGGAACCACATAAGCGGTCAGGACCCGTTCAGTGTTTAAATTGCCAAGAATACGGCCATACAAGGGCCTACTGCAAGTTGCCTCCGGTTTTCGTTGTGTGTGGAGAGCTTCATTATTCCGCCCAATGCGACAAACGAAAGGATGACTCGAAGGTTAAAAAATGTAGCAATTGCGGTGGAAATCACACTGCTAACTACAGAGGCTGTCCAGTTTTTTCTGAGGTAAGGAAGTCAACTCAAAAATTAAGTACTCCTGCTAGGCAGCCACAATACCAAGCAAATGCTCATTACCCTCAGTTAGCTCAACCCACAACCAAACATGTTTCATACGCGGATATGTTAAAATCCAATCATGTTTTAGCACACAAAGCGACACCTACAACCAATTCTACCCCAAATATGCATCCAGAAGCTAAAGAACAAACACCATCTGGTAACTACAATCGTCTCGAAGCAAGTATCGAGACATTAGTGCATTCGTTAAACAGTTTTATGAGCTCTATGAGCAGCATGATGCAAGAAATGGTTCGCATGCAATCTATGATGTTGCAGACGGTACTTAACAAACCATGAAATGTTTAAAAATATGTTTCTGGAACGCAAACGGCTTACGCCAACACAAAAATGAACTCGAGTACTTCTTGAAGAACCAACAAATTGATGTCATGATGGTTTCAGAGACTCATTTAACAACAAATAGCTTTTTTAAAATCAATGGCTATATATTATATGACACTAAAGACCCCCGTGGCAGAGCATGTGGTGGTTCAGCAATACTAATAAGGGCTCGAATTAAACATCATTTACTGTGTGACTTTTGTGAGGACTACCTTCAAGCAACAAACGTCTGTATTGAAGTATATCATCAAAACTTTGTCATTTCTTCGATTTATTAACCTCCTAGATTTCAAATATCAGAGAGTCAATATATCGACTTTTACAAATCACTAGGTCCCTGTTTCATAGCATCAGGCGACTACAACGCTAAACATACGTTTTGGGGATCACGTCTAATAACTCCAAAAGGTCGTGTTTTGTTTGATACAATTTCAAAAATGCGTCTGAATGTGATATCAAGTGGACAACCCACCTATTGGCCTACTGATCGACAAAAAATACCTGATGTTATTGATTTTGGCGTGACTAAAGGTATTTCGAGAGAAATGATTAAGGTTGAAGCGTCACTCGAATTATCCTCAGATCATTCACCCACTATTGTCTATATATGGAATCAGCAAAATATCGTGTCGCCAACAACTTGCACAAGCATTAATTGGTTGAAATATAGAAAGTATCTCAGTACTCATTGTTCGGAAAACATACCGCTAAGAACAACAGAAGATGTGGACCAGAGTCTAATTTATTTTGATCAAAACCTTAAATCAGCTGCCCAACATGCGACAGAAACCAGACAACCAGCTAGATACAATCAAATTTATTTTGTAGATGTCGAGCGGCTCTTGGCTGAAAAAAGGAAAATTAGAAGAGAGTGGCAAGCACACAGATCTCCTCAACTCAAATCTAGACTTAAAGATTGCACGAAACGGCTAAGACAACTGCTAGAATCTCGAAGAGTAGCATCTCTGAAAAATTACTTGGAAGACCTCGACGCAACTGCACAATCAGATTATTCATTATGGCGTGCTTGTAGGAACTTTAAAAGACCGGTCGTACGTAAGCCTCCCTTGCGAACTTCTTGTGGAAACTGGGCAAGGAATGGTACCGAAAAAGGCAATTTGTTTGTTGGACATTTGAAGAAGGTTTTCACCCCAAATGTATGTACTGATATAGCTGAAATGCCATCAGTAGAGACTAGTGCCTTAGTACCCCTAAGATTTGAATTTAGCGATATTGAAAGGGCAATAGCGGATTTAAACACCAAAAAAGACCCTGCCGTTGATAAAACAAGTAACAAGATGTTAGTTGAGTTGCCCCGTATAGGTCGCAGAATTATTCTGTTTGTTTTTAATGCCATCTTACGTCTTGAGTACTTTCCCACAGAGTGGAAGGTCTCTTTGATAACTATGATTCCTAAACCAGGAAAAGACCACACAAAAGTAGAATCATACAGACCTATAAGCCTTTTATCTAACGTGTCAAAGTTATTTGAGAGAATATTAATAACTAAGCTGAATCCAATACTTAGCGCGAAAGGATGCATTCCGAACCATCAATTCGGCTTCAGAAAACAACATAGTACGATCCAACAAACACACAGATTAGTAAATGTAATTAAAACGACCTTTGAAGAAAAAAATACTGTTCTGCGCTCTTTATCGACGTTTCTCAAGCATTCGATAAGGTTTGGCACGAAGGCCTAATATTTAAGCTAAAGCTGAACTTGCCCGAAAACTTGTATAAGCTCTTAAAAGATTATTTAACGAATCGCAAGTTTTTACTAAAAGAAGGTGACTTTTTAAGCTCGCCACAGCTCATTGAAGCCGGAGTTCCCCAAGGTAGTATTTTGGGACCAATTTTATATTTACTGTACACATCGGATATGCCAATTAGCACCCTAGTCCACACATCAACTTTTGCAGATGACACAGCTTTCTTAAGTATTCATGAAAGTGCCCAAGAAGCATCACAAATTTTACAAGAACACATACTCAATTTGGAAAAATGGCTAGAAAAATGGAGAATAAAAGTGAATGAACAAAAATGCACTCACATAACTTTCACACTGCGTAGGGACTCATGCCCTCCTATTCGCATAAATAACCAAATGATACCACAGCTTTCAGACGTTAAATACCTGGGTATACATCTTGACCGTCGCCTTACTTGGAAAAGCCACATTGACTTCAAGTTAACACAAATGAAACTAAAAGTAGTACAACTAAATTGGCTTATTGGCAGAAACTCCACCCTGAGCTTAGATTGTAAACTTCTACTGTACAAGTCGGTCGTCAAACCAATTTGGTGCTATGGGATTCAGTTATGGGGCACTGCCTTAGCTAGCAATGTAGAAAAAATTCAAAGGCGCCAAAATAAGATTTTACGTATTATTACATCTGCTCCATGGTATATAAAAAATTCAAACATCCACAAAGACCTAAACATGCTATCAGTTAAAGCAGAAATAGCGAAACATGCAGTCACATATCTAAAGAGGCTTGAATCTCATCCAAACCCTTTGGCGTGTAACATGCTGAATGAACCTTTGTTACATTCGACTAAAAAGAAGAGACATTGCTTTTCTTGGCCGTACATTAGAGGGATGACCCGCAAATGATTTCAAAATCCGTGAAACAAACATTATTTTTGTCTAGCACTGGCTGGACTTAAAAAGAATATTTTATTTTAGACTTAAGATACGAGTAATTATTGTTAGTTCAAAAATATTGAAGATACAAAAAATAAATTATGAAAACAAAAAAAAAATCTATTTTAGATGGTATTGATTGGCTATCGCTATCAGCCACGCCTTTACCTTGGGGATCTTCCAATTGGTCGCTGGAAGTTGCGGGGTTGGGTTTGTCATCACCTCGGTAGATACTCAGCTTGACACTATCATAACCGTAGTAAATCTTGTCTTGTCTCTTCCGAAGTGGTGACAACGATTCCTTGTTAAGGACCACAACCGCCTTCCTTGTCAGACCTTCCGGTTCAGAAACCTTCACTACCTTCCAGTCACTGGTTGGTAGATCAGCATTACCTCGCCGAATGATCGACAGGATTGTCGCGGGGTCGTGAGGTTCCCTTGGAATGATCGCAATGGATCTTGGCCTGCGTGGTATATCACAGACCGGGACCACATCCAATCTAGCGCCGGGCACACTTCCCCTAGGGACGTCACTGCTAGCTTTAGCTGATTTGCTGAACTTTCACTTGTACATGAAAGCAGCTTTATGTGGCCTTGAAACCAGCCAGCATCCAAATTTTGCGGTGCTGGAATGGATTCATTGCTCAAGAAATCTTCCAGCAACTGGAGACGGATCATCTCCCATTTCTCACGGGAGATAGCAACGTCACTAGTGCTTCTGTCAATGATAGCCCTTATCAGTGGATCTTTGGCAACCTCACTGTAAGGTCTATTTATGACTCTGGTTGATGGCTGAGCAAGCATTTTTGGACGTTTTGTGTCCGGTTGAGAGTTACGCTGTTGCATCGGCTCCTCCCCCGATCGTTGTCTTTTGGACGCAGCTGACGTAGATGGTGTGTCTACATCTGCATCGGATTTGGAGCTTTCAGCATTAGCTAAATGGCCTTTGGCCCAGGTGAGGGAGGACTTTTCCTCCGTTAATAAATTGGTAATTGGTGTTTTACCAAATTTATCAATGATGCGTTGGGCGGCACGCCCTTCGATGAAGGCCCTTCTAGAGTTAATTTTGCGGTCTTTTGGTTTTACTGCCGTTAGGGCGGGGGGGCACATTGTAACTGAGTTTGTGGGCTCAGTTTGTGCAATAACCGCAGGGTTGCTCACAGCAGTCACCGGAGCACCCGAGGCAGGGATTTTTGCTGAATTGGAGTCAGCACGGACCGTAGAGGTACCAGCCGAAAAGTCGAGTGGTACCTCATTTGGATTGACCTCAGCAGCCGCATTAGCTTGTACTGCTGGGGCAACAATGCATTCAGCAGGCGAGGGTTGCCCCTGCCCACCTCCTGCGACATTTTGTTTTTTGTTTTTATTTTATTTTGTTTTGTATTAATTGTTCTTTTATTTTGATTTTTGTTAATTTTTGTTCCCACGAGTATGCACGTAAGGGGTTCGACAATCCATGCAGGGACGGCGTACATGGTTTAGGCAACTATTATTTACACCCGACCCGTGCCTTGGCGTCGGGGGGAGCTGTTAGAGACTAGTCTTCTTTTACCACTGACTAGCCATTCTGATTCTCAGCACTGCTACCTTCACCTTAATCTTACAAGTGGGTCAATTTTGGTCCGCGGGTTGGACTGAATCGGCTACCTTATTTAAAATTTTACAAGCCACTCCCCTGAACCATTTGTTCAATGTATCCAGCGGGATGGCTAGCAATTCTGACATCTCTCGGGCATGGTACCATTATGGGTGAATGGCTGCCATGCTCGAGAGGTTTCAGAAACAAGGCAGCCTCTGCGCAACTGCATAGCAGAATCCACAGAGACCGGGCCCTACCCGAGCCATGCCCCCGTGACCAGTATGGTGGTGAAATCACGGGAAATATGAACATTGAGCTGGACCCTTATCCGCCACCTGTGGACGCGTCCGATGGGAGACCGACAACTCCACACGGATTGTAGTTCTCTAGGTACACGATAATAATTTATCACTTAGTATGGAAGGTACCTCGACCATTGTCCCAATCCAGTCAGTATTTTGCTACACTATGCACGTTACTCTGAGGGTTACTTGTGTAAAGTTTCAAGGCTACATCTATTGTAGCTCTCCAGGTACACGATAATAATTTTTCTCTTTGTATAGGAGGTACCACGCCGAATGCCGCAATCCAGTTTATATATTGGACTATGTGTATTAGCATAGGGGCTACTCGTGTTAAGCCTCAAGGCTCTATCTGTTGCAGTTTTCTAGGTACACGATAATAAATTCTCACTATGTATAGGAGGTACTACACCCTCCATTCCAATTCAGTCTGTGTTTCTCTAAACAATGTATCTTCGTATAGGGGTTATTGATGCAAAATTCCCAGATGCTACCTATTGCAGTTCTCTAGATACAGGATAATAATTTTTTACTATGTATAGAGGATACCGTGATCACTGTCCCAATCCAGCCTATGTTTTTCTAGAGTATTTGCATGAGTATGAGAGTTACTTTTACCTACTTTCAAGACCATACCTATTATAGTACTCTATGTAAACGATAATAGTTTTTCATTTTGGAGGTACTACACTCACTGTCCCAATTCATTCTGTATTTTGGTAGATTATACGCATTTGCACAGGGGTTACTCATACAAAGTTTAAAGGCGCTATCTATTGCAGTTCGCCAGGAACACGATAATAAGCTAAACTATGTACGTTAATATGATGGTTACTTGTACTAAATTTCAAGGCGCTACCTATGGCAGTTCTCTAGATACAGGATAATAATTTTTTACTTTATATCGGAGGTACCACGCCCACTGTCCCAATTAATTTTGTATTTATATAAACTATGCACATTAGCATAGGGGTCCCAATTAATTTTGTATTTATGTAAACTATGCACATTAGCATAGGGGTTACTCGCGCAAAGATCCAAGGCTCTGTCTATTGTAGTTCGCCAGGAACACGATAATAATTTTTCACTTTGTATGGGAGGTACCACGCCCACTATTCCAATTCAGACTGTGGTTAGCTTGACTATGTACGTTAATATGGGGGTTACCGGTGCGAAAATGCAAGGTGCTAGCTATTAGAGTTCTCTAGATACACGATAATAATTTTTAGGTTTGTATGGGAGGTACCACTAAACTATGCATGTTGATATAGACGTTCCTGCTGCAAAATTTCATGGCGCTACCTATTACTCTTACCAAGATAGACGATGATAAATATTTACTTTGTATGGCAGGTACCACGCCCACTATTCCAATTCAGTCTAGGTTTCGCTAAACTACTAACATTAATATAGAGGTTACTGGTGCGAAAATTCAAGACGCTACCTATTACTGTTACCAAGATATACGATGATAAATATTTACTTTGTATGGGAGGTGCCACGCCCACGTCTAATATAATATAAGTACCCTATTTTACCATCCGTATATCCAAAAACAAACTGTGAAAATTTCAAAAAGATCGGTTCAGTGGTGTAGGCAGCTATAACTTTTAGACAAACAAACAAACATACATACAAACAAACACATTTTATGCTTTATATACCTATATAGATAAGAAAAAAGAAAATTAAACATTACCTTTTTTTATTACATTTTTTTTTTTTTTTTTGGTTTATTAAAATTGGCTTACACTCAGCTCCGGCATACCAGTATTTTTCCTTTTAGGGAAACTCTCAACCAATTCTTGGCAGTTATGAAATTTTCAAAAACTTGGATTATATATATAACGTTCAAAGAAAAATTTCCTATAATAAATTTAAAAAGGCTGACCTAAATTTTAAACAACAAAATTTAAATTTATTGCTTTACCTGTTAATAATATAAATTGATGATTTAATAATTATAGACTATAACTTTATTTTCAACACTCCATTGACTTTCTTTAAAATATATATATAAACTTTCTGCGTACACTTTAAAACTTTCTGTTTAACAGTCACTTTGTAAATGTACTTAATGCAAAATATGTTTCCTTTACTAAAGTCTAGTACTCTGTTCGAATTTGTGAAAAATTTTGAGAAACATTTATTATTTCACAAGGAAAATTTGACATTTAAAATGTGGTGTCTATCTCGCGATTTGGAAGAATTTTACGATTTTATTGGTTTTAAGTATACCACATTGTTTTACAAATGTTAACAAAAGCCAGGTTATCAGCTGTTGTTTGAAAAATTCCGCATGAAATAATGACCATTTGCTTTATTTCACAGCTTTGATAAAATTTTGCCAGAAACATTTCAATGTTTTTCCACAGCAAAAACAGAGTACCACTTCAGTAACATTTTTTCATGACTTTTTCATACAAATTTTTTATCCGCATGAAAAACTGAACAGAGTACCAGGCTTAAGCCTTAAACTAGAATTTACCTTTAAAAACGCAAGACAAACAAAACCCTTGCAAAAAAAAACATTTACCGACATATAACGTGACACAATGTTCAACAAACATCCTCACGCCAAAGAGCAAACAATGCAGGTCACTGTACCCTTAACCTTGAACAATTTAAGGTCCACATTTTAATTTTCAGAGAGTATAAATTTTCTCTTAAAAGAAACGGTAAATGTTGCCAAGCGTTTTATTCAGTCAGGCATCCCAAAAACATTTTTTTAAGTACTGATTTTATGTAGGTTTATAAATTATAAACTTTTTTTAATTTTGTTTATTGTGTTTTATCATCTGTTGTAGATGATCTGTCTGATAAAACAAAAAACATTAAATAAAAAGCTTTAGGCCCATTATTATAACTTGCCTTTAGTTAAGGTTTGGATTTTGTTAAGGCGATAAATAGTTTTTCGTTATTAAAAGTAAGCTAAAAACCACTTTTAACTATCACGTACTATAAAGACAAGTTATTTCAATGAGAATTATCCTCATTATTATAACGAAAAACTACTTATCGTTCCAACAAAATCGTAACTTTAGCTAAAGGCAAGTTATAATAATGGGCCTAAAGCTTTTTATTTAATGGTTTTTGTTTTATCAGACAGATCATCTACAACAGATGATAAAACATAATAAACAAAATTAAAAAAAGTTTATAATTTATAAACCTACATAAAATCAAATACAAAATCTAAAACAATTCAATAAATAAAAAACTTATAAAAATGAAACAAAATACAAAGAAAACCTGCTGTGTAAGTACTATTGTCTTTTTGGTAACTAAACTCCTAAAATAAATATTTCCCTCTCTTCCAGGTCAGACCACATAACCACCACCACATCTCCAGACTCCCTCAACAATATAAAGCACAAAATGTGTTTGGTTGTATGTTTGTTTGTCGGAAAGCTATAGCTGCCTACACCAATGAACCGATCTTTCTGAAACTTTTGCAGTTTGTTATTAGATATACGGATGGTAAAATATGGTACTTATTTTTTTTGATATTCGACGTGTGCGTGGCACCTCCCATACAAAGTAAATATTAATCATCGTGTTGCTTGGTAACAGAAATAGCTAGCTAGCCCTCATATAAAGATACATTGTGTAGAGAAACACAGACTGAATTTGAATAGTGGTCGTGGTACTTCCTCTACAAAGTGAAAAATCACTATCGTGTACCCAAGTACACGAGTCTTGAAACTTTGCAGAAGTATGGTACCTCCCATACAATATGTAGAGTCTTGAAACTTTGCAAAGTAAGCTTCATACTAATGTGAGTAGTCTAGCAAAATTCAGACTGGATAAGAATAGGGGGAGTGGTACCTCCCATAAAAAGTAAAAAATTGTTATTGTATTAATACTTATACATAGTTGCATTTTTTCATCGATTTAGCAGTGTTTTTTTTTTCTTAAAAAGTGATGATTTTTTACAATGCCAAAAATATGAGTATATTAATATAAAAAGTTTTGTATTTTTAGTTTAAACGATTTAAAAAAATTGTGGTAATTAAAGTCAAAAAAGGGCCAGTTTAAATGGAATTGTTGTTCGCTTTCTAATATTTTGTGTACAAATCTTTAAAGACGATTTTTGTTACCTTCCAGTGTTGAGAGTATTGAAAACTCCCAAACATTTTATCAATAGAATTTATGGTATCCTACAAAATCAAGAGCAATTTGATTCATTTCAAATTTTACTTCATGCATTAAACACATAGCCAACATCAGGCTACCTTGTACAGACAGTCAAAAATAAAATACACACTTTAATAGTAAAACGATTATTTTGTAGTCATCAAAGCTACACGACAACCATTGTTTGAAATATATATTTTTTTTGAAAAAGTTGTATATCTGTCGTATATCTGTTTAAAGCAGAAGAAAATATTTTGATATCAGTATACATTAATTATGTATGTTTATGTTAACTTTAAAAGTGACTTCTTATAATATTTTTGATTGCTTTTAACAATATAGAATATAGACAAAAAATAGTTAAGGAAATACTTTTTTAGTTATCCGATTATTTTTGAAGCTGAAAAGACGATTTTTTTAATTTCTATCGGGAAATGGACGATTATTTCTTAAATTGACCTGGCAGCTCTGGTCGTGAGCTTTTCAGCTTTATTTCAGTGTTGGGATCTGACAATATTAAAATTGTACCACCCCATGATATAAAAATGATAAAATTGTACCAAATCAGAATCAGTTGTACCAAAATTTGGCATTAAGTAAAAAACAAAACAAATAAAACATATGTACAGTAGGCTGGAACGTTGGTTTATGGCAGAAAATAATTTTTTGTTCTACCCGTTCAAATAGTGATACAAATTTGTCTTTTTATGTGAAAAATATCTGTCCCTAAAAGAGCTCCCTGAGGGTGACCTGAGGTGTAAAACAAAAAAAAAAAAAACTACAGTTTCTTAATGACCGTAATTGCTCTGACCTTACCTAGTGCGACCCTTTTAACAACAAATACATATTTAACAAAAAATATAAAACTCAAACTTATACTATCATAGACTAATAAAAAAAACTTAAATAGACGTTGCCCTACTACTCACAAACAAAAACAGTATTTTTTAAATAATAAAACTATAATAATGGTTTAAGTCTTGGCTTATCCCAAAACCCACGTCATGGTGAATCAAAGCTCTTTGTTTTTTAAATACAGACTGCCTCGAATAATGCTTACACATATTTAAAAACAAAAGGAATTCGCAGTCTAAGGACTTTTTGGTGTCGCACTTTATATGTATAGTAAGAAAACAACAAAATTAAACATTAACTTTTTTATTACATTTTTTGTTTGGTTTATTAAAATTGGTTTACACTCAGCTCCGAGCACCAGTATTTTTCCTTTTGGGTAAACTCTCAACCAATTCTTGGCAGTTATAAAATTTTCAAAAGTAAGGCTTGGATTATTTATTATTATTTAAGTCTATGGATTACAATCCTTACAGACAATTAATATAATCTACAAATTTACAAACGTAAGACATATATTTTAATTATTTAAGGCAAAAATTATTTTTCGCTTAATTACATTATTACTGACAGAAAAATCAATACAACATTAAATACTATTGAAATCAGTGCAGCATGTTAGGAACGGATCACAATTTGCATAGTTTGTTCTAAAGACTTTAACTGAGAGGGGATGATAGCGACGTATTGGACGATGTGGAACTTTAAAGTAAATGTTTTTAATAAAGAAATCGGAGCGGATATGGCCATTTATTACGTTCAGCACAAACATCACGTTTAGCATTACTCTGTGACTTTTTAGCGATGGCAGCTTAATAAGCCCAAGTCTAGCTGTATAAGACGGAAGATTTGATGGATTCCACCGTAACCCACGGAGGCAGAATAGAAGAAATTGTTTTGTACAGATTCAACCAACCCTGTCAATATGTATTTTGTACATTGGATCCCATATTATTGATCCATATTCCAGAACTGGGCGAACAAGTGAAGTGTATAATTGTTTTGTAATATATGGATCCTCAAATTCCTTCGCCCAACGTTTGATGAATCCAAGAAAGCCTCGTGTTTTATTTACAGTTAAGGTATTATGTTGAATTCCAAGGTCAGAAAAAACGTTGACTTTATTCAACTCATGACCACCTAAGACATATTTGGTGTTTATATTACGTCTTCGAAAAAAGCACATACATATGTTTACACTTATTAAAATTTAACTTCATTAAATTGAGGTTACACCAAGAATGAAGAGAATCCAAGTCTTTTTGTAAGATTGACTGATCTGCATAGTTGTTATGACTAGAATATTTTAACATCATCCGCATACATTAGAATATAAGAATGTTTTATTATTTTCGGTAAATCATTTATAAATAATGAAAAAAGAAGTGGCCCTAGATGACTTCCCTGTGGAACACCCGATGTAACTACAATTGATTTCGATGTCACATTTTTATAAAGCTCATTTTGTATTCTATCAGTTAGATATGATTTTATCCAATTTAAGCAGTTTTTGAAAAAACCTATATAGTGAAGCTTTTCCAGCAGGAGTTTATGTTTAACCTTATCAAAGGCTTTGCTGAAGTCAGTATAAATTACGTCAGTTTGTTTATGTTAAACAAAACCACGATTGATTAAACTTGTAAATTGCAAAAGATTTGTAATAGTTGAGTGACCTTTTCTGAAGCCATCTTGAAACGGAGATAATAAGGACGATACATGGTGACATAAATGATCAGTTATTAGTTTTTCAAATAGTTATTGTGCTTAATTTGAAATACCCCTGTAATTTGAGATGTCAGATTTATTGCCAGATTTAAAATACGGAATAATATACGAGGCTTTCCAAGTATTTGTGAAAAAACCAAACTTAATTAATGTGTTAAATATTATTGTAAGAGGAAAAGCAAGAGTTTCAGCACATCTTACCAATAAACAACTAGGAAGTGCATCAGGTCCATGTTTATAAGAAAATTTTAGTTTCTTCAAACTGTTTAGAACTACAGATTCGTTAAAAAATGGTATAGATATTTGAAATTTGGTGTTTCGGAGAAAATATTAGAATCAGAATTATTACAATCGCTATCCGTATATGTAGAAGAAAAAAATTCAGCAAACATATTACTTATGGCAAGATCATCATCAGATTCTAGCTCTTGAAACTTCATAACGGGTGGAAAGCCAGTGGATATTATTTTAGAGTTCACAAAAATATAGAAGGACTTTGGATTAATTTTGAATTTATTTTTGAGTTTGCAGAGGTAGGTTGAATAGCATTTTTTATTAATTTTGTTGTATTCAGCACGAACGGAAGAATATCTTGCATAGTCAACAGACGAACCGGTTGCTTTATATGTTTTGTAAAGTTTGTTTTTCTTATTTTTTATTTTAGATAAAAGTTTGCAATTCCATATGGACCAGATGAGTTACAATCAACTAATTTAGGAATGCATTGGTTCATAACAAAATACAGTTTATTATAAAATTTTTCAACTATCTGATCAATAGCTCCAGTGCTACAGTCGAAGCTAGATACTGATAATAAATCGTACCAATTTATGTTAATAAGAATTGATTAAGTTGAGGATAATTTCCTTTTTTAAAGCAAAATCTTTTAAGCTTTAAATTCAAACCATTGACAGGTGTATTTTTTGATAGACCACTTACATTTATTTCAATGGTGGGATGATGGCGATCCTCCGGACAAGTGATTCGATCCGAACGGTGAACAGAAATGTTAGCAAAATCGTTAACAAAAATAAAGTCCAATAGTTTATTATTATCATTGTAAACACCGTTTAGTTGATAAAGGTTAAAATCCAACATACTGTCTATTTAAGGCTGTGTCCAGTGTGTAATGGAGTAAAATAACCATCAGACGAATAATTTCATGCTATCATTGGCATATTAAAATCACCAAAAACAAAAATGGAGTCATTTTGATTGGAATTTAAAACAATATCAGAGATAACTTCCGCATGTTTCAGATAAACAGACTCAGATGAGCTTGGAGGAATGTAAGAGCAGGTGATTATTATTTTTTTCTTATTTAGTTTGACAGAAACACTTATGAATTCTATATTCAAGGCACGATCAGCTATCAAATCTTCGGAAATAAGTGAACTGGATACTGCAATTAAAACACCCCTTACACTATCACCACGGTCACGTCTATAAATTTTATAGCTATCATATAGAATTTCATTGTTTATGATGTTTATGATATTATCAACAAGCCAGGTTTCAGTAAAAACAACATTCAAAGAAAAAATTCCTATAATAAATTTAAAAAGGCTGACCTAAATTTTAAACAAAAAAAAAATTAAACTTATTGCTTTACCTGTTTATAATTTAGTGATGATTAAATAATTATTGACTATAACTTTATTTTCAACACTCCACTGACTTTCTTTAAAACATATACTTAAATTTTCTGCGTACATTTTAAAACTTTCTGTTTAACAGTCACTTTGCAAATGTACTTAGTGCATATGCTTCCTTTACTAAGTCTTAAACTAGAATTTAACTTTAAAAACGCAAGACAAACAAAACCCTTGCAAAAAAACACTTACCGACAGATAACGTGACACAGGCAGATCATCTACAACAGATGATAAAACACAATAAAAACAAGTAAAAGTGCTATATTCGGCCGTGCCGAATCTTCTATACCCTTCACCACGGTGATTTTGTTGATATTGTTGACTCTTTACTTAAATAAAGTCGTATAAGAAAAAATCATTATTCATGAGTTAAAGAAATAGAAGACAAATGAAAACAAATTCCGTTTGTTACAAATATCGCCGTGTTGTCAGCTACTTAATGATATTGAAGCCGACAGCTACATCGTAAACTCTGACATTATTGTAGAAATACTTATTTTGCTTTTATAAAATTAAATAACTTTTTCAAAAAATTATAAATATTTCCTCCAAAACTTTTTGTTTGTATATGAATTTGTAATTTACAATTTTGTGACATTTTCTTTTGTGGAATAAAATAGAAATTAGCCTAAGTTGACGACAGCCACAACGGTGGCCGTGTAGCCATGTAGCTTTGCTGACTTCAAAATAATAGTTTTATTTTTGACATTTTGTAGTCGGTATCCTGATGATGTCTATGAGTTTAATGCACCTAAGTTTTAAAACAGAGATATCATCTATTTAAAAATCAAACGCATTTAAAACAAGTAAAAGTGCTATATTCGGCCGTGCCGAATCTTCTATACCCTTCACCACGGTGATTTTATTTATACAGACATGTACAGCATTATCCATATTGTTGACTCTTTACTTAAATAAATTCGTATGAGAAAAAATCATTATTCATAAGTTAAAAAAATAGAAGACAAATGAAAACAAATTCCGTTTGCTACAATTGTCGCCGTATTGTCAGCTACTTAATGATATTGAAGACGACAGCTACATCGTAAACTCTGACATTGTTGTAGAAATACTTATTTTGATTTTATAAAATTAAATAACTTTTTCAAAAAATTATAAATATTTCCTCCAAAACTTTTTGAATAAAATAGAAATTAGCCTAAGTTGACGACAGCCACAACGTTTCATTTTTGACAGTTTGTAGTCGGTATTCTGATGATGTCTATGTGTTTAATGCACCTAGGTTTTAAAACGGAGATATCCTATATTAAAAAATCAAACGCATTTAAAAAAATATGTTACTCTATATACACACATACATACATATGTATATTCTTAATATTAAATATATGTTATGTTACAGGCATGATTTTCATTTTCAAAGAAATATTGAAATTTTTGTTTTAATTTTTCGAAAATTGTGTGTAAAAATTTTTTGTAAAAATATTTTTTTAAAAATTTTTTGTAAAATTTTATTCGAAAATTTTTTGGAAAATTTTTTAAAAAAAATTTTTTTCGAATTATTTTCTGTAAAATATCTTTTGAAAATGCTTTGTAAACTTTTTTGTAAACATTTTTGAAAAAAAATTTTAAAATTTTTTTTAAAAAATTTTTAAAAAAATTTTTTTTTAAAAATTTGATTGAAATTTTTCTTTTAAATTTTGGACCTTTCTCCAATCTATATTGAGTTAGAATGGTCAGAGTAAAGCAAAAAAAAAAATCTTTACAAAAAAAAAATTTCCTCATATTGACACATGGGGTCCTTTTAACTGCTCCTATTTATCAGTGGGTACCCTGTGGGTCCATTGGCTACCTCTATGTGTATTGCTTTCAATTAAGCTCACTAATACAAATCAAAACAGAAAAACCCTACCAATCTAAAAACAAACAAAAATCGTCCCTCGCAGGGGGTTATTGATCCCCCGAGATCTGTATGTACTCCTTGCGATCTACCTGTCGCAGTCTAATATTTATTTGATAAAAAAAGGCAAAACAGAATCATTAAAGCTGAAAAAAATTTAAAAAAAACCTAAAAAAGCGATGTCCGTCTGTCCGTCTGTCCGTCTGTCCGACCGTCCGTCTGTCCGTGTTAGTGTGGTTATGTCATTTGCCAAGGCACCAGAAGAGATACAAAAAATTTAAGCACACCAATCTGTCAGGCATAGTTTCGAAAATTTTGGTATTGCAATTCAGCAACATCGGATCATTCCTTTGGAGGCTACGGGCCAAAAACCACGCCCACCTATATTTTTTTCACGTTTTTTTTTAAGTTTTTTTCAGCTTTAATGATTGTTTTGCCTTTTTTTGTCAAATAAATATTAGACTGCGACAGGTAGATCGCAAGGAGTGCATACAGATCTCGGGGGATCAATAACCCCCTGCGAGGGGCGATTTTTGTTTGTTTTTAGATTGGTAGGGTTTTTCTGCTTTGATTTGTATTAGTGACCTTAATAGAAAACAATACACATAGAGGTAACCAATCGACCCACAGGGTACCCACTGATAAATAGGAGCAGTTAAAAGGACCCCCCATGTGTCAATATGAGGAAATTTTTTTTTTTTGTAAGGATTTTTTTTTTTGTTTTAGTCTGACCATTCTAACTCAATATAGACTGCAGAAAGGTCCTAAATTTAAAAAAAAAATTTCAATAAAATTTAAAAAAAAAATTTTTTTAAAAATTTACAAAAAAAAAATTTTACAAAAAAATTTTTACAAAAAAATTTACAAAACATTTTCAAAAATATATTTTACAGAAAAATATTCAAAAAAATTTTTTTTTTAAAAATTTTCCAAAAAATTTTCGAATAAAATTTTACAAAAAATTTGTAAAAAATTATTTTTACAAAAAACTTTTACACACAATTTTCGAAATATTAAAACAAAAATTTCAATATTTCTTTGAAAATAAAAATCATGACTGTAACATAACATATATGTAATTAATATTAAGATTATACATATGTATGTATGTGTGTATATAGAGTAACATATTTTTTTAAATGCGTTTG
Organism: Phasia obesa; assembly: GCA_949628195.1. Lineage (NCBI taxonomy): Eukaryota > Metazoa > Arthropoda > Insecta > Diptera > Tachinidae > Phasia > Phasia obesa. The sequence goes on from OX451219.1 coordinate 65,361,636, forward strand.
ATTTTTATTTTAAATGCGTTTGTTTTTTAAGTAGATGATATCTCTGTTTTAAAACCTAGGTGCATTAAACACATAGACATCATCAGGATACCGACTACAAACTGTCAAAAATAAAATACACACGTTTATAGGTAAACGATTCTTTTGAAGCCAGCAAAGCTACATGGCTACACGACCACCGTTGTGGCTGTCGTCAACTTAGGCTAATTTCTATTTTATTCAACAAAAGAAAATGTCACAAAATTGTAAATTACAAATACATATGCAAACAAAAAGTTTTGGTGGAAATATTTATAAGTTTTTGAAAAAGTTTTTTAATTTTATAAAAGTAAAATAAGTATTTTTACAACAATGTCAGAGTTTACGATGTAGCTGTCGGCTTCAATATTATTAAGTAGCTGACAACACGGCGACAATTGTAGCAAACGGAATTTGTTTTCATTTGTCTTCTATTTCTTTACAATATGGATAATGCTGTACATGTCTGTATAGATAAAATCACCGTGGTAAAGGGTATAGAAGATTCGGCACGGCCGAATATAGCACTTTTACTTGTTTTAAAAATTTTTTGTAAAATTTTATTCGAAATTTTTTTGGAAAATTTAAAAAAAATATTTTTTTCGAATATTTTTCTGTAAAATATCTTTTTGAAAATGATTTGTAAATTTTTTGTAAATATTTTTGAAAAAATTTTTTTTTTTTTTAAATTTTATTGAATTTTTTTGTTAAATTTAGGACCTTTCTGCAATCTATATTGAGTTAGAATGGTCAGACTAAAGCAAAAAGAAATCCTTACAAAAAAAAAATTTCCTCATATTGACACATGGGGGGTCCTTTTAACTGCTCCTATTTATCAGTGGGTACCCTGTGGGTCCATTGGTTACCTCTATGTGTATTGCTTTCTATTAAGGTCTCGAATACAAATCAAAGCAGAAAAACCCTACCAATCTAAACACAAACAAAAATCGCCGCTCGCAGGGGTTTATTGATCCCCCGAGATCTGTATGCACTCCTTGCGATCTACCTGTCGCAGTCTAATATTTATTTGACAAAAAAAGGCAAAACAGAATCATTAAAGCCGAAAAAAATTAAAAAAAAACGTGAAAAAAATATAGGTGGCCGTGGTTTTTGGCCCGCAGCCTCCAAAGGAATGATCCGATGTTGATGAATTGCAATACCAAAATTTTCGAAACTATGCCTGACAGATTGGTGTGCTTAAATTTTTTGTATCTCTTCTGGTGCCTTGGCAATTGACATTACAACACTAACACGGACATCGCTTAATCAACTTCTCTATGTATAAGGATCCAGAATATATATACTTTATGGGGTCGGAAATGAATATTGTAGAAATTACACACGGAATGACAAACTTATATATACCCTTTCCACCTGTGGTGAAGGGTATAAAAATTAAAAAAAAAAATTGTAAACCTACATAAAATTAAATGTAAAATCTAAAACAATTCAACAAATAAAAAACAATAAAAACTAACAAAATGAAACAAAATACAAAGAAAACCTGCTGTGTAAGTACTATTGTCTTTTTGGTAACTAAACTCCTAAAATAAATATTTCCCTCTCTTCTAGGTCAAACCACATAACCACTACCACATCTCCAGACACCCTCAACAATATAAAGCACAAAATGTGTTTGGTTGTATGTTTGTTTGTCGGAAAGCTATAGCTCCCTACACCAATGAACTGATCTTTCTGAAATTTTCGCAGTTTGTTATTAGATATACGGATGGGAAAATACGGTACTCATTTCTTTGATATTCGACGTGTGCGTGGCACCTCCGATACAAAGTAAATATTTACCATCGTGTTGCTTGGTAACAGTAATAGTTAGCTGCATGGAATTTTACACCAGTAACCTCTATATTAACATACATACAGTGAGTGTCACTTAAAATCGTACAGCAAATATTTTTGAGAAATTATTTTAAAAAATTTGGCATCTTTTTTGAAGTTTTCTGAAAGTTCTGTTTTTGCATTAATTTTGTTAGTGTTTTCCTAAAAATATGACAAAATTATAGATTTCTCTTTAAATTATACAAAAACAGGGTAACACTCTTAGCACCCAAGTTAGCATTACTTAAAATCGTACATTTATAGCTTCCAAGCGTTTTTTTAAATTTAAAACCAAAAGTGATTGTTAAAGTAGGACTTTTACAAAAACTGTTGTAATAGACCTTTTTTTTACAAAAAAAGTTGAATATTTAATGTAATTTCAGTAAAAAAGCTATTAAAATGAGACAAACAAGTGAAAGTGAAAGAGAGTTGGTGGTTTTGCACTATAAAAACGGAAAATCGTTATCCAAAATATTGTAGGTTGTAAATCGAAGTCGAAATACCATCCAGTATATCATTAAAAGATATAGAAATCAAAATCTGAGCGCTGCCGATGAGCGCTGGACAATTAGAAGAATTAAAAACAATTCAAGAATTTCTGACCCAAAAATAGCTAGCGAAATAAAATTTTATTTGCAAAAGTAGGTTAGCGCCTCTACTGATCATAGAACCCTTACATTATGAACGCAATAGACGTAAAAGACGTACATTTGCAATGAATTGTTAAAACTTTCAACAAACTATTGAAATAACGTTATTTTCATAGATAAGTCAAAATTTAATATGTTTTCTTCGGATGGAAAGATAACGGTATGGAGAAAACCGAACAAGGAAATGGACGTTAGAAATTTAAGACCTCCAGTGACGCATGTGGCGGCTTGCAAAAGGTTTGGGGATGTATGTCAGCTAGTGATGTTGTCAGCTTAGTATTTATAGAAGGTAATATTAATAAATTCTGTTATTTGAGAATATTAAAAGACAATTTAAAGAATGCCGCCGAAAAATGGGTATTTTGAAGACTTTTAAGCTGTATGCCGACAACGACCCAAAGAATCCATTCTACGTTCCTGGCCTCTGGACGCTGTATAACTGCCCAAAAATTATTTAAACGCCCGTCCAGTCACCTTACATGAACTTCAATGAGCACCTATAGGAAATTTTAGATAAATAAATCAGGAACACCCCATAGCTAACGTCCTTGACCTGCCAAATGCTCTTCAGGAGGAATTGGGTAGAATCACTGTCAACTTGTGAAAAAAGTAGTGAACTCGATGCTAAAAGGGCCTTAGGCACTTAAAAACAGCCAGTTAAATAGTAAAAAAAAATGTATATAAATATAAATATAATTGTTTGACATACACTAATACAAGAGTACGATTTGTTTGTGATAAGTTTTTATTTGCGGTCATATTTTTAGAAATAATGGGCATGGTACCTCCCATACAATAGGTAGAGACTTGAAACTTTGCAAAAGTAAGCTTCATGCTAATGTGCATAGTCTAGCAAAATACAAACTGGATAAGAACAGTGAGAGTGGTACCTACCATAAAAAGTAAAAATTGTTATTGTATTAATACGTATTTTTTCATCCCTCTCCACTTCTAATTATTGACGATTTATAGTCATTTTGACGATTTTGGTCCGAAAAATTGCATTATTCCGATTTGACGATTTTTTCTTAAAAAATTGCTATTATTTACAATGCCAAAAATTAAAGTCAAAAAAGGGCCAGCTTAAAGGGGATTGTTGTTCGCTTTCTAATATTTTGTGTACAATTCTTTAAACATGATTTTTGTTAACTTTCAGTGTTGACAGATTTGAAAACTCCCAAACATTTTTTCAATAGAATTTATGGTATCCTTCAAACTCAAGAGCAATTTGATTCATTTTAAATTTGACTTAATGCATTAAACAAATAGACAACAAAACAATTATTTTGTAGTCATCAAAGCTACACGACAACCGTTGTTTGAAATATATGTATATTTTTTTGAAAAAGTTGTAAAATATGTATTTCCAAAATAATGTCGAGGTTTATGAAGAAGCTGTTGTCTTCAATATGATTAAGTAGCAGACTACACTGCGAAAATTGAGCCAACGAAATTTTTAGTTGTGTAGCCGCTGTCGTATATCTGTTTACAGCAGAAGAAAATCTTTTGATATCAGTATACATTAAATATGTATGTTTAAGTTAACTTTAAAAGTGACTTCTTATAATATTTTTGATTGCTCTTAACAAAAATAAAGACAAAAAAACAGTTAAAGAAATACTTTTTTAATTATCCAATTATTTGACGATTTTTTGAAGCTGAAAAGACGATTTTTTTTAATTTCTACCGGGAAATTGACGATTATTCCTTAAATTGGACTGGCACCTCTGGTCGTGAGATTTTCAGCCTTATTTCAGAGCTGGGACCTGACAATGTTTATATTGTACCATCTCATGATAAAAAATGATAAAATTCTACCAAATCAGAATCAGTTGTACCAAAATTTGACATTAACTTAAAAAAACAAAACAAATAAAACATACGTACAGTAGGCTGGAACGTTGGTATAGGGCTGGTATATGGCAAAGCATAATTTTTTGTACTACCCGTTCAAATAGAGATAAAAATTTGTCTTTTTATGTGAAAAATATCTGTCCCTAAAAGAGCTCTCTGAGGGCATTAATATTTAATATTATTTAATGTTGACCCCAATGAAATTTTTATATCATTTGTATTTGTATTTAAGTAATTTTATATAAAGAAAATTATTTGTATAATTGACTAAAACTAGTATTAAATGTATTCTTTATTGATTTTTTTCTAAGTACCGATTCGAATTTTATAAATTTTTTATTGCCGATCAATAGAAGACATTATAAGAGTACAAAAAATGGAAAAAACCAGAATACCATATTCTTCCTTTTTTGTAATGTTCAATAAAAGTTTATTAATTTTTAAGCTTCAATTAAAATAAATGCAATCTTTATAACAATTAAAAAATATTATAAACAAACTTTATATATTAAAATTTATACATATTATATTAGAAATATTATAAGCTATTGTACAATTTATTTTCTTAGGTCTTGTAAAAAATAAATTTTTAACGATTATTTTTGTGAAACAATAAAAAACTACTTAATTTGTGAATTCAGCGCCCCTTTGCACCAAAAAAAATGAGAGAATTTTAGTATTTCTTTCTTCAGCATATTTCAGATTGTGGACTTTATGGTAAACAGTAAATATAAACTTATATTTTGCGACATTTGTAGTTTTTTTTATTAAAATCCTTTAAAAAGTATAGAAATTCGAGCCAAAATCAAGAAAAATGGACTATAAACAAATTTAATATTTTTCCAAGTTGCGGCAAAATTGTCTTAACTTTTTTTGACCATGCTGTTAGAAAACACAACTAATTAGCGAAAAGAGGAAAAAACCAGAATACCATATTTTTCTTTTTTGTTTAATATTCCATCGAACTTAAGTTATTTTAATTTTAACTGAACTTTGGTATATGACAAAAAATAAATGTTTGTATTACCCGTTCAAATAGTTATAAAAATTTACCTTTTTACGTGAAAAGTTATTTTACAAAATTTTATTGCGATAGAACCAAATCTTGAGGTGCCGCAGAAGCTTTGAATATATTTTTTTTGTCTTTAAATATTATATAGTTATATTTTTTTATTGGTGGGGTTTCATATTTATTATTGTTTTAACTTCATTAAAACTAATCCTAAAATAATGCAAAACATAAAAACTTTTTACCCATCGGCATTTTTACGTTTTAATACCTAAATGGGGTATAAAAACTTGATATTTGGTACAATTATACCACAAATCCCAACACTGATTATTGCTCGTAAATTTATTTTAGTATTGCCATATATTTTAATTTTTAGTGCAAAAAAATATTTTTTGGGTTTTAATTTTTGTTAGCTTATAGTTAGATCATAAAAGTTAGCTAAAAGCATGGTATTTTCGTAGTCGACTACCAAATTGCTTGTAGGGCAAATTAAAAGGTTTACCGAAAGTGACACACAAATTAGAAGAAACGTTTAAGCCCCTATTACGGATTACAACTCACCTCAGTTGAGTTGTCTAAAAGACAACTTGAAAGACAACTCCTACTGATGAGTTGTAATTTTTTAAACTTTTGTTAACCGAACTAACACAGGATTGTAAACAGTCAAATTACAACAGAGTTGTAACACAATTTAAATTCAATTTAAAATTTTTTGACAAGTTGAGTTGTAATAGATAATACCAAATTGTAAAATTTCAACTGAAGTAGAGATGAGTTGTAAACCGTAATAGGGGCCTTCTTCTTCTTCCGTTCAATCTAGAACGGCGGTATGATAAAAAAAGGCTTCTGGAGACAATAAGTCCATAGTGAAGCCTTTACTTAATTTATGTTAAATTTATTTATATTTTATAGTTTTTCGTTATTTTAGTTTTCGTTAGTTTGTAAAATTTTCTTTTTTTTCTCTTTTAAATTGGTTTATATGAATTTTATTTATTATTTTCATTATATGTTTTAAGTTTCTTTTCATTTATTAAATATTGAGGTTATACACGATAACCAGAACGATTGCACATGGCTGATTAATGCAACCACCAATTAACTGTACTAAAGTACAGCTAATCGTGGAAGCCAATCACCCAGTGAAAGAATGAGACGTAAACCACTCGAAGGCCTAGCAACAAGAACGGCCTGATTGACTTTAAACGATAACGACAATGACGCGCGCACGTGTTCCTCCACCCAGAGCTACTTTACGAATCCGTAATAGGGGCCACTAAAATAAATAAATTTATGCGCAATAATCAGTGTTGGGATTTGTGGTATAATTGTACCGAATTTGATAAACGCGACGCATCATTGTACACTTCATGCTTTTTAGGTACAATTTCATGTAAAGCCACACGTCCATACCACACGCTCTACGCGTACGCGTACGCGCTTTGTATGCTTTTCATACTTTATACGCGTTCTATACTTTATAAACTTTAAGTTACATGCAACGCTTTTTATGCGCCAAGTTTTTGTTTTGAGCAGCTGTAGTGTAAATGAAATAAAAACAATATTTGCTAAAATAGAGAGTGAAATAGGAATAATTTTTGGAATTCACTAAGTTTATGCACATAATTCAACCCGTCTTTTTCACACGTTGATTAGTTTTCTTTTGTATTGTTTCGTAAACATTAGTTTTCTTTTGTGCTATTTTCTTATTAATTATTTTTTTATTAGTGTAAATGTGCGTAACTTTCATTAAATATATTTCTCAAGCTTATTTCACAACACCAAAGAGTTTTGATTGTTTGTTTTAATTATACTTTGTTGTTTAATTAATATTTTAATGGACCAATTAACTTTTAAAGTACAAAGTTTTAAACAACGAACACGCTTTAAAGGAAAATTTTCAAAATTGTTAGTTTTTGTTTTGTTTATTTTTCCGATGTTCGTATAAACTTTTTACTATATTTATCTCTTTCTTGACAAGCTTAGGAAAGTCTGATTATAGCCATTTTCATCTATCACTATTTACATCTCTGTGTACTTTGTGGTAGAAAGTAAACCTACTTCATGCGTTCTATGCGTCTTAAGCTAGAGCTGGCAAACTATCGATAGTCTCGCCATTCGATATTTTCGATAGTTTGATAGAAAACTATCGATACTATCGATGGTATCCAATTTTTTGGGAATGTTAGGTTCCATATTTTATATGACAAAGTATTCTGTATTATTAACTCCATCAACTTAATTGATCAAGTTTTGAAATTATTTGAGGTAGTTTAATAAAAGAAAACTAATATATTAAACGATCTTAAGTAAAGTTCAAAGTTGTTTTATTTAAAAAAAAGATAATACAAAAAAACAAAAATATGAGTAATCCAAAAATTTTTGCTTAAAAAGAGCAGCATATCAACATTTTTTGGCTTTAAACTAGATATTCTATCTGAAATAATGGCTCCGACTTTGCTAAACATTCTTTCAGATTCTGTCGAAATTGCTGGTGGCATATTCTGTAATTCTCGTAGCTAAATCTATCGCTAAAATTCTAAAAATGCCCCAAGAAATTGCGAGTATTCTTACAACAACATTCATAATTTGTTTGTGCAGTTTTAGAATTTTAGCGATAGATTTAGCTACGAGAATTACAGAATATGGCATCTGGTATGCATAAGTAACGTAAGGACATGACTTTGTGAGTGACATCTGATTAGAATTGTTCTGTGAATAGATATAACACTGTATAAATTGCTTAATTAACTATATAATTTACCTTTCAGTACGGCAATGGGTCTATTTCTACTGGTGAATTTTCATTTTCAACCAACTAATTGCCAATTTATTAATTTATTTTTTCAACGATAGTATCGCTATCGAGAAAAAAAACCATCGATAGTCTAATGAAAACAAAACTATCGAGTACTATCGATAGTTTGCCAGCTCTATCTTAGGCATTATATGCGATGTGCTTGTAACTTGTCTCATACAATTACACGGATCTTCCTTTTTTGACAGACGCGTGTGCGCATAGAACGTGTGGTATGGACTTTCAGCTTAAAATATTCGGGTATGTTCTGTAATCCGAAACCGAGTGAAATTGAAATCGAATAAATTTTTAAAGAAAAATATAACTTAATTGCGCCTATTATTTTAAAACATTAGCAATCAAGGAAGTTGTGTGAATGGTCTTTAATCAAATGTATAAAAAATAATATCAAAATCTTGCAAGATTTAAAAGTTAGGACAATTTAAAATTTCATTCGGATTCAATTTCACTCGGTTTAGGATTACAGAACATACCCGATTTACTAAATAATTTTTTTTTTTATCTAATCGGTATTTTTTATCATCAAATCAAAACATAGTTTTCTTTAATAGACACGGAACAATCGGCAAAGTAATCTTCAAAGGTGTAGATAACACAAAGTACACAGAGATGTAAATAGTGATTGATGAAAATGGCTATAATCAGACTTTCCTAAGCTTGTCAAGAAAGAGACAAATATAGTAACAAATTTAAAGGAACATCGGAAAAATAAACAAAACAAAAACTAAAAATGTTTCTTTAAAGCGTGTTCGTTGTTTAAAACTTTGTACTTTAAAAGTTAATTTGTCCATTAAAATATTAATTAAACAACAAAGTATAATTAACACAAACAATCAAAACTCGTTGGTGTTGTGAAATAAGCTTGAGAAATGTATTTAATGAAAGTTACGCACATTTGCACTAATAAAAAAATAATTAATAAGAAAATAGCACAAAAGAACACCAATGTTTACGAAATAACACAAAAGAAAACTAATCAACGTGTGAAAGAGACGGGTTGAATTAGTATTTTTGCCGTCCTGTTTATACGCCGTTTCACCTCTTGGGTTCTCTTTGGTAGATAACACGATGCAAAATTTCAATAACAAATAACCGGGGGCCAGAGAAGCAAGCCGATAGAGTTTTATCGGCGGCGGCTGAAAGGCCAATTTTTGTCGGCGGCGGCGGCTAAGACCGCTTGAGCCGTAGATTTAATTTTTTTATCGGCTTGTTAAATTTTTAACGGCTGAGCCGAATATACTTTATGAATTTATAAATAACATTATAGCCCGTTCAGGCTGCCACGAAATTAAGTCATTTCGTGATTTCGGCCGAAATCAACTTGAAATTACGTAATTTCGCATACATTTTACCATTGCCGAAATTAACTCATTCTACTTAATTTTGTCGAAATTAACTTGAAATTACGATAGACAACGCTGGTTTTGTATAAAAAGCTACACTTTTTGCAACCATGACCATATTTACAACCTTGAAAGTGCGCTTTTGTCAGAAAAAATTTAAAACCCAAATGAAATAATGGAAATATAAACATAATTGTACATTAATTTTGTTGTAGTGCTGTTTTTAATATTCGTGTATATTTTAAATTGATACTAAAGAATTAAAGTATACAAATGTAACTAAACGTGATCAGCTGTTTGCGAAATCAACTCAAATGTCAAAAAGCCCAGTATGAACACCTTAGATTTCGTTCGTAATTTCAGCTCGAAATTACTTAATTTCGTGGCAGCCTGAATGGGCTATTACATATGTAAACATTATATAGCTGCCAGCACTATGAACTCGGTGTATAATAACATATTATAGGTATATTTACAATAAGTATTTTAAATATTTTTACATATGCTATAATAAATAAAAAAGTTGATTTTTAAACACTAACACGTATTCACTAAAATCATTTGAACTTTAATTTCGAACACCTTTTTTTCAAAATGTAAAACGGTAAAAATGTAAACAGTAAACAGTGTTAAAATTTGAACAAAATGTTGCAAAAATATAGCGATTTTGAACTCTATGAAAAACATTCATTTTTAACTATATTTTAATTTCAAAAAATGGAATGAAAACCCAGTGGACTGTAGAATCAGATTTTTCGGTTGTCATTTTTTTTTTATTTAAGAAATAAAGGTGCTATACATTAAACATATTATAGTGTTTTTTTAACTTTTAAATTTAGTTTTTCCGTTATATCTCGAAAACCATTCCGCGTGCACATATACATACATTTGATAGAGGATAAAAATACGAATCAATCGTGGTATCAGGTTTTCCTGAAAAGACTACGAAAAAAACTATTAACCCAGTAATAGGCATTTTGAGTGGGGATGGTCAATATGAGGAAAATTGTATCGATTTTTTCTGCTTTGGTCTGACCATTCTATCGCAATATAGATTACAGGAAGGTCATTATTTATACAAAAATTTCTTGAAATATTCTCTTAAGCATTCCATAAATAAAATACTAGTGTATCTAGTTTTGAAATAAAAACATACAACTACCTAGTATTTTAATATAATTTCATTTAATTTTCCTTTTATATTTTTCTTTTTTGTATAATAATTTTTTATGTTAAATAATCTTCTTTTGTTGAATATACTTTTGAGGAAAATATGTAATTAATGTGGCTGTCCAGCTGGGCTTGTTAGCATTTGACGTTGTTGTTATTATAACGCTCTGCTGTTTTCGAAAGTTCTTTCGTGAGGAAAAAAAACTTTCTTTTGGTACAGCTGTTGCTGGGATGACAATCTTTGGCCGAGTGATACTCGGGTCGTTCCGGATTCGGTTCACGGATCACAATATACATAAAGTCACCTTGAATCAAAAAACGTCCAAGTAAATCCACCTTACGTATCCGCTTAAGTGCAAAGATTAACCAATTTTTGCCTTTCAGTCTCTAACATATTACGGGTTGCCTCCGGTAAATCTTTCCCTTCAATTGATTTTTGTCAATAGCATAACCAGATTTCGAAGATTTAATGGTTGTTTGAGAGCTAGTTTTGTTATTACTAACTTTAGATTTGTCACTCTCTCGGAAATTTATAATATCCTTTAGCAATAGATTGTTCCTGCCAGGCTGTTAAAATAACATATTTAAATAGAAAATATTAATATTTTACAAGAGTCACTTACTCTGAGTATTGTCTCATTTTTTGGGCTTTTCTTGGTAGAGCCAAAATATTGGGAGGAGCATGAACTATTTCACCAAATTAAAAAATCCCTGCGATTTTCCAAAATTTCCTTTTCCTTCTCCTTAAGTTTTTCATTCTTATCTTCTTGAATGCCCTGTTTTATCAATTATTTAGCTAACTTTGGTTCTATAGATTTGGAATCCTTATCAAATATCTTCTTTTTCTTAATTTTACCATTTCTTAGTTCCTTTATCATTTGTTTCAGCAACTCATCTATTTCACTTGGTGACTTCTTTTTTATGGCAATCTCTCCTGTGGTAGGATCTTGTATGACTTTAACACCATATTTGGCTTCATAGTTAGCCTCCTTAAGGCTTTTACTAGTGATTTAACTCTTCTTTTGTTCGGTGTACCTAAATGATTTTTGGCTTTATCAGGAACAAGTCTAGTTCCGTGAAGCAGCATCAAATAAAAAAAAGTAAATTTACACGGGGTGATAGAGAATTAAAAAATAATAAGAAAATGTTAAATAAAAAATTGGCGGTCACCCTTATTTTCCGAGTTATGGGCCTCTGAACTTTTCATATTAAACTGTGATTCTGCACTACATTTTTGAACATATTTTGTCAATATGGGTATCATTTTAAAGATTTTGGAAATATCCATTGAATGGTGCTAAAATTTATAAAAAAAATTAACCCATTAAGAACAGAATTGGTAGCCATTATTAGTAATAAGAAGTCTAAGTATCATTTGCAAGATATACTTTACACCTAATGCACATTCCATATATAAGAAACTTAAACTTTTTATTATGTATAAAACATTTTTGAACATAATAACATGTTTTTATACCCTTCACCACAGGTGGAAAAGGTATATCTAAGTTTGTCATTCCGTGTGTAATTTCTATAATATTCATTTCCAACCCCATAAAGTATATATATTCTGGATCCTTATATATAGAGAAGTTGATTAAGCGATGTGCGTCTGTCCGTGTTCGTGTAGTAATGTCATTTGTCAAGGCACCACTATGTAAGGCATAGTTTCGAAAATTTTGGTATTACAATTCAGCAACATCGGATCATTCCTTTGGAGGCTGCGGGCCAAAAACCACGCCCACCTATATTTTTTCACGTTTTTTTTTTAATTTTTTCGCCTTTAATGATTTTGTTTTGATTTTTTGTCAAATATATATTAGACTGCGACAGGTAGATCGCAAGGAGTGCATACAGATCTCGGGGGATCAATAACCCCTGCGAGGGGCGATTTTTGTTTGTTTTTAGATAGGTAGGGTATTTCTGCTTTCATTTGTATTAGAGACCTTAATAGAAAGCAATACACATAGAGGTAGCCAATGGACCCATAGGGTACCCACCGATAAAGAGGAGCAGTTAAAAGGACCCCCCATGTGTCAATATGAGAAAATTTTTTTTTTGGAAGGATTTCTTTTTGCCTTAGTCTGACCATTCTAACTCAATATAGATTGCAGAAAAATCCTAAATTTAACAAAAAAATTTCAATAAAATTTTTAAAAAAATTTTTTAAATTTAAAAAAAAAATTAAATTTTTTTTTCAAAAATATTTACAAAACTTTTTCAAAAAGATAGATTACAGAAAAAAAATTTTAAAAATTTTCGAATAAAATTTTACAATAAATTTAAAAAAAAATATTTTTACAAACAATTTTTGAAAAATTAAAACAAAAATTTCAATATTTCTTTAAAAATGAAAATCATGACTGTAACATAACATATATTTAATATTAAAAATATACATACATATGTATGTATGTAAGTATATATATAGAGTTACATATTTTCTAGTGCTGACACTCAAATAATCGAAAGATCTTAAATGGAACAAACTGAGATAGAACATGGAGCCTTTTTACACTGAAAACATTTTAGCGGAACGCGTGAGAAATGTAGAAAATGTGAAACATGTATTTACATAGCACATTTTACATCTTTCAAATTCTAAGAACTAAAAGTCACGCTGAAAAAAAATTCGTAAAATAAATATTTTTCAAAATGAATTTAGAAAAAGCTTTAATAGTTGGATTAGCTGTTGCTTGCCAAGAACAGACACAAATATTGACGCAATGTGTGCAATTGGTTGAAACTATTTTAGAAGATGATTTTGATGAAATTTTACCAGATGTAATTAAAAAGAGAGTGGTTTTATTTTATTTCAGAAACGATATGGTGTAATGAATTAAAATACTTTTTTCTTTTAACTGGAGCAGCCCATACGTCTGCTCCAATCTGTATCTTTATTAGTTATTAATTCTCTTTCTTAAGCTAAACTTATTTCTACTTATCATTATACTTATATCTACTGTGGGAATATGCTGGCTCAGCATAATACATTCTATCCAGCCTAAATGCAGTGTGGACATAATTCATACAACAATGTATGAATATTCAGTTACATGCAGACGGCATGTACTGATCGACTTGTCAAACACACTACACCTCCCCTTTTACAGAGGAATGATCAACATTCATTTTGATATTGATCATTCCTAGATTTGAGTAACATAAATTCCTTAACAATAAATTTTACAATACTCCTTATATCTTTGTTTAACTATTTTTTTTTTAACAGGATAAAGTCCAAGTGTTTCTACATCCTCTTCCCTCCCTCATATAAGAGAGTGACCTATGATGGTCGTGAAGGAAGAAACGCTCTCTTATATAAATAAACAGGGACATAAGGAATATTAATGAAACATAAAAAACAAAGACTCCTTTAAAAAATGTTTCTTCTTATTTTTTTTCGCCTTCAATATGTCCATTTATTTATGAAGCGGAGCTCGACTAGGAGCTCTTAAATGAATTCAATAATTATTAAAAAAACACACTTGATACAAAAAAACTAAAACTGGATATGTAACTTAAAAAAAAAACTACTTACAATAAAATTAAAGTTTGTACATACATACAACAATCAAAACATCATTTATATATATTTGATACACATATATAAAACCAATAGTTTTGAGGTCAGCAATTTTCGAACCTCTTTACCCGGTTTTTATGGACCTTAACGAGTATTCTGTTATGGTCTAACAGTGTGACATTATTATTTTCGTCCACATCTGTGACCACATATGGTCCCTTATAGATGGGATCCAATTTATGCCTGGTTTCATTTGTTATAAGCACCCAATCGTTTGGGGCTATGTCAATAGGGTTTGCAGTGTTACTAGAGCTCTGATGCCGTTTTAATTTGGCGTTTTCGATTATACTAGCAGCTCTACGGTGCGCAATTTGGAGCCTGAATTTTACCTCCTTTTCATATGAATCTATATTATACAATGGGGTAATGCTTTTGTCCTTATTAAAGTCCAGAATGGGAGGTATTTTCCCAAAGACTAACTCGAACGGACAATATTCATGTGTTGTTGAGGGAGTTGTGTTGTAGCAGTAAACAAAGAACCTTAACCACTAGTCCCAGTCTGATTTAATTTCAGATATATAGGATCGTAAGTATTCGTTAAAAGTTCTGTGTGACCGCTCAACAGTACCCAAAGTTTCGTGATGGTATGGGGTCGAGTTTAATATTTCAATTTTCATCAGGACGCAAAGCTCTTGTAAAATTTGATTCATATATTCAGTGCCCATGTCTGTGACAATATTTTTCATAGGGCCATACACCAATATGAAGCCCTCCATAACGGCCTTTGCAACACTTTTTGCAGATTTATTGTTTATGGGTACTACTATTAAGTATTTGGTTAGGTCGCACATTATTGTTACTGCATATTCATTCTGAGAGTTGGACCGTGGTAAGGGTCCAATAGTGTCTATAATGACAATCTCAAATGGTTTAACCGGTGTCGGGGTCACGACAAAAGGTTCCCTTCCTCTAATGGAGGGTTTATTTTCCTGACATGCCTTGCATTGCTTGACATACTTGGCGTCATGCTTTTCCAATAACAAAGAAGTCTAATTTTCTTAATCATGCGTGTTATTCCGTTGTGGCCTCCATATATGGGGTCGTCATGATATTGCTGCAATGATATTGCTGCATTATTTTTAATTTACCTTCAGCGGTTCTTATTTTTTTTAATTTAGGTGTGAGTACCAGGGTCAATCTTTTTAAGAGACCATTTCCTTCATTTTTAAAGGTTTCCATATTAGTTCCCGGGTTATTAAAAAAACGATCACCTTGTGAAAGTCGTATTGTTGTGAGACCTAAATTGTCGGCTATTTTTTCAAGCCTTGGAAAGAGGTGACCTAAATCAACATTTCCATTAACAACCATCTCATTCAACATATATTCGGAAAGCTTTTTCTTTCCTTTAAGTATAATAAATTTATCCTGAGCAAAATGCAACTGTGGCATTTTACGATACTCTTGGGCATTTATTGCCTCGTATACATTAAGTTTGATTGTCTTATCGACATTGGTTCTTTTCGAAGTCTAGTTGTTACCTTCAAGACATTGTTGACTTCTATATTCTTAATATCACTAAATTCAATGCGGGATAGTGCATCAGCCGCATGATTATCCTTTCCCCTGAGATACTCTACGATAAAATCGTATTCCTCTAGATCAAGTCTCATCCTTACCAACTTAGACGACGGATTTTTCAATGAAAAAAGGTATGAGAGCGGTCTGTGATCAGTTCTAATCACGAATTTTTTTTTTTCATATATATATATATGGTCTGAAATATTGTATTGCCCAATGTATTGCAGTGAGTTCCTGCTCTATAGTAGATTTATTAGATTCACTTTTTGTAAATGACTTCGAGGCGAACGCAATGGGCATTTGTATACCATTCGTTTCTTGGCTCAGAACAGCTCCGCAAGCATGTTTGCTTGCATCTGTTGTTATGCGGAATTCTTTTGCAAAATCAGGGTATTGTAAAATGTGTGGACTCAATAGTTGGGTTTTAAAGTAATTCAATGATTTTTCACATTTAGTTGTCCACTCAAATTTTATGTTTTTTCTAGATAGTCTAGTTATATGACGTGAGTATTCTGCAAAATGAGGAATGAATCTCCTGTAATAATTACAGAATGCTATAAAGCGTTTAGCTTCGTCACCATTTTTTGGTGTGGGATAATTTTTAATTATCGAGAATTTAGCGTCATCTGGTAAAATACCCCTATTTGTACATTTGTGACCCAAAAATGTTACCTCCTGACGAAAAAACAAACACTTGTCAGGATGCAGTCTTAGGTTATATTTTCTGCATAAATTGAATACATCCTTGAGATTTTGTATCATATGGCTTGTAGAACATCCGATGACAATTAAGTCATCCATATACACAAAAGCTTGGATTGGAGATAATCCTAAAAATGCTAATGTCATCATTCTTTGGAATGAGTTTGGTGCTACTTTAAGGCCATAAGGTAATCTCTTAAATCGGAAGGAACCGGTGTCCATTGAAAAAGATGTGATATCTCTTGATTCTTCTTCCAGTTCTATTTGGTTAAAGCCAGATATCAGGTCTAGACATGAGAAATATTTTGCTCTACCTAATTGGTCTAATATGTAGTCAATCCGTGGTAGCGGAAATTTATCAGCCATTAATTTTTTATTCACCCCTCTGTAATCAACTACCAATCTCCATCTTTTTTGACAAGTACCAGGTAAAGGTTTCTTTGGTACCAATAGTAATGGGCTATTGTAATCAGAGGTCGATGGTTCAACTATATCATCATTCACTAATTTTTGTACCTGCCTATTAACTTCCTCCTTTTAAGAGTGAGGTGTTCTATAGTTTTTAATGTAAACTGGTAGATTGTCATTAAGGCGCAGTGTTTGTTTGTAGAAACCATTAGTCGTGATTTTATCCGACTCTAATGCAAAAATGTCTAAAAAATCGGAACATAGTTGTGTTAATTCCGATTTTCAACTTCGATTTTAAGACATTTTAATACAACGTCTTCATCAGTCACATTTATGATTTTTACCAATGGTTTGGACTTTTTTGTTATGGTGTTTGCAATAAAAACTCCGTGTTGGAGCATATGTTGTGAAAAAAATACATCCTCCACATCAGTATCAAAACCAACTGCTCTTTAACCTCAGATCTTGCTGGGAGATACACTGTGAGAAGTTCTGGACAATCCGTCAGAGTAACATTATAATCATATGGTACCCCATCGGTCAAGATCAATAAGTCCTGATCTCCACTGAAGTCCAATATGCATTTATATTTTCTAATGAAATCCATGCCCACAATTCCATCTCCATTAATCGGAAAGTTATTTTCAACCACATGAAATTCATGCTTAATTAAGATATTTCGTAACAGCAGTTCAGTTTTCACCGTTCCAATAGTGGTTATCGAACCTTTTCCTATTCCATTGATATTTATTTTATTATTTTTCTTTAAGGGATCATAAAGAACCTGACTAAGTTTTATAACTGCACCAGTGTCTACTAATAGTGTCGACACAGTGTCGTTCATTGTTGAACGGGATTTAAAATATCTGTATGACCCGATCTTCACGTTGTATATTTTTGTTGAGGGTCTCAAGGGGTTTGTTCGTTTTCCGAATTACCTTCGCTTGTCATCGTGTTTACACGACTTTGTTGGCTTCTGCCGCGATAATTTCTGTTATTATTATTTTGACGGTTGGAATTATTATTGGTATTGTTTGTATACCATTGGTTTCTACCGTAATTTTGGCTGTAACTCCCGGGATTGTTATATCTACCGGTTTGGGAAGTCCTTCTATTGTGTTTGTTTATTGGCGGTCCATTTTGATTTTGACCGTATGCTAAAATTGAGTTTGGCTGACCATAGGCTTCGGTGCAGCTACTTATAAATTTTGAAATAAACTCATTTAGATCGGAGAATGTTCCTGCTTCCATGATCATTTTTACTCTGTCATTAGAGGAATTTTTTATTATAGCCTTTGTTGCCGAATTAGTGGCGTATTAAGAGGCTACTTGTGCTGGTAATCCGTCCTTTATGTATGACTTTTTTGTGAGATCTTCGATCTCTTTGGCATAATTATTAGCAGTTTTGCCAAATTGCCTTACATTCATTAGCTTTGCTATAACTACGTCAACGGATTAACCTTTTATAGTCTGATTTAATTTATTTGCTATCTCAAGAATGCTGGTTTCATTCGTTATTAGGTTACGAGCTGATCCTCGTAATTTTGTTTTTATTAGGTTTATGGCTATACCTTCATGCTGTTCCTTTATTGTATCCAGTAAACTTAGTGCATCCAGAAAACTTTGAAGGTGTTCTGGGGAACCATCGATTTCTGGAATAAGTCTGGACGCTGTGTTCAAAAATTCTACTACTGTTTGTACCATTTTGGATTGTGAGTTTTGAATATGTTTTATTTCTGTTTCTGGAAGAGGTGTGATCACTATTTGTTCATGGATACTTTGTGATATGACTATTTTTAAACCTTTCCGTGATGATACGTTTAATAATTTTTCACGGATGTCAAGGAAAAATGAGTCAGCAAAGGTTTTGTGAGTCTGTGTGAGTTGTGAATAATTGACGTTGAATAAGACTCTTAGCTGTTCTAAATTTTGTACAAGCACGTTAATATGTTTATTGATTGTTTCCTGTTTACTTTCTCTGTCAGTGTTGATACACTTATAGGATTTCAGGAAATTGTCTTTTATTAATCGTGCTTTGTAGACAATGTCTTCCCATTTCATAGAAACATTTAATCGTAGGGACAAGAAATATAAACGTTACGTATGTATAAAAATGGTTATTAATTTAAGGATAGGTAAAAAAATCAAAGAAAATATGTTTGTGATCAAAAGCTGATTGGACACGTGAATTTCGAAACAATTCTATATTATCTTTATAAATTGTACAACTGCAATTGGTCTAGGCTTTGTCTATATCCGTTGCCAAAGATCGTCTTAAATACGTCTTACGTATAGATCTTTTGTGCAATTGATACAATGTAGTTACGAATTGCAAAGCGAGGATTGCAATCCAGGTATACAACTGGCTATTGTACTGAGATGTCTATCTCGTTTATGACATTAGCGCTGGGGTTATCGATTTTTGATTTGTGATTCCCCATGATGCTGAATTAGCCAAAAACTGATGGGATTAAATGGATTAAAATGGATTAAAATATTTAAGGATGCTTTCCTGGTTTCTATTTGAGACATAAGGATAAGCACTGAGTAATACAAAAAAAAAATTCAATCGATTTAAGAACGGTCTCGTTCGTTACATGCAATCGTTTACATTTACAAATTATTTGTCTTAAACTAAGTTTAGGACGATTGCATGGGTTAGTTGGTCAAATTAGTCGGGTCGTATTAGTTATTTAGGCAATACATGTCACCAAAAGTGTTTCTGTGCAGGTCTCTCCCACAGAGAACTCAGCGATATTGGCATGTATCGGTTACCACCTATTGGCAATCGAACAAAGTTTTTCCCTTACACACTACCCTGAATACAAATCATATAATTATAGAGATTACAGGAGTGCTCCTTGGAGATCGCTGGTCTCTATAAAAATATGTATCTTTTTTTTGTCTATCTCAACAATATGAGACAATTTACCTGTAAAAAGGAATTATTGTCCCACATTTGCTAAGAAAAATTACTTAAAATATATATTATTCTTAAAATTTAAAAAAATTAAATTTTGTTATTTTTTTTTAAATTTTTATTGAAAAGAATTTTTGCTTTGTTTTTGAAAATTGTTTTGTTGTTGTTTTCTTTAAAAATTTATTAAAAAATTATTAAATATTTGTATTTTTTTAATGTTTTTTTTCTTTGTTATGTTATACAGGCGTAGTTTTGTTAGGATGTTTGTTCAAACGTAATTTAAAGTTATCTATAAAAATGTTAGTTGGTATATAAACAAACTAATAAATTAATATGTGTTAATTTTCGCTTAATAAGCAAAATATGTAAATACTTTGATAAATACAAAATATTTGATTATTTATAAAAATTTTCACAAAAATATTTTTGCTAATTATTTAAATTAAAACAAAATGATGCTGCAATTACGCTACAATACGTTTTTAGTGTTGAGTTTAAAGTTAAACAAACTTACATTCAGATTAACATATAAAGGTTGGTGAAGAAGATGAAACTGTTGCTGTAGATTTTGTTGTTGATATTAGAAGTAAATTTCTTTTGTTGTTGTTGTTGTTGTTTTTGTTGCTGTTGGTAGTTTTCACATGGTAGTATTCCATTAAAGTAGAATATTTGTTCTGGTTCGATGGGGTTATTGGATTTTAGCATTCGTTGGACTTTAGCATTCGTTATATTCGAATAAAACACTGTTTTAATGCTGCTATGTCGGCTGCTGTGACAGAGATTAAAGATTCGTACAACGCTTTAGTTTTATGCAACCACTTCGACAATTGGTGAAGATTGCTGACTCGAAGATGATATCCCAAACTATCCTTGCTCCAATTTTTTATTTATATTCTTTTTTTTCTATTTGTTTTCGAAACAAAGTTTTTATATAAAATTCTTATTTTTTTTTTATTCTGCACAATCTTTTTTTTTATATAAAAATATTATTTTTTACTTCACTTAACTTCCTCATTCGTTACCGAATTTCAAACAAAAATGTCTCTTTTCTTAAACTGGCAGGATCGCCTTGTAATGAATTAAAATAATTTTTCTTTTAACTGGAGCAGCCCATA
The DNA here is from genome assembly GCA_949628195.1 of Phasia obesa. NCBI lineage: Eukaryota > Metazoa > Arthropoda > Insecta > Diptera > Tachinidae > Phasia > Phasia obesa. The sequence continues at coordinate 65,382,583 of OX451219.1, forward strand.
CGTCTGCTCCAATCTGTGTCTTTATTAATTATTAATTCTCGTTCTTAAGCTAAACTTATTTCTACTTATCATTATACTTATATCTACTGTAGGAATATGCTGGCTCAGCATAATACATTCTAATTTTGAAATTTTTTTAAATATTATTAGTCGAACTGTTTTATGTATTACATACAATGAAATTTTATAATCAAGCTTAAGTTCGTTTTTATTCTCTCTAAGAAAGAATTAATTAAATTACAAATTAGGTGATAATATTAAAGAAAAATTGGGAAAATTTAATTTTTAGACACCAGCACGAGTGGAATGCACATTTTCTAGACAGCCACGTCCGTCATCAGCACTACTTGTATCTAATCTACTTAGGGTAGTGTTTTAGTTGTAAGCATCATCTATTTAACCAACCAAACCCAGATAAAGGAATACGAGAAAACTTGTATTCAATTATCAATCGTCAATTGGTGAGAACGAAGTCTACCACTACCTTAAGCTTCCCTCTTGTTGAATATTTTTACTTTAATATTTACCACCTATATTTTGTTGTTCCTTCAGCGAACCTTCGGTTAGCAATGAAGTTACTTTTTGTTTATTTGTTTTACTTCCAACATTCGTTTTTAGTTAACACTAATCTAGTATCAAACCAAACTTTGTTGAGTAAACAAGATTGCGCGGTGCTTTGCGATTTTTAATTTTGAAATTCTTTTAATTATTATTAGTCGAACTGTTTTATGTATTACATACAATGAAATTTTATAATCAAGCTTAAGTTCGTTTTTATTCTCTCTAAGGAAGAATTAATTAAATTACAAATTATGTGACAATATTAAAGAAAAATTGGGAAAATTTAATTTTTAGACACCAGCACGAGTGGAATGCACATTTTCTAGACAGCCACGTCCGTCATCAGCACTACTTGTATCTAATCTACTTAGGGTAGTGTTTTAGTTGTAAGCATCATCTATTTAACCAACCAAACCCAGATAAAGGAATACGAGAAAACTTGTATTCAATTATCAATCGTCAATTGGTGAGAACGAAGTCTACCCACTACCTTAAGCTTCCCTCTTGTTGAATATTTTTACTTTAATATTTACCACCTATATTTTGTTGTTCCTTCAGCGAACCTTCGGTTAGCAATGAAGTTACTTTTTATTTATTTGTTTTACTTCCAACATTCGTTTTTAGTTAACACTAATCTAGTATCAAACCAAACTTTGTTGAGTAAACAAGATTGCGCGGTGCTTTGCGATTTTTAATTTTGAAATTTTTTTAATTATTATTAGTCGAACTGTTTTATGTATTACATACAATGAAATTTTATAATCAAGCTTAAGTTCGTTTTTATTCTCTCTAAGAAAGAATTAATTAAATTACAAATTAGGTGATAATATTACAGAAAAATTGGGAAAATTTAATTTTTAGACACCAGCACGAGTGGAATGCACATTTTCTAGACAGCCACTTCCGTCATCAGCACTACTTGTATCTAATCTACTTAGGGTAGTGTTTTAGTTGTAAGCATCATCTATTTAACCAACCAAACCCAGATAAAGGAATACGAGAAAACTTGTATTCAATTATCAATCGTCAATTGGTGAGAACGAAGTCTACCCACTACCTTAAGCTTCCCTCTTGTTGAATATTTTTACTTTAATATTTACCACCTATATTTTGTTGTTCCTTCAGCGAACCTTCGGTTAGCAATGAAGTTACTTTTTATTTATTTGTTTTTACTTCCAACATTCGTTTTTAGTTAACACTAATCTAGTATCAAACCAAACTTTGTTGAGTAAACAAGATTGCGCGGTGCTTTGCGATTTTTAATTTTGAAATTTTTTTAATTATTATTAGTCGAACTGTTTTATGTATTACATACAATGAAATTTTATAATCAAGCTTAAGTTCGTTTTTATTCTCTCTAAGGAAGAATTAATTAAATTACAAATTAGGTGATAATATTAAAGAAAAATCGGGAAAATTTAAATTTAAACGAACTTAAGCTTGATTATAAAATTTCATTGTATGTAATACATAAAACAGTTCGACTAATAATAATTAAAAAAATTTCAAAATTAAAAATCGCAAAGCACCGCGCAATCTTGTTTACTCAACAAAGTTTGGTTTGATACTAGATAAGTGTTAACTAAAAACGAATGTTGGAAGTAAAACAAATAAACAAAAAGTAACTTCATTGCTAACCGAAGGTTCGCTGAAGGAACAACAAAATATAGGTGGTAAATATTAAAGTAAAAATATTCAACAAGAGGGAAGCTTAAGGTAGTGGTAGACTTCGTTCTCACCAATTGACGATTGATAATTGAATACAAGTTTTCTCGTATTCCTTTATCTGGGTTTGGTTGGTTAAATAGATGATGCTTACAACTAAAACACTATCCTAAGTAGATTAGATACAAGTACTGCTGATGACGGACGTGGCTGTCTAGAAAATGTGCATTCCACTCGTGCTGGTGTCTAAAAATTAAATTTTCCCAATTTTTCTTTAATATTATCACCTAATTTGTAATTTAATTAATTCTTTCTTAGAGAATAAAAACGAACTTAAGCTTGATTATAAAATTTCATTGTATGTAATACATAAAACAGTTCGACTAATAATAATTAAAAAAAATTTCAAAATTAAAAATCGCAAAGCACCGCGCAATCTTGTTTACTCAACAAAGTTTGGTTTGATACTAGATTAGTGTTAACTAAAAACGAATGTTGGCAGTAAAACAAATAAACAAAAAGTAACTTCATTGCTAACCGAAGGTTCGCTGAAGGAACAACAAAATATAGGTGGTAAATATTAAAGTAAAAATATTCAACAAGAGGGAAGCTTAAGGTAGTGGTAGACTTCGTTCTCACCAATTGACGATTGATAATTGAATACAAGTTTTCTCGTATTCCTTTATCTGGATTTGGTTGGTTAAATAGATGATGCTTACAACTAAAACACTACCCTAAGTAGATTAGATACAAGTGGTGCTGATGACGGACGTGGCTGTCTAGAAAATGTGCATTCCACTCGTGCTGGTGTCTAAAAATTAATTTTTCCCAATTTTTCTTTAATATTATCACCTAATTTGTAATTTAATTAATTCTTTCTTAGAGAGAATAAAAACGAACTTAAGCGTGATTATAAAATTTCATTGTATGTAATACATAAAACAGTTCGACTAATAATAATTAAAAAAATTTCAAAATTAAAAATCGCAAAGCACCGCGCAATCTTGTTTACTCAACAAAGTTTGGTTTGATACTAGATTAGTGTTAACTAAAAACGAATGTTGGAAGTAAAACAAATAAACAAAAAGTAACTTCATTGCTAACCGAAGGTTCGCTGAAGGAACAACAAAATATAGGTGGTAAATATTAAAGTAAAAATATTCAACAAGAGGGAAGCTTAAGGTAGTGGTAGACTTCGTTCTCACCAATTGACGATTGATAATTGAATACAAGTTTTCTCGTATTCCTTTATCTGGGTTTGGTTGGTTAAATAGATGATGCTTACAACTAAAACACTACCCTAAGTAGATTAGATACAAGTACTGCTGATGACGGACGTGGCTGTCTAGAAAATGTGCATTCCACTCGTGCTGGTGTCCAAAAATTAAATTTTCCCAATTTTTCTTTAATATTATCACCTAATTTGTAATTTAATTAATTCTTTCTTAGAGAATAAAAACGAACTTAAGCTTGATTATAAAATTTCATTGTATGTAATACATAAAACAGTTCGACTAATAATAATTAAAAAAAATTTCAAAATTAAAAATCGCAAAGCACCGCGCAATCTTGTTTACTCAACAAAGTTTGGTTTGATACTAGATTAATGTTAACTAAAAACGAATGTTGGAAGTAAAACAAATAAACAAAAAGTAACTTCATTGCTAACCGAAGGTTCGCTGAAGGAACAACAAAATATAGGTGGTAAATATTAAAGTAAAAATATTCAACAAGAGGGAAGCTTAAGGTAGTGGTAGACTTCGTTCTCACCAATTGACGATTGATAATTGAATACAAGTTTTCTCGTATTCCTTTATCTGGATTTGGTTGGTTAAATAGATGATGCTTACAACTAAAACACTACCCTAAGTAGATTAGATACAAGTGGTGCTGATGACGGACGTGGCTGTCTAGAAAATGTGCATTCCACTCGTGCTGGTGTCTAAAAATTAAATTTTCCCAATTTTTCTTTAATATTATCACCTAATTTGTAATTTAATTAATTCTTTCTTAGAGAGAATAAAAACGAACTTAAGCATGATTATAAAATTTCATTGTATGTAATACATAAAACAGTTCGACTAATAATAATTAAAAAAATTTCAAAATTAAAAATCGCAAAGCACCGCGCAATCTTGTTTACTCAACAAAGTTTGGTTTGATACTAGATTAGTGTTAACTAAAAACGAATGTTGGAAGTAAAACAAATAAAGAAAAAGTAACTTCATTGCTAACCGAAGGTTCGCTGAAGGAACAACAAAATATAGGTGGTAAATATTAAAGTAAAAATATTCAACAAGAGGGAAGCTTAAGGTAGTGGTAGACTTCGTTCTCACCAATTGACGATTGATAATTGAATACAAGTTTTCTCGTATTCCTTTATCTGGGTTTGGTTGGTTAAATAGATGATGCTTACAACTAAAACACTACCCTAAGTAGATTAGATACAAGTAGTGCTGATGACGGAAGTGGCTGTCTAGAAAATGTGCATTCCACTCGTGCTGCTGTCTAAAAATTAAATTTTCCCAATTTTTCATTAATATTATCACCTAATTTGTAATTTAATTAATTCTTTCTTAGAGAGAATAAAAACGAACTTAAGCTTGATTATAAAATTTCATTGTATGTAATACATAAAACAGTTCGACTAATAATAATTAAAAAAATTTCAAAATTAAAAATCGCAAAGCACCGCGCAATCTTGTTTACTCAACAAAGTTTGGTTTGATACTAGATTAGTGTTAACTAAAAACGAATGTTGGAAGTAAAACAAATAAACAAAAAGTAACTTCATTGCTAACCGAAGGTTCGCTGAAGGAACAACAAAATATAGGTGGTAAATATTAAAGTAAAAATATTCAACAAGAGGGAAGCTTAAGGTAGTGGTAGACTTCGTTCTCACCAATTGACGATTGATAATTGAATACAAGTTTTCTCGTATTCCTTTATCTGGGTTTGGTTGGTTAAATAGATGATGCTTACAACTAAAACACTACTCTAAGTAGATTAGACACAAGTAGTGCTGATGACGGACGTGGCTGTCTAGAAAATGTGCATTCCACTCGTGCTGGTGTCTAAAAATTAAATTTTCCCAATTTTTCTTTAATATTATCACCTAATTTGTAATTTAATTAATTCTTTCTTAGAGAGAATAAAAACGAACTTAAGCTTGATTATAAAATTTCATTGTATGTAATACATAAAACAGTTCGACTAATAATAATTAAAAAAATTTCAAAATTAAAAATCGCAAAGCACCGCGCAATCTTGTTTACTCAACAAAGTTTGGTTTGATACTAGATTAGTGTTAACTAAAAACGAATGTTGGAAGTAAAACAAATAAAGAAAAAGTAACTTCATTGCTAACCGAAGGTTCGCTGAAGGAACAACAAAATATAGGTGGTAAATATTAAAGTAAAAATATTCAACAAGAGGGAAGCTTAAGGTAGTGGTAGACTTCGTTCTCACCAATTGATGATTGATAATTGAATACAAGTTTTCTTGTATTCCTTTATCTGGGTTTGGTTGGTTAAATAGATGATGCCTACAACTAAAACACTACCCTAAGTAGATTAGATACAAGTAGTGCTGATGACGGACGTGGCTGTCTAGAAAATGTGCATTCCACTTGTGCTGGTGTCTAAAAATTAAATTTTCCCAATTTTTCTTTAATATTATCACCTAATTTGTAATTTAATTAATTCTTTCTTAGAGAGAATAAAAACGAACTTAAGCTTGATTATAAAATTTCATTGTATGTAATACATAAAACAGTTCGACTAATAATAATTAAAAAAATTTCAAAATTAAAAATCGCAAAGCACCGCGCAATCTTGTTTACTCAACAAAGTTTGGTTTGATACTAGATTAGTGTTAACTAAAAACGAATGTTGGAAGTAAAACAAATAAACAAAAGGTAACTTCATTGCTAACCGAAGGTTCGCTGAAGGAACAACAAAATATAGGTGGTAAATATTAAAGTAAAAATATTCAACAAGAGGGAAGCTTAAGGTAGTGGTAGACTTCGTTCTCACCAATTGACGATTGATAATTGAATACAAGTTTTCTCGTATTCCTTTATCTGGGTTTGGTTGGTTAAATAGATGATGCTTACAACTAAAACACTACCCTAAGTAGATTAGACACAAGTAGTGCTGATGACGGACGTGGCTGTCTAGAAAATGTGCATTCCACTCGTGCTGGTGTCTAAAAATTAAATTTTCCCAATTTTTCTTTAATATTATCACCTAATTTGTAATTTAATTAATTCTTTCTTAGAGAGAATAAAAACGAACTTAAGCTTGATTATAAAATTTCATTGTATGTAATACATAAAACAGTTCGACTAATAATAATTAAAAAATTTCAAAATTAAAAATCGCAAAGCACCGCGCAATCTTGTTTACTCAACAAAGTTTGGTTTGATACTAGATTAGTGTTAACTAAAAACGAATGTTGGAAGTAAAACAAATAAACAAAAAGTAACTTCATTGCTAACCGAAGGTTCGCTGAAGGAACAACAAAATATAGGTGGTAAATATTAAAGAAAAATTTTTAACAAGAGGGAAGCTTAAGGTAGTGGTAGACTTCGTTCTCACCAATTGACGATTGATAATTGAATACAAGTTTTCTCGTATTCCTTTATCTGGGTTTGGTTGGTTAAATAGATGATGCTTACAACTAAAACACTACCCTAAGTAGATTAGACACAAGTAGTGCTGATGACGGACGTGGCTGTCTAGAAAATGTGCATTCCACTCGTGCTGGTGTCTAAAAATTAAATTTTCCCAATTTTTCTTTAATATTATCACCTAATTTGTAATTTAATTAATTCTTTCTTAGAGAGAATAAAAACCAACTTAAGCTTGATTATAAAATTTCATTGTATGTAATACATAAAACAGTTCGACTAATAATAATTAAAAAAATTTCAAAATTAAAAATCGCAAAGCACCGCGCAATCTTGTTTACTCAACAAAGTTTGGTTTGATACTAGATTAGTGTTAACTAAAAACGAATGTTGGAAGTAAAACAAATAAAGAAAAAGTAACTTCATTGCTAACCGAAGGTTCGCTGAAGGAACAACAAAATATAGGTGGTAAATATTAAAGTAAAAATATTCAACAAGAGGGAAGCTTAAGGTAGTGGTAGACTTCGTTCTCACCAATTGATGATTGATAATTGAATACAAGTTTTCTTGTATTCCTTTATCTGGGTTTGGTTGGTTAAATAGATGATGCTTACAACTAAAACACTACCCTAAGTAGATTAGATACAAGTAGTGCTGATGACGGACGTGGCTGTCTAGAAAATGTGCATTCCACTCGTGCTGGTGTCTAAAAATTAAATTTTCCCAATTTTTCTTTAATATTATCACCTAATTTGTAATTTAATTAATTCTTTCTTAGAGAGAATAAAAACGAACTTAAGCTTGATTATAAAATTTCATTGTATGTAATACATAAAACAGTTCGACTAATAATAATTAAAAAAATTTCAAAATTAAAAATCGCAAAGCACCGCGCAATCTTGTTTACTCAACAAAGTTTGGTTTGATACTAGATTAGTGTTAACTAAAAACGAATGTTGGAAGTAAAACAAATAAACAAAAAGTAACTTCATTGCTAACCGAAGGTTCGCTGAAGGAACAACAAAATATAGGTGGTAAATATTAAAGTAAAAATATTCAACAAGAGGGAAGCTTAAGGTAGTGGTAGACTTCGTTCTCACCAATTGACGATTGATAATTGAATACAAGTTTTCTCGTATTCCTTTATCTGGATTTGGTTGGTTAAATAGATGATGCTTACAACTAAAACACTACCCTAAGTAGATTAGATACAAGTAGTGCTGATGACGGACGTGGCTGTCTAGAAAATGTGCAATCCACTCGTGCTGGTGTCTAAAAATTAAATTTTCCCAATTTTTCTTTAATATTATCACCTAATTTGTAATTTAATTAATTCTTTCTTAGAGAGAATAAAAACGAACTTAAGCTTGATTATAAAATTTCATTGTATGTAATACATAAAACAGTTCGACTAATAATAATTAAAAAAATTTCAAAATTAAAAATCGCAAAGCACCGCGCAATCTTGTTTACTCAACAAAGTTTGGTTTGATACTAGATTAGTGTTAACTAAAAACGAATGTTGGAAGTAAAACAAATAAACAAAAAGTAACTTCATTGCTAACCGAAGGTTCGCTGAAGGAACAACAAAATATAGGTGGTAAATAATGGGTGATTTTTTTGAGGTTAGGATTTTCATGAATTAGTATTTGACAGATCACGTGAGATTTCAGACATGGTGCCAAAGAGAAAGATGCTCAGTATGCTTTGACATTTCATCATGAATAGACTTACTAACGAGCAACGCTTGCAAATCATTGAATTTTATTACCAAAATCAGTGTTCGGTTCGAAATGTTCAAATGTGACAAATTTTGTTCAGCGATGAGGCTCATTTCTGGTTGAATGGCTACGTAAATAAGCAAAATTGCCGCATTTGGAGTGAAGAGCAACCAGAAGCCGTTCAAGAACTGCCCATGCATCCCGAAAAATGCACTGTTTGGTGTGGTTTGTACGCTGGTGGAATCATTGGACCGTATTTTTTCAAAGATGCTGTTGGACGCAACGTTACGGTGAATGGCGATCGCTATCGTTCGATGCTAACAAACTTTTTGTTGCCAAAAATGGAACAACTGAACTTGGTTGACATGTGGTTTCAACAAGATGGCGCTACATGCCACACAGCTCGCGATTCTATGGCCATTTTGAGGGAAAACTTCGGAGAACAATTCATCTCAAGAAATGGACCGGTAAGTTGGCCACCAAGATCATGCGATTTGACGCCTTTAGACTATTTTTTGTGGGGCTACGTCAAGTCTAAGGTCTACAGAAATAAGCCAGCAACTATTCCAGCTTTGGAAGACAACATTTCCGAAGAAATTCGGGCTATTCCGGCCGAAATGCTCGAAAAAGTTGCCCAAAATTGGACTTTCCGAATGGACCACCTAAAACGCAGCCGCGGTCAACATTTAAATGAAATTATCTTCAAAAAGTAAATGTCATGGACCAATCTAACGTTTCAAATAAAGAACCGATGAGATTTTGCAAATTTTATGCGTTTTTTTTAAAAAAAAATTTCTCAAGCTCTTAAAAAATCACTCGTTATTAAAGTAAAAATATTCAACAACAGGGAAGCTTAAGGTAGTGGTAGACTTCGTTCTCACCAATTGACGATTGATAATTGAATACAAGTTTTCTCGTATTCCTTTATCTGGATTTGGTTGGTTAAATAGATGATGCTTACAACTAAAACACTACCCTAAGTAGATTAGATACAAGTAGTGCTGATGACGGACGTGGCTGTCTAGAAAATGTGCATTCCACTCGTGCTGGTGTCTAAAAATTAAATTTTCCCAATTTTTCTTTAATATTATCACCTAATTTGTAATTTAATTAATTCTTTCTTAGAGAGAATAAAAACGAACTTAAGCTTGATTATAAAATTTCATTGTATGTAATAATACATTCTAGCCAGTCTAAATGCAGTGTGGACATAATTCATACAACAATGTATGAATATTCAGTTACATGCAGACGGCATGTACTGATCGACTTGTCAAACACACTACAATGGACTATTTTGGGAAAGGGATATTCCAAATAATAATGACGAATTCTTCAAAGAAAGTTTTAGAATGAAAAAACACGTATTTGCAATACTTGTTAACAGATTGGAAGTTCTAAGGAAAAAGGACACAATCTTTAGACAATCCATACCTTTGGAAAAGCGTATCGCGATAGCTCTCTATACTATTGGATCTTCGTCAGAATACCGCACTGTTGGAAGACTTTTTGGCGTTTCTGTCAGCACTGTTTGCAAGATTTTACAAGAATTTTGTAAGGCTTTAATAGAAGAGCATTCTGACGAATATTTGCCATCTAATTTTTTAAATGAGGAGAAAATTCAAGAAGGTGTAAATGGATTTGAGGAAATTGGATTTCCACAATGTTTAGGTGCGATTGGTAAGTCAATACTTTATAGTTTATATTAAAGAATTGAATGAATATAAGAAAGTCTTTCTATAACGTGTAGATGGATGACACATTGAAATCAAACCTAAAGCTGCCGAAGCTGCAGATCATTACAACTACAAAGGTTGGTACTCAGTAGTATTGTTTGCGCTGGTGGATTTTCGGTAAGATTTTTCAAAAAAAAGTTTATTAACCAAAAAAAACCTACATATATGTATATTTTAGATACCGATTTTTATATGTTAACATTGGTTGTCCAGGCCGATGTAATGACTCGCAAATTTATCGTCAATCACAATTAAGTAAAATGATTGAGTCCTCGACTTTGCTAAAGGAAAAATCAAGGGAAATTTGTGGCACTCAAGTTCCTGTTCTGCTTATTGGCGACTCGGCATTTAAATTCTCACCGACGCTTATGAAACCATATCCTTTTTCGACTTCTGCGTCTTCAGAGCAAAAAACATTTAATTATAATTTGTCAAGAGCTAGGCGGGTAGTCGAGAATTCTTTTGGACATGTAAAAGCCAGGTTTCGACGTATTGGAAAGGGTTTAGATAACCACCCCAAATTTAATAATCGAATTATAATGTGTTGCTGTATTCTGCATAATTTTTTGAACCATCATAATTGTACAATAAGTGATAATTGAAATGCTGAGCAAGGGGAAGCAAAAGTGCAGCCAGAATATAGTAATATTTAATAAAAAATTTTTAATTTTAAAATTTTCTACGTTTTTAATTTTTTTGTATGGCGGACTACCCCATTATTTTCCAAAAGGTGAGATATATTCATCGAAAAATTTTTCTTATAATGTTTAATAACGTTTTATTCAAAACTCACTTTTTGGGGTATTTTGTATGAGCAATTACCCCACTGTGCAAAATTTTTTAATTTTTCTACCACAGTGGGATAGTACTTTAAAAACGGAAAAGTTTGATATCCATATTGTTGATATTTTCTGCAAAACGAAAACACGATCCTTTTTCCCCAGGTCCTACTTAGTAAGTAGAAGGTCCCAGCATTTTCAGGGAGTGATTTTCATTTGCATGGAGATCGATCCGCTCTAATGTACACATATACACAAATAAAAAATAAACTTTTTTTTTTGTTTCATATTATGAGATCAAAATTCAGTTTATTATAAAATATTCATATAAGTAATTAAAAGAAACACTCTCGTAAATAAAAATAAAAAAATAACTAGATAAATCGTACACTTCAAAAACGTAAAATAAATCAATAGGAACATCATAACACCCATTTTTGAGTATATAATAACATTTCAGTCAGGACCTATTATAATTATAGGATAGGTATCTAAAAGCACTGCAACATCAACAAATATTTCTTTTCTCCCCGCAGGGTCAAGTGGTGTATGGCATATGCATTTTTTAGGGATTGATTTTTTCTCGCAATATCTCCAGCAACTGGTTTTGAAAATTGGCGTTTTGAGAGGATATAGTGTCAAGCCTTTTGAGAATGTTGTTCACTTGAACCTTTTTCTCTTCTTGAATTACTTTTTGAAGTTCGTTTCTTTCTCTGGCCAACATTAGGAACTGCGCATTTACATCATCAGAATATTAAAATACAACGCAAAATAACATACTGAAAAGCAATTCAATTACCAGTACTTTCGTGCATGAATAATTCAATGTTGTGTTGCTTGAATGAGCCCAGAATATTATGAACTTTGTTATAGTAATGCCAGGTCGAAGGCGTCCCACCTGTCGGTCCTATTTTTGTTTTTTCCTGCTTTCAATGAAAAACAATAAGGTATATATGTAAATAACCACTTAACTGATAGAGTGGTTATTTACTTACTTATACTTTCTTGTCAAATTGTCAACTTTTCTTCGGACGTCTGTCCAGGAACCACAAAATCCAGATTCTTTCAAAATGACCAACATTCCTTCATACACATGTGATTTTTTTCTAGCCCTACGAAGATCTTCAATTCTTTCCTTCCATAGATCAAGAAGCAGTTCTTCTTGACTTCCTGTCCACACTGTCCTGTCAGAGGTACACTTTTTTCTGAAGAAAAGAAAGAAAAACAAATGGTTTATAAAAAATATAAAAATTTTTATAAATGTACAAAAACTTACTTGTTGTGCCGCTCATTTTACATTAGTGATTATACTTAAGATTTGTTTACATTTCTTTCGATTAAATTAGTGATGACACTAAAATTATCGAAAGATGTTGAATGGAACAAAATGATTTAGGAACATCCAAAATTGATGATGAAAGAAAATGTTTTTTTTTTTCTATATATTTCTTATGGAAAGATGTTGTCATCTTTGAAAGATGACGAAAGATGTAAAATGTGCTTCAGTATAAAAAGGCTTTGGATTGAGGAACACGTTCGCGCGTCATTATCGTTAAAGTCAATCAGGCCGTCCTTGTTGCTCGGTCTTCAAGTGGTTTGCGTCTCCCTCTCGCACTGTCTGATTGCCTTCCACGGTTAGCTGTACCGTGGTACAGTTAATTTGTGTTTGCATCAATCAGCCACGTGTAATCGCTTGGGTTATCGTGTATAACCTAAATTGTTCGAAATCAAGAAACCACATGAAAAATTAACAAATAAATTTTACACACATTTGACGAAAGGAAAAAAGAAGGATTTGCAACAAACAAATAAATAATAACTACATACAGAAAAACTAAAATAAAACATTGTTTTCAACCTAACCGTCGTTTCTGGGCATGACCAAAAGCTGCAAATAAGAACCTAGTGTTTACGGCAGCTTTTTACCATTTGGCACCAACATTGATGCTCTGTATGAGCAAATCAGAAGAAGAAGAAGAGATAGGAACATGTTGTGAAGATGTTGAATTTTAGGCCTGTGTATTTCTTATAGAAAGATGTCAACATCTTCGCAAATTGATGGTAGATGTTGATCAGTGTAAAAAGCCTATAAAGAAAAAGTTTAGCCGAACAAGTATTAAGCATTAAACACATAGCCGACAGCAGGATACCAACTACAACCTGTCAAAATTAAAATGCACTCTTTTATATGAAGACGATTATTTTGACGACATCATACCTACATAGGGCTACTCGACCACCGTTGTGGCTAACTTAGGCTAGTTTCTATTTTTCTTTACGACAATGATATTTTATTCAACAGAAGAAAATGTCATAAAATTGAAAATACTAATTCATTTATAATCAAAAGGTTTTGAACAAATATATTTATTTGTTTTCATATAATAAAAGTATCTTTTTGCAAAAGTATTTTTTTTAAAGGAAAAAATATGTATTTCTACAACATTTTCATAGTTTTAATATATGTAGCTGTCGCCTTCAAAATAATTCAGTAGCAGACTACACAGCGACGATTGTAGCCAACGTCATTTGTAGTCGTGTAGCTGTGTAGCCGCTGTTGTCTATGTGTTTAATGCTTTAAAGTATTTAAAGTGTCAAGTAATAAATATAGGTTAGGTTAAGCAGGCAGCTCCAATACAGCTCACTTGGGTCCAAGTATTGGTCCCTTTGTGTAACCTGCAAAAGAGGAGAGGAAAAAGGTAGAGATAGAAAAGAGAGAGAGAGAAAAAGCTTTGAAAGAAGACATAGGATAAAGTCACAGACAGACAGACAGACAAACAGTTTAAAGGTAGATAGAGAAGAGTCAGAAGTGTGGGGAGGTAGCCAGCGGAGGGCAGGTTGGTCAAGCCAGGTTGTTAACAAGATTGTCTATGCCTCGTCAAGTGTAGGTTGGTTAGAAAACCATCCGCTGCTTCTCAGAAAGGAGTTAATCCTGCTCGGTTCCAATATGGAGACACAGGAGAGGCTTGCAAAGCACCTTTGTCCAAGGTACTGGAGGCGTTGGTATTCTAACGCAGGGCAGTGGCAAAGGAGGTGTTCGACAGTTTCCTCCTCTTCCTCATCCTGACAACTTCTACAGAAATCGTTTTAGTGGAGACCCATTCTTCTTGCATTCCGAATAGGCAATGCCCAGTGATCGTTGATATTAAATCGCGTAGCTGCATTTTTGGCAGCCGAAATAGCAAAGCCGTTTTGTTATGATCCAGTATAGGCCAGATTGTCCTCGTCGCTTGACAAGTCGACTCATTGGACCATCTTACCTGGACCAGATCGTATAAGGCTCGATTTATTCGATGCCCGCAAGCAGAGAGGGGAATGCCACAATAGACGTCAATGGCGCTATCGTTGAGCAAAGTTCCCTTCTTTGCTAGTTCGTCAGCAACACAGTTGCCTACAATAGTCCCATTACCCCGCACCCATTTAAGGGTGACTGTTGAATTTTCCGCCATCAAATTTAAGGATGTCCGGCATTCCAGGACTAAGTTTGATGTGGTAAACACACCTGCTAAGGACAGAATTGCAGCTTTACTGTCGGTACAAAACCAGATATCCCTGTTGAATATTCTGTGGTACCTTAACCAGTTTGCCGCTCTTTTGATAGCAGATATTTCTGCTTGTAAGACGTTCCAGTCATTTGGAAGTCTGAAACACATTTTGATTCCAAACTTCCATATAAATTCCACCCCCATCCCTATCACCCCTTTTAGAGCCATCCGTGTACACACAGACTGCTCCAGGTGGAGGTGCAGGACCCTCCGTCAAGTCAAAGACAAAACTTCTTGTGAAGAAGGGTATTGGGGTACAGTAGTCAATAAGATCAGGAATGACATTCATGATCCCTAGGATACTGGCATGACCCCAGGCCTATGGTTGCATGCATTTGTGACATTCAGTCTAACAGCTGTTTTGATAGCAAGCCCCCTGACCAGTTGGTCTACTAGTAGCCAATTGAGTATGGCAAAGAGTGCCTTAGTCGGTGTTGACCTAATTGCCTCTGTAATGAGGATAGCCATATTTCGTAACACACCTTCTATGATAGATATGTTAGTTCTAGTGGCTAGTGCTTTCCACCAGACTATAACTCCGTAGAGTAACATCGGTTTGATTACCGCTTCAAGTAGCCATTTTACAATCCTTGGATTCATACCCCAAGTTTTGCCAATGGCTTTCCTACATACGTATATTGCCGTAATGGCCTTAGAGGCTCTCGCCTGGATGTTCATTTTCCATGATAATTTACTATCTAAGATTATGCCTAAATATTTCGCGCTCTCAGACAGAGTAAGAGGTATCCCGTTTAAAGTCGGTAACCTGAAAGATGGAATCTTGTATTTCCTAGAGAATAATACAAGTTCGGTTTTGGTTGGATTAACACTCAGCCCGCTCTGTATTCCCCAGGAGCAGATCATTCTAAGTGCCGTCTCCAATCTTTGTGTGATAATGTCTAAATGGATACCAAACACTGCCACCGCCACATCATCTGCGTAGGCGACAGTCTTGAAATTCAAGGAGTCTAGATCCCTGAGTAGCCTATTTATTGCTACATTCCATAGCAGAGGGGACAAAACACCACCTTGTGTAGTGCCCCTAACCACACTTTTGGAAATACTCGCCGCGCCAAAAGTAGATGTTATTGTCCTAACGCTCAGCAAGTTTTCTACAAATCTAATGATTGATTGATGAATCCCCAATTCTCTAAGCGATTGAGTTAATGCCATCGAATCAATATTATTAAAGGCACCTTCAATATCCATGAAGGCCACCATAGTATAGTTTTTATGCTCTGGTGACTTCTCTATATGTCCCATAAGCGAATGAAGCGCAGTCTCAACAGATTTGCCTTTTGTGTATGCATGTTGAGATGGCGAAATGAGATTCTTATCGATAGTCATCCTAATGTGAATGTCAATAAGTCTCTCTAGCGTTTTGAGCAAGAAAGATGTCAGACTGATGGGTTTAAAGTCTTTTGCTTTCGCATGAGATGATTTCCCTCCTTTGAGGATAAATATCACATTGCACTTGGTCTATTGATATGGAATATATGACCATGTGAGGCAGGCTTGATATATATCTAGTAGCCAGGGAGTTACCAGATCTAAATTGTTTTGTAGATCGGCGGGAATGATACCATCCGGTCCTGGAGATTTATAAGGACGGAAGCTTTTGATCGCCCAGTGTAGCTTATCCTAATCGATGTTTGCGGGGGTCGTTGTACTGCACATCTGTGTAGGATTCTGTTGCGAACCCATAGGTGATCGACACCTTGGCAAATGAGTGTCCAACAGGACTTCCAGTGACTCATGTGCACTAGTTGTCCAAGTTCCGTCTAATTTCTGAATATATCCAGGAATTGGCGGTTGTTTGGCAAGTACTTTACGCAGTCTGCTAGTCTCGGAAAAACTCTCAATGCTGCCGCAGAAGTCTTTCCAAGATTTGCGTTTTGCGTTCCTAACCTGATTCTTAAATTTGTTAACAGATGATTTGTAGAGTGACCAGTTACCTGTCCTCTTTGCTTCATTGAATAATTGCCGACAAGTCTTGCGAGATTCTGCTATTTTAGAAGTCCACCATGGTGGTCTACGAGTTGAACGATGAATCGACGGTTTACAGGATCTCCCCGTTGCCTCTTTAAAGGCATTGGTGAGTCTATTCACCGCCTCATCGATGCCTGTATTGTCCCTAATATTTATGGGATTAGCAAGTGCGATTGTGAAGAGCATTTTCTGCTTTTCCCAACCCGTACGTCGCTTATTTATATATATTGTAGTATTATCTCTCTTTTTAGCAATTGAAAAGATAAGATAACGATGGTCGGAGAAGGAGCAGTCATTGGAGACTCTCCAGTTCTCTATCAGAAAAGCATATTGCATACTAACAAGCGTAATATCTAACACCTCTTGTCTATTTGATACAACAAAAGTGGGCTCAGAGCCCCTATTTGCAACTACTAGATTATTGTTTAAAATGCTAACTTAGGCTAGTTTCTATTTTTCTTTACGACAATGATATTTTATTCAACAGAAGAAAATGTCATAAAATTGAAAATACTAATTCATTTACAATCAAAAGGTTTTGAACAAATATATTTATTTGTTTTCATATAATAAAAGTATCTTTTTGCAAAAGTATTTTTTTTAAAGGAAAAAATATGTATTTCTACAACATTTTCATAGTTTTAATATATGTAGCTGTCGCCTTCAAAATAATTCAGTAGCAGACTACACAGCGACGATTGTAGCCAACGTCATTTGTAGTCGTGTAGCTGTGTAGCCGCTGTTGTCTATGTGTTTAATGCTTTAAAGTATTTAAAGTGTCAAGTAATAAATATAGGTTAGGTTAAGCAGGCAGCTCCAATACAGCTCACTTGGGTCCAAGTATTGGTCCCTTTGTGTAACCTGCAAAAGAGGAGAGGAAAAAGGGAGAGATAGAAAAGAGAGAGAGAGAAAAAGCTTTGAAAGAAGACATAGGATAAAGTCACAGACAGACAGACAGACAGACAGACAAACAGTTTAAAGGTAGATAGAGAAGAGTCAGAAGTGTGGGGAGGCAGCCAGCGGAGGGCAGGTTGGTCAAGCCAGGTTGTTAACAAGATTGTCTATACCTCGTCAAGTGTAGGTTGGTTAGAAAACCATCCGCTGCTTCTCAGAAAGGAGTTAATCCTACTCGGTTCCAATATGGAGACACAGGAGAGGCTTGCAAAGCACCTTTGTCCAAGGTACTGGAGGCGTTGGTATTCTAACGCAGGGCAGTGGCAAAGGAGGTGTTCGACAGTTTCCTCCTCTTCCTCATCCTGACAACTTCTACAGAAATCGTTTTAGTGGAGACCCATTCTTCTTGCATTCCGAATAGGCAATGCCCAGTGATCGTTGATATTAAATCGCGTAGCTGCATTTTTGGCAGCCGAAATAGCAAAGCCGTTTTTTTATGATCCAGTATAGGCCAGATTGTCCTCGTCGCTTGACAAGTCGACTCATTGGACCATCTTACCTGGACCAGATCGTATAAGGCTCGATTTATTCGATGCCCGCAAGCAGAGAGGGGAATGCCACAATAGACGTCAATGGCGCTATCGTTGAGCAAAGTTCCCTTCTTTGCTAGTTCGTCAGCAACACAGTTGCCTACAATAGTCCCATGTCCCCGCACCCATTTAAGGGTGACTGTTGAATTTTCCGCCATCAAATTTAAGGATGTCCGGCATTCCAGGACTAAGTTTGATGTGGTAAACACACCTGCTAAGGACAGAATTGCAGCTTTACTGTCGGTACAAAACCAGATATCCCTGTTGAATATTCTGTGGTACCTTAACCAGTTTGCCGCTCTTTTGATAGCAGATATTTCTGCTTGTAAGACGTTCCAGTCATTTGGAAGTCTGAAACACATTTTGATTCCAAACTTCCATATAAATTCCACCCCCATCCCTATCACCCCTTTTAGAGCCATCCGTGTACACACAGACTGCTCCAGGTGGAGGTGCAGGACCCTCCGTCAAGTCAAAGACAAAACTTCTTGTGAAGAAGGGTATTGGGGTACAGTAGTCAATAAGATCAGGAATGACATTCATGATCCCTAGGATACTGGCATGACCCCAGGCCTATGGTTGCATGCATTTGTGACATTCAGTCTAACAGCTGTTTTGATAGCAAGCCCCCTGACCAGTTGGTCTACTAGTAGCCAATTGAGTATGGCAAAGAGTGCCTTAGTCGGTGTTGACCTAATTGCCTCTGTAATAAGGATAGCCATATTTCGTAACACACCTTCTATGATAGATATGTTAGTTCTAGTGGCTAGTGCTTTCCACCAGACTATAACTCCGTAGAGTAACATCGGTTTGATTACCGCTTCAAGTAGCCATTTTACAATCCTTGGATTCATACCCCAAGTTTTGCCAATGGCTTTCCTACATACGTATATTGCCGTAATGGCCTTAGAGGCTCTCGCCTGGATGTTCATTTTCCATGATAATTTACTATCTAAGATTATGCCTAAATATTTCGCGCTCTCAGACAGAGTAAGAGGTATCCCGTTTAAAGGTATCCCTGAAAGATGGAATCTTGTATTTCCTAGAGAATAATACAAGTTCGGTTTTGGTTGGATTAACACTCAGCCCGCTCTGTATTCCCCAGGAGCAGATCATTCTAAGTGCCGTCTCCAATCTTTGTGTGATAATGTCTAAATGGATACCAAACACTGCCACCGCCACATCATCTGCGTAGGCGACAGTCTTGAAATTCAAGGAGTCTAGATCCCTGAGTAGCCTATTTATTGCTACATTCCATAGCAGAGGGGACAAAACACCACCTTGTGTAGTGCCCCTAACCACACTTTTGGAAATACTCGCCGCGCCAAAAGTAGATGTTATTGTCCTAACGCTCAGCAAGTTTTCTACAAATCTAATGATTGATTGATGAATCCCCAATTCTCTAAGCGATTGAGTTAATGCCATCGAATCAATATTATTAAAGGCACCTTCAATATCCATGAAGGCCACCATAGTATAGTTTTTATGCTCTGGTGACTTCTCTATATGTCCCATAAGCGAATGAAGCGCAGTCTCAACAGATTTGCCTTTTGTGTATGCATGTTGAGATGGCGAAATGAGATTCTTATCGATAGTCATCCTAATGTGAATGTCAATAAGTCTCTCTAGCGTTTTGAGCAAGAAAGATGTCAGACTGATGGGTTTAAAGTCTTTTGCTTTCGCATGAGATGATTTCCCTCCTTTGAGGATAAATATCACATTGCACTTGGTCTATTGATATGGAATATATGACCATGTGAGGCAGGCTTGATATATATCTAGTAGCCAGGGAGTTACCAGATCTAAATTGTTTTGTAGATCGGCGGGAATGATACCATCCGGTCCTGGAGATTTATAAGGACGGAAGCTTTTGATCGCCCAGTGTAGCTTATCCTAATCGATGTTTGCGGAGGTCGTTGTACTGCACATCTGTGTAGGATTCTGTTGCGAACCCATAGGTGATCGACACCTTGGCAAATGAGTGTCCAACAGGACTTCCAGTGACTCATGTGCACTAGTTGTCCAAGTTCCGTCTAATTTCTGAATATATCCAGGAATTGGCGGTTGTTTGGCAAGTACTTTACGCAGTCTGCTAGTCTCGGAAAAACTCTCAATGCTGCCGCAGAAGTCTTTCCAAGATTTGCGTTTTGCGTTCCTAACCTGATTCTTAAATTTGTTAACAGATGATTTGTAGAGTGACCAGTTACCTGTCCTCTTTGCTTCATTGAATAATTGCCGACAAGTCTTGCGAGATTCTGCTATTTTAGAAGTCCACCATGGTGGTCTACGAGTTGAACGATGAATCGACGGTTTACAGGATCTCCCCGTTGCCTCTTTAAAGGCATTGGTGAGTCTATTCACCGCCTCATCGATGCCTGTATTGTCCCTAATATTTATGGGATTAGCAAGTGCGATTGTGAAGAGCATTTTCTGCTTTTCCCAACCCGTACGTCGCTTATTTATATATATTGTAGTATTATCTCTCTTTTTAGCAATTGAAAAGATAAGATAACGATGGTCGGAGAAGGAGCAGTCATTGGAGACTCTCCAGTTCTCTATCAGAAAAGCATATTGCATACTAACAAGCGTAATATCTAACACCTCTTGTCTATTTGATACAACAAAAGTGGGCTCAGAGCCCCTATTTGCAACTACTAGATTATTGTTTAAAATGAAATCAAGGATACACTCACCTCTTTTGTTGGTATCAGAGCTACCCCAGATGTAATGATGCGCATTTGCGTCGGCACCCACTATTATGGGGATACTTTTTGCCTTCGCCGCTCTCGCCATCTTTTGGACCAAACTACTGGGTTGAGGGTCCTGGTCATGTGGCATGTAGGAAGAGGATAACCACACCACAGATTCAGCTTCTTCCCAAACTGCAGTCACTGAATCTTCATCACTATAATCAGATAGAATGAAGATGTTGAGGTGATCTTTTGCTATAATACAGGATCTAATAGTTTTATTGTTACCTGAATCTGCTGCATACAATAATTTGTAGCCTTTTGCATTGAGTCCACAAATTTTACCATTATTAATCCATGGTTCTTGGACTAATGCGATGTCTCCACCACGTTCTGCGAGGCGAAGAGTTTATGCAGCAGTTGCTGCCTTAGAGTGATGGAGGTTGATCTGTATCACCCTCATCATCTTTATCAAGGTCGTATATGACGGTGACATCAATGTCCTCTGGATCAGAGTCCAGAAGGACATCTTCGTTCTCCTCCGCAACCCCCAGGCGCTCGAAGAACTCCCCAACCAGACCTAACTCTGATTGTGAGCCCTCCGTAGTGTCAGAGAGTGCGGGTTCATCCACTACCTCAGCTATTTTAGATGGTATAGATTGGCTATCGCTATCAGCCACGCCTTTACCTTGCGGCTCTTCCAATTGGTCGCTGGAAGTTTCGGGGTTGGGTTTGTCATCACCTCGGTAGATACTCAGCTTGACACTATCATAACCGTAGTAAATCTTGCCTTGTCTCTTCCGAAGTGATGACAACGATTCCTTGTTAAGGACCACAACCGCCTTCCTTGTCAGACCTTCCGGTTCAGAAACCTTCACTACCTTCCAGTCACTGGTTGGTAGATCAGCATTACCTCGCCGAATGATCGACAGGATTGTCGCGGGGTCGTCAGGTTCCCTTGGAATGATCGCAATGGATCTCGGCCTGCGTGGTATATCACAGACCGGGACCACATCCAATCTAGCACCGGGCCACACTTCCCCTAGGGACGTCACTGCTAGCTTTAGCTGATTTGCTGAACTTTCACTTGTACATGAAAGCAGCTTTATGTGGCCTTGAAACCAGCATCCACATTTTGCGGTGCTGGAATGGATTCATTGCTCAAGAAATCTTCCAGTAACTTGAGACGGATCATCTCCCATTTCTCACGGGAGATAGCCCCGTCACTAGTGCTTCTGTCAATGATAGCCCTTATCAGTGGATCTTTGGCATCCTCACTGTAAGGTCTATTTATGACTCTGGTTGATGTCTGAGCAAGCATTTTTGGACGTTTTGTGTCCGGTTGAGAGTTTTGCTGATGCATCGGCTCCACCCCCGATCGTTGTCTTTTGGACGCAGCTGACGTAGATGGTGTGTCTACATCTGCATCGGGTTTGGAGCTTTCAGCATTAGCTAAATGGCCTTTGGCCCAGGTGGTAATTGGTGTTTTACCAAATTTATCGATGATGCGTTGGGCGGCACGTCCTTCCATAAAGGCCCTTCTAGAGTTAATTTTGCGGTCTTTTGGGGCTGTTTTCTTGCCGTTAGGGCGGGGGGCACATTGTAACTGAGTTTGTGGGCTCAGTTGGTGCGATAACCGCAGGGTTGCTCACAGCAGTCACCGGAGCACCCGAGGCAGGGATTTTTGCTGAACTGGAGTCAGCACGGACCTTAGAGGTACCAGCCGAAAAGTCGAGTGGTACCTCATTTGGATTGACCTCAGCAGCCGCATTAGCTTGTACTGCTGGGGCAACAATGCATTCAGCAGGCGAGGGTTGCCCCTGCCCACCTCCTGCGACATTTTGTTTTTTGTTTTTATTTTATTTTGTTTTGTGTTAATTGTTCTTTTATTTTGATTTTTGTTCATTTTTTTATTATACAGTACAACAAATATAAGTAGTGAAAGTTGTCATTCTTCTGGCAGCAGCTCTGCAGATCTATTCAGTGATAATTCGGAAAATGATTTTGATCCACGTACAGTGAGTATTAACAGTTCTTCAGAATTTGATTCTCATGATGAAGAAGTGTTAAAAAAAAAGAAAGTGCGAGAAAAGTGAACATAATAACAACCGACAAAAACGGCAAAAAAAATTGCGAAACTCAGGGTATTCTTATTCATCGATTTATAATTCTTCAAAGACGATAAAAGACAAGCGTTTGCGAGAAGGTTGTGGTGAGAAGTGTCGCCTTCAGTGTAGTAAAAAAATAACAGAATCATCGCACTATGAAATATTTCATAAATATTGGGATATGACTAGCTTGAAGAGACAAAGAGAATTTATAGCCAATAATATGAAACCAATTAAGCCAAAGTACAGATACTCCTGCACTCAAGATTTACGCAGATTGAACAATGCATTTTTCTTCGAAATTAACTCGCAACAAGTAAGTGTGTAAGTTATTTTTTAAAGCAACACTTGACATAAATGATACAGTCATAGCAACGGTTGTTAAAAAGAAAGATGAACATGGTTTTGTAGAAATAGACCATCGTGGAAAGCATGGGAACCATTTAACCGTGAACCCTGAAGTGAAAAATAGCATAAGACAATTTATTAAAAATATTCCGAAAGTTGAGAGTCACTACTTACGTGCTCAAACAACTCGGGAGTACATTGAGAGTGGCAAAAGCCTAACAGACCTATACATGGATTACAAAGAGTTTTGAGAATCTGCAAATTTGCCACCTGGTAGTAAAAGTATGTTCTACAGAATTTTCAAGAACGAATTTAATATTTCATTTTTTAAACCTAAAAAGGATCAATGCGATCTTTGTGAATTCAGATGAAAATGAAAAGAAAGACTTAAACGGGGTTTACAACAAACACCAAAAAGTATTTATGTAGAAAGGAAAAAGATTTTGATAAAGAAAATAGCATTGCAGTTGTTTACGACCTGCAAGCAATTCTTCCACTTCCAAAAGGATTGACATCAAGCTTTTATTATAAAAGCAAAATAAAATGCTATAATTTTACGGTCAGTGATCTCAAAGCAAAACATGTCGAATTTTTTTTCTGGACGGAAGTAAAAGGAAAACGTGGAGCAAATGAAATTGGGAGTTGCGTACTTCAATATATAAAAAATTTGGTGGCAAAATTAGATAACGCTCAGGAGTTGGACTTAATTTTTTATTCTGACAATTGCTGTGGACATCAAAAGAACAAATACTTGCTCTCCATGTATTTTTATGCAGCACAAAAATATAACTTAAGAAGTATAACACATAAATATCTAATTCAAGGTCATTCTCAAAACGAGAGTGATAAAGTCCACAGCGTAATTGAGAAGCAGGTAAAAAGGCATATAGTCAGCAAATCAGTATATACGCCAAGTGAATATACGGCTCTAATAGCCACAGCTAAAAAGACTGGAATGCCATATAATGTTCACAAATTATCTCATGAAGATTTTTATGATCTAAAAGTCTTACAGGAATTGTGGGGCAAAAATTTCGTAGCAAATGAGGAGCGCGAAAAAATAAATTGGCATAGTATTAAAACTCTCCGTGTAGAAAAGGACAACCTGGATTCATTTTTTTACAAAACTTCTTATAAGGATGAAGACTATTTAAAAGTTTTTGTACAGAAAGATAATTTGAAATCTAAAAATTATTGGAGAAACCTGGAGTAAGTTCTAAACTCATTTTCCCAATTCTAATACCAAACTAACTTGTTTGTAATTATTTCAGGTTACATTGTGTTTATTCGGAAAAGGTGCCGTTGTCCGAAAATAAAAAAAGGGATATTATGGACCTAGTCAAGAAAAACATAATCCCTAAAAAGTATTACGAATTATACTATAAAAACTTAATAGGGAATTAATTTAATAAAATATATACTTTAAACTTTTTCTAGCGGTTTTTAGCATTCATTTAGCTTTAAAAACTTTGTTTACTTTTTCCTTTCATGTTTATCTGTTTTATTAAAAATTTATTAAATTCAGCAATAAATTTCATGTAAAAAAACATACTCAAAATATTTACTTCTTATAAACAAAAATAATTCAAGAAAATGATAGTAACTAAAAAATCCCTTTTTTATCTGCAGACAATGAACAAAAAAAAGTTAAAAAGTTTTTTGTCTCTCCTGAAAACTTTTGAGTTTTTTTGAGTTAATACAGTATTGTTGAAAGAGTGCGATATGTATATACAGAAAAGCATATTGCATACTAACAAGCGTAATATCTAACACCTCTTGTCTATTTGATACAACAAAAGTGGGCTCAGAGCCCCTATTTGCAACTACTAGATTATTGTTTAAAATGAAATCAAGGATACACTCACCTCTTTTGTTGGTATCAGAGCTACCCCAGATGTAATGATGCGCATTTGCGTCGGCACCCACTATTATGGGGATACTTTTTGCCTTCGCCGCTCTCGCCATCTTTTGGACCAAACTACTGGGTTGAGGGTCCTGGTCATGTGACATGTAGGAAGAGGATAACCACACCACAGATTCAGCCTCTTCCCAAACTGCAGTCACTGAATCTTCATCACTATAATCAGATAGAATGAAGATGTTGAGGTGATCTTTTGCTATAATACAGGATCTAATAGTTTTATTGTTACCTGAATCTGCTGCATACAATAATTTGTAGCCTTTTGCATTGAGTCCACAAATTTTACCATTATTAATCCATGGTTCTTGGACTAATGCGATGTCTCCACCACGTTCTGCGAGGCGAAGAGTTTATGCAGCAGTTGCTGCCTTAGAGTGATGGAGGTTGATCTGTATCACCCTCATCATCTTTATCAAGGTTGTATATGACGGTGACATCAATGTCCTCTGGATCAGAGTCCAGAAGGACATCTTCGTTCTCCTCCGCAACCCCCAGGCGCTCGAAGAACTCCCCAACCAGACCTAACTCTGATTGTGAGCCCTCCGTAGTGTCAGAGAGTGCGGGTTCATCCACTACCTCAGCTATTTTAGATGGTATAGATTGGCTATCGCTATCAGCCACGCCTTTACCTTGCGGCTCTTCCAATTGGTCGCTGGAAGTTTCGGGGTTGGGTTTGTCATCACCTCGGTAGATACTCAGCTTGACACTATCATAACCGTAGTAAATCTTGCCTTGTCTCTTCCGAAGTGATGACAACGATTCCTTGTTAAGGACCACAACCGCCTTCCTTGTCAGACCTTCCGGTTCAGAAACCTTCACTACCTTCCAGTCACTGGTTGGTAGATCAGCATTACCTCGCCGAATGATCGACAGGATTGTCGCGGGGTCGTCAGGTTCCCTTGGAATGATCGCAATGGATCTCGGCCTGCGTGGTATATCACAGACCGGGACCACATCCAATCTAGCACCGGGCCACACTTCCCCTAGGGACGTCACTGCTAGCTTTAGCTGATTTGCTGAACTTTCACTTGTACATGAAAGCAGCTTTATGTGGCCTTGAAACCAGCATCCACATTTTGCGGTGCTGGAATGGATTCATTGCTCAAGAAATCTTCCAGTAACTTGAGACGGATCATCTCCCATTTGCATCGGCTCCTCCCCCGATCGTTGTCTTTTGGACGCAGCTGACGTAGATGGTGTGTCTACATCTGCATCGGGTTTGGAGCTTTCGGCATTAGCTAAATGGCCTTTGGCCCAGATGGTAATTGGTGTTTTACCAAATTTATCGATGATGCGTTGGGCGGCACGCCCTTCCATAAAGGCCCTTCTAGAGTTAATTTTGCGGTCTTTTGGGGCTGTTTTCTTGCCGTTAGGGCGGGGGGCACATTGTAAATGAGTTTGTGGGCTCAGTTGGTGCGATAACCGCAGGGTTGCTCACAGCAGTCACCGGAGCACCCGAGGCAGGGATTTTTGCTGAACTGGAGTCAGCACGGACCTTAGAGGTACCAGCCGAAAAGTCGAGTGGTACCTCATTTGGATTGACCTCAGCAGCCGCATTAGCTTGTACTGCTGGGGCAACAATGCATTCAGCAGGCGAGGGTTGCCCCTGCCCACCTCCTGCGACATTTTGTTTTTTGTTTTTATTTTATTTTGTTTTGTGTTAATTGTTCTTTTATTTTGATTTTTGTTCATTTTTGTTCCCACGAATATGCACGTAAGGGGTTCGACAATCCATGCAGCGACGGCGTACATGGATTAGGCAACTATTCTTTACACCCGCCCGTGCCTTGGCGTCGGGGGGAGCTGTTAGAGACTAGTCTTCTTTTACCACTGACTAGCCATTCAGATTCTCAGCACTGCTGATTTTACAAGCCACTCCCCTGAACCATTTGTTCAATGTATCCAGAGGGATGGCTAGCAATTCTGATATCTCTCGGGCATGGTACCATTTTGGGTGAATGGCTGCCATGCTCGAGAGGTTTCAGAAACAAGGGCTGGTTCACACAACCTAGCAGAGTCCAGCCTCTGCGCAACTGCATAGCAGAATCCACAGAGACCGGGCCGTACCCGAGCCATGCTATACCCCCGTGACCAGTATGGTGGTGAAATCACGGGAAGTATGAACATTGAGCTCGTCCCCTATCCGCCACCTGGGGACGCGTCCGATGGGAGACCGACAACTCCACACGGAAGTAATAAATATGGAGGATCCAAAAATTAAAAATTTTTTCAAAGTGGTTAATAATAGTAAAAATATAGAATGTGGTTGTGATTCTGAAAGTGATTTTGAATCAGAATTAAAAAATTTAAGTGAAGTGGAAAAGGACCTTCAAAGGTGTCAAAAATTATTAGGTGAAAAAAAACGATTTAAAAACAGACTAAAGCTGTCTTAAATAAAAAGACTGTTGGAGGCTCAAACGTTTGGAATTTCTTCGCACAAATGACCATTTCAAAAAAGACAGTTTTAAAAAACCAACATATATGTAAAGTATGTTTCGAAGAGGAACCAATGCGTTCAAAGGGGTAAGTTTTTATTTGAAATTTTAAATATATGTGAAAAAAAAGTCGTTGCTAAGGAGAAACTTTAAAATCTTTGAATGTCATTAATATGTATGTAGCAAATTAACCCAATAAAAAGAGTTGAAGCACAATTTGGCCTTGCTAAGAATTTTCTTCCTTTACCGAAGTGGCTTACTATATTTTGTATATTAAATTTTTATGTTTTAAGTGAATACTTGACCATTTGTAAATGCATGTTTTAAGAAATTTTACTGAAAAAGCCGTTTTTTGGAAAGATTTTTCCTATTATAGTTCAAAACAGAAAAAAATTCAATTACAATTACATATAAAAAATATTTAATTACAAAAATTATCAATTACATATAAATTATAAAAAATAATAACAATCCTATTTGAATAAAAAAGTTAGGCGTTATATTTAAAAACAAAAACACAGTAAAACAAATAAAATAACGAAAGTAAGGAATATCCTAAAAATCACATAATTTCACACATAAAATCGTGAATTTCGAATGTTTTTACGTATATATTTCATTTTAAGTTTTTGATCGAAACAGGTCTTTAGTAATTTAGTTGTACAGTTGTTCTCACAAAAATAGAAAGACACTAAATCTTTTATGAAGATTTAGTATGTTTTTTTCTTTTTCGAAATATGTACTAAAAGGGGCTCTTTTTATGGAACACCACTGTATACTTTTAAATCACTTCTAGTATTTTGTATACAAACTTCAAGAGTCTACCTAATAAATATAATGGTTTAAAAGTGCGCGAAAATCACGTTACTTCCAGAAAACCCTTTAGGTTTAAGTTTTATTTTATATACTTGTTGATATAACGAAAATAGTTTTAAATACTCTTTGTAAATTTCAAAAAATAGTGACATATAGGCAAATATCTCTACACTATCGGAATACATTTTGCTATCGGAATACGGTTTGCTGTACCGTGGTACAGTTAATTTGTGTTTGCATCAATCAGCCACGTGTAATCGCTTGGGTTATCGGTTATAACCTAAATTGTTTGAAATCAAGAAAACACATGAAAAATTAACAAATAAATTTTACACACATTTGACGAAAGAAAAAAAAACAGAAGGATTTGCAACAAACGAATAAATAATAACTACATACAAAAAACTAAAATAATTAAAACATTGTTTTCAACCTAACCGTCGTTTCTGGACATGAGAAAAGCTGCAAATAAGAACCTAGTGTTTACGGCAGCTTTTACCATTTGGCACCAACATCCAGATGAAGAAGAAATAATGCCCATTTGCTTTATTTCACAGCTTTGATAAAATGTTGCCAGAAACATTTCAATGTTTTTCCACATCAATACAGAGTACTTCTTCAGCAACGTTTTTTCATGACTTTTTCATACAAATTTTTTATCTATGTAGTTTGACAGCATTCCGCATGAATAACTGAAGAGAGTGCCAGGCTTAAATAAAAAAAGGTTGTTGGTTTAATAACTTTTTTCGTACAGTCTTTTCAGAAAAACCTAATACCACGATTTATTCCTATTTTTATCCTCTATTAAACGTTTATAGTGGTATATGTGCCCGCGGAATGGTTTCGAGATATTAGTGAAAAACTTATAAGTTTTCACAATTTTTGTTAATAGAAAAAGGTTGCCAGGCTAACAAATTTTTTCGTACAGTCTTTTCAGAAAAACCCGGGAACAAATCTAGTTTAGTGAAACTTGACCAATTAAAAATAAAAATTATACAGGGTGATAGAGAATTAAAAAATTATAAAAAAATTTTAAATAAAAAATTTGGCGGTCGCCCTTATTTTCCGAGTTATGGGCCTCTGAACTTTTCATATGGAACTATGATTTTACACTACATTTTTGAACAAATTATGTCAATATGGGTATCATTTTAAAGCTTTTGGAAATATCAATCAGGTGACGCTAAACATTAAAAAAAATAAAATTAAAAAATTAAAAATTAAAATTGTTACACTATTAAGTACAGTCATACGTAATAACAAATGTGATAAAAAGCAATTATATGAATCAATAAAGAAAAATATAAAAAAAACACCCCTCAAATCGAACACCTACACCGGCTTGGCTTACTAAAGTTTTCTGCATAGAAGGCCTTCGGCCGGGCGCAAAGATTTTCTCCTCTATGGTATAACCAACACCGGCTTCGCTTACTAAAGGTTTCCTGCATGGCCGGCCTTCGACCGGGCGCAAGGATTTTCTCCTATATGGTATGACCAACACCGGCTTCGCTTACTAAAGGTTTCCTGCATATATGGTCTTCGGCCGGGCGCAAGGATTTTCTCCTCTATGGTATGACCAACACCGGCTTCGCTTACTAAAGGTTTCCTGCATAGCCGGCCTTCGGCCGGTCGCTAAGATTTTCTCCTCTATGATATGACTTAGCTTACTAAAGGTTTTTTTTTACAGCGGGCCTTCGGCCGGGCGCAAGGATTTTCTCCTCTATGGTATGACCAACACCGGCTTCGCTTACTAAAGGTTTCCTGCATAGCCTGCCTTCGGCCGGGTATGATCAACACCGGCTTCGCTTACTAAAGGTTTCCTGCATAGCCGGCCTTCGGCCGAGCGCAAGGATTTTCTCCTCTATGGTATGACCAACACCGGCACCGCTTACTAAAATTTTTCTACGTACTATGCATAAAATTTCATCAAAAAATGTCACCGATTCTTAATGGGTTAAATTTGTTTTTAAATTTTAGCACCACCTGATACATAGATATTTCCAAAAGCTTTAAATTGATACCCATATTGACTCAATTTGTTCAAAAATGCAGTACGCAATCACAGTTTCATATGAAAATTTCAGAAGCCCATAACTCGGAAAATAAGGGCGATCGCCAATTTTTTTATTTTACATTTTTTTATTATTTTTTAATTCTCTATCACCTTGTATAATTTTTTTTATTGGTCAAGCTGCACTAAACTAGATTTAAGCCAAAACCCGATACCACGATTGATTCGTATTTTTATCCTCTATCAAACGTATATAGTGGTATATGTGTGTGCTGTACATATGTATATGTGAGGGTGCTGTAGCTTAAGTGGTTAGCACGTTGACTACTAAGCAATGGTCACGAGTTCAAATCTCAGCCGTGGCAACATCAATTTTTCTGATATGTATTAATTTTTCTTTATAATAATGCATATCACAGCGCCCTCCTTCGCCGGTATTACCACATAGCACTAAATCGCTGGCGAAGTAAAATAATTATAAATTGGCTATGCTAGCTTCGAACTAATTCGCCTAAATAACACCAGGGGCGCTGCAATACTGTTCTAAAAATAATCATAACGTGCAATTGCAGTGTTGTCAGAATGGTTGTCGGAATGGTTTTCGAGATATTGCGGAAAAACTAAATTAAAAAAAAAACACTGTAATATGTTCAATGTATCGCACCTTTATTTCTTAAAGAAAAACAATTACAACCATTCCATTTTTTTCGAATTATAATATAGTTAAAAATAACTGTTTTTCATCGAGTTCAAAATCGCTATATTTCTGCAACATTTTGTTTACATTTTACCACTGCCTGCTTACATTTTCACCATTTATTTACATTTTGAAAAAAAGGTTGCTAAAAAAGGTTGTTATCTTCTCCTACGTAGTAAAAATTAGAGTTAGACTACATTTACAATATACTTACAGACATTTTTTGAATTATCTTTTGCTCTGTCTTAATTCTTTCAGAATCGGAAATAAACAAGACAGAAAGATTTTTGAACATTCTACTTTATGATTTATATACTTTACAAGTGTGTGTTTGAAAATATGTAGTACATGTACTTTGTTGAGAAATTTTAAGCAAGTAGACGCCGACTTTAGAAATATAATGTGAAGCAACACAGAAAAAGCGAAAAGCAGAAAAGAGAAACGAAAAAATCCGCCTAATTACATATGTCGTAGTCACGCCGAATCTTTGTCGTTTTTTTAAATATGGCATTACCCATGTCGTTTGTGAGACTGAAATACGATTCCGTCAAATTCTATTACAAATTGTGATAATTTGTATGCCGTTTTTTATTGTGAAATTCCAGAAAAACAGCCGTAGTGTATTTTGCTGGTGACATCGTCGAATTATTAAATTTTTTTATTAAACTAACTGAAGACTGAAAAAAATCAACACCAAAGCAATTTGAAAGCCTTGTTCATTTTATGACACAAAATCCACACCTTGCTAAAGGGTACCACAAGAACCAAGACAAAGTTTTAATAAAGGATCAATGGAACACAATTCAAGAAAAGTTTAACAGCATTGGTCCTCCCTCACGCGACTCCTAAGGATGGATGAAAGTCTGGGCTGACATGAAGACAAGTGTAAAAAAGAAGCTTTTATTCAATAAGCAACAAAATTGTGGAACTGGAGGTGGTCCCTTTACACAAAAAGCTTTAACAGCCCTAGATGAGGGAGTGTCGGGATTATTACAGCTTGATTCCATAATTAATCCGAAACGTGTAAACTTCGGTATTCAAAACGCGACATATAGCCGTAACAAAGAATTCCATGAGAGTGGACAAACAATTTATGTGTGGTGTGGAAACACACGATAGTTTAGAAGCCAATGATGAGGATGGAAATAGTAACGGTTCAGGAGACAATTCAATTTTAGAACAATCCAGAGCCAGAAAAACAAAAAGACACTCTAAAGCATCAGAAAACCAATCACTTTTACAACACCAGCTTAAAATCCAATGTAATTTATCCACAGTAAACTAACACGGAACTTGGAAGATCGAATATGTCAGACCGGTGTCTTAGTTGTCTCCGTAAACTTATAAGTTCCTGGCTCGTCTCATGTTCTTCTTCACCAGAAGATGCAAAATGTGCAACACTTAACATTTATATTAATAATGATTAATTTTATTTATTAAAAAACAAATAGCAAATAAAAATTATTGAATCTGATGTTTCTTCTATCAGTTGATCTGTTATTGTAAATGAATGAGCGCATCTAATCTACTACAAAAACACTCACGTTGAAAGTTTTACATAATGCCCATAAAATGTAAATTCGGGTTCGACTACGACCAAGGCGAATTCATAACAGGTAAACTCGAGAGCTCAGCTGACTATTTGTTGTCACCATCTTACAGTGTCAAAATGTACTAACATTTTTTATTTTGACAGCCAAAAATGATTTATACAACAACAAAATGTACGTATTTTTATTACAGAGTTGTACTCTTTTTTCGCCGCGAGTCTACCTTGTTTATTGTGCCATGACTACGACAGTTGTCACAATTCTACTACGACATACGTAATTAGGGGGAATGTATAGTACGATAGTCATGAAATACACCTCTTCAACCCTTTGCCCACAAATCTCGTCTGTCTGCCCTGTAATAATTAATTTCACTGATTAGCACGTTTTAATGAACTAGCTCGTTCATTACGTTCATCGTTCTTTATTTTAAACAGCAACTCAACGTAATTTTAATTATTATCAGTTTATTCTGGCAGCACATTACAATTGTAAACAAATGTACAAAATTTCCCGGCAAGATATAAGTATATATGTAAATATTTTTATATATTTACTTAATGTTTTATCAGGTTTCTAAATTAAAGCTTAAAAATGTATCCTTTTATTTTAGGACAGATTTTAATGTGAAATAAAGGTTATAAGTATTGTTCTGAATAATTTTAACAAACATTTTACATATTGTGGAATTATTACAGTAACCAGATAACGGCACAGACAAAAGATAAAAAAATCATTTGAACAGTTTGATCATTTTTATGAACTTTTATAGAGCAAAATGTAAAGTACCTGAACAAAACCAAAAATACGGAAGGAACGATAAAAAATAAAACGCTGAACGAGCCAGAATCGTGCAGTTAGCGGAATCGTTCAATTGAACTAGCTCGTACATGACCGGCACAATTCTAGTAAAAATAATTTCTTTTATTGACATTTTTGCACAAAAGCTGTTGTGGTAACATGTCTAATAGTCAATTGTTTTTAAAATCTGGGTTTCCAAGACCTTGTTTGCAGAACGGATTAGGTCGTTATGTGTGTCAACTTCAAAGAGTTACGTTAAAGTTTTGTAAAAATAATGGATCTAGCAAAGGCATGCGGTAATTGTAGTCGTACCATTTAATAACGTAATTTTATATTATGATAAATTTTCAGAGAATTCATCCAAAGCAATTTAGTAGATTTTGCAAAATATAATCCTGGTATTGTAGTATACGTTAAACCTAGAAGACATCGCACTCCAGTATTAGTAGGAGAATATCGTAAGTTGGTTTTCTAAATAATGTTCAGTATACTTCTAAGAACCCAAACAAAATTTTAAAATTGGGAACAAGTCTAGTCCCGTGAAGCAGCACCAATTAAAAAAAAGCTTAAATCTGGTTTAGCGAAGCTGCTCCAATTCCAAAAAAAATTATCCAGGGTGATAGAGAATTTAAAACTAATAAAAAATGTGAAATGAAAAAATTGGCGGTCGCCCGTTCCGAGTTATGGGCCTCTGAAATTTTCATATGAAACTGTGAGTGTGTACATTTTTGAACAAATTAGGTCAATATGGTTATCAATTTAAAGCTTTTGGAAATAACTATCAGGTGGTGCTAAAATTAAAAAAAAAAATAATAGATAAATAAATTAAACTACCGATGACATTTTTTGACGAAAATTTATGCCGGTTTTGGTCATACCGCAGAACCTTGCGTCCTGTCGATGGCCGGCTATGCAGGAAAACTTTAGTAAGCGAAGCCGGTGTTGATTATACCATAGAGAAAAAAATCTTGGCTATACAGGGAACCTTTAGTAAGCGAAGCCAGTCTTGGTCATACCATAGAGCAAACTTTAGTAAGCGAAGCCGGTGTTGGTTATACCATAGAGGAGAAAATCCTTGCGCCTGGCCGAAGGCCGGCTTTGCAGCAAAACTTTAGTAAGCGAAGCCGGTGTTGGCCATACCATAGAGGAGAAAATCCTTGCGCCCGGCCGAACGCCGGCTATGCAGGAAACCCTTAGTAAGCGAAGCCTATTTTGGTTATTCCGAAGGGGAGAAAATCCTTGCTCCCGGCCCTCAAATGCAAATTCTACATGGGATGAAATAAGACGCTTAGCTCTGGAAGAAGAAATTGATAAAGAATTAAGTGATTCAGAATAAAAGTTTTGAAAAAAAAAAACTGTTTTTTGTGCACACTCGAATTTTTTTTCACTGATTTTAATTTAGTTTGATAGTACATTTAATACCATTCCTATGATCCCATATTGCCTCATTTCGTAATAAAACGGTCGAGATATATTTTACATAGAAACTTTGTGGGTCCGTAACCCTGAAACTAAGGGTCGCCCCCAATTTTTTCATTTTACATTTTTTGCTTAAAATTAAATTTTATGGGCTACTTTTTTTTTTAATTTTTATGATGTGTCCGTAAACTAGACTTGTTTAATTTTTTCAAAATAATTACCTCCTATCGAATAATATTTCCAAAAGCTTAAAATGATATCCATATTAACCTAATTTGATAAAAAATTTAGTGTTAAATCATGGACACATGAAAAGTTCAGAGGCCCATAACTCGCCAATTTTTTCATTTGACATTTTTTAATTATTTTTCAATTCTCTATCACCCTGGATAATTTTTTTTTTTTAATAAAAGTCTTTATTTACAAGTTTAAAATATAAAAGGTACAGAGGTATGAGATTTTACTATAAGTACTACAACAATAAGAGTCTTATAATTAAATTTAGAAAACTAATAACAATAAATATACAGCCTTAAGGAAATTAGCTCACAAAAATCTTTTTGATCTCTATGGAAGTTATAAAGAAATTTGTTTGGATAATCACTAATACATTCATTCTTAACGAACGAATCTTAGTGATTACCTTGTAAATTCCTTATTGATTCAAAGTTTGACAGTCTGCATTTTTCATTAAATGTCAGTGTCAGTTCTCTAGTGAAATCGTTTATCATCTTGTGTCCAAAGTTACTGTGAAGTAAATTTGTCGGATACCTACGAGGAAGATTATGAATTATTTTCAAATTCTTGTTTTGTATAATCTGAAGCTTTTTGGTATGAGTTTTCGCAGTTTTATGAAACCATACTTGACAGCTGTAACTCATAATTGGTCGAATGCACATTTTATATAACAATATTTTGTTTTTCATATTCAATTTAGATCTTCTGTTGAGTATTGGAAACAATGCCCGACCACACTTTATAGCTTTTTCACAAATTTGGTTGACATGTTGCTTAAATGTTAGTTTTTTATCCATTATAATGCCCAAATACTTGATTTCTGACTTTATAGGTATAACATTCCCACGGCACAACATAGATTGAGAAGGTATGCGTTTTGGCGACTTATTATATGGAAAAATAATGGCCTGTGTTTTATCATCATTGTCCTTTATTTTCCATTTATTAAAATATTTTTGGCTTGAATTTAAGCTCTCTTGCATTTTCCTAACTAATGAATTAGATACCTTACCGCTGCAAATGAAAGCACTATCGTCTGCATAAAATGCTGCTTCCTGATTCCTGCGTAGAGTGATATCTGACGTGTATAACAAATAAAGCGTAGGTGACAAAACGGAACCTTGCGGTAGACCTGCGAGTATATGTTTTTCATCTGATGAGATGCGCTCCACGAAAACTATAAATGAACGTTGGTCTAAAAAGCTTTGTATGATTTTTTGTAAATATAAAGGAAAACTAAAAGAGTTAAGTTTATTCAATAGGCCATTATGCCATACTGTATCGAAAGCCTTTTCAATGTCAAGAAATATAATACCTGTACTTCTACGATTTCTTTTATTATTCTCAATAATATTAACCACTCGTTTGATTTGATGTACCGTAGAGTGCTCTCTTCGGAATCCAAACTGCTGCTGATGTATAATGTTATTCTGTTCTGAGAACTCTACGATTCTTTTGTGGATTATTTTTTCAAAGACTTTATCCAACAAGCTCAAAATGCTTATTGGCCTATAGCTGGAAGGCAATTTTGGATCTTTTCCAGTTTTGAAAATAGGTATAACCCTGGCCTTTTTAAATATCATGGGGAAATGACCATTTCTCAAGCAGTAATTAAATAGTTTGCTCAAAGTTTCAAAAAAGTAATCGGGCATATTTTTTTAAATAATGCTGTTAATTCCGTCTAAACCTGGGGCTTTGTTATTTTTTAAAGAAAAAACAAATGTCTTTACCTCTACGGCATCTGTGAATTCAAAATTGTCACTGTCAGCGAGATTTACATTGTTAAGTTCCTGCACATAATTTAGAACCACATTATCTAAAGGTGATGAATTATTGTTGGTGATATTATTGTTGCATCTAAAAACTTCCGCAATGGCATTTGCTTTTGCATCACCGATACTTAAAACTTCCCCATTTGTATTTAGATCGGGGATTGCAGAATTTCTACCTTTTAAAGCTTTTGTTAGTTTCCAAAACATTTTAGAGCGGGAAGGCAGTTTGGAAATGAATTTAGCCCACGCTTCATTTCTATCCCTTTTCAAATGAAAATCAATTAAGTGATTCAACTGTTTTAAAATGCTGATTAGTTGAGTTCTGTAACTAGGATCTCTACATCTTTTAAGTTTACGGTTATACTTGTTCCTCTGAGTAATCAGCATTTTAGACGTATTTGAAATTTTCCTCTGCCAAGGATTTTTCTGGCCAATTGGAATCTTGGAAAAGGCTTCTTTAACTATACTAACTAATTTATTTAATGACGAATCTAGGTTTATATTGTTAAGCTCTATTTGTCCGATATTATGATTCTTAATTT
The DNA here is from genome assembly GCA_949628195.1 of Phasia obesa. Classification (NCBI taxonomy): domain Eukaryota; kingdom Metazoa; phylum Arthropoda; class Insecta; order Diptera; family Tachinidae; genus Phasia; species Phasia obesa. Next base: position 65,420,040 of record OX451219.1, read on the forward strand.
CATTCTCGACCCGGTATTTAATTGCTGGCCAATCTGCCTGATTATACAACGGAACTGTAACAAAGTGATTTTTTGGTGTTCCAAAAATGTAACAAGATATTGGGGTGGGATCAGACTGTAAAATATTTGGATGTGACTGTAACTGCGAAAATGAAATGTTAGAGTTAGTAAGTAAAATATCAACCGTGGATGGTTGGACTGGAATTATATTTTGGCCGAATCTAGTATGTGTATCCGGATGATATACATAATAACTTGAACTTAAGTGATGTCTGTACAGTTCTTTGCCAGCTGAATTGTTTGAAATACAATTCCAACTCACATGTTGTGCATTCAAATCACCAAAAATAAAATAGTCACTAAACGAATTGGTAAGAAGTGTAAACTGGATTATAAGCAGAGATAAAACTTACGGGACGTCCACTTATTTTAACTTCCACAGAGATATTTTCTATGGTTATTGTTTTAATCTTTGGTAACAACTTATGATCTATGTAATTTTTAACCGCTATAAGCACACCCCCACCATGTGTTTGACGGTCTTCTCTGTATATTTTGTAGCCTCCAAATTTTAACCTATGATACGGCTTCAGGAACGTTTCGTTAAGAAGTAGAATATCAATATTTTTCTCATGGAGAACTTTTTCGAGCTGTGCAGCTGCTGACTCAGTTGTTATGCCTTGAGCATTCCAGTGCATAACGTATACATTTTGACTACCCATGATTTTATATAGCAATCTTGAGCATCATGCCAAGCACTCTTAATTTGTCAAATTTATTTCGACATTTTTCTAGTGCATCCACAGCACTAAAGAAGATTTCTAACAATCTCTCGTTAGATAAGTCATCATCGTTGTTGCTGTCGCGGGGTCTGTTTTTCGAAACCTCAGAGTACAAACTTTTCCTTTGGAAGGTGTGCTCTCGTGAATCAGTTGGTTGACTCTGACTTGACAGGTGTGGGAACTCAGTCTCATCATACACATGATTAATTCTCGACTTGTTGAAATTAGGTCTAGACTTAGAAGTTAATCGTAGGCGCATTTCTAAATAATCTTTACGGCAAGGGCATTTAGGATCGTCGGACCTGTGATTCGAGTTTCTTAAGTTCTTTTGGCTACAGTTGTGGCATTTATAAACAACATTACTCCCTTGAGTGTTTTTGGCCAATACACACTCAGTCTGATCGTGATTGCCAGCACAAACTGCGCAGACGATAACTCTATTGCAGTTTTTAGCTCCATGTCCGTACATAGAGCACTTCGTACATTGCGTAGGCCCTTTATTCCCTTTAAGAGGTCTTCTCCAGTAAACAGCAATATTGCAAAAGTACTTTATTTTCATAATATCATTTTTTGACACTTCTTGTTTGTTAAACTCAATCAAGTATATAGCGTCATCAGCTGTAGTAGTTTTGGTTACGATTTCTTTGACACTTACTGGGTTTATGTTGTGCATTTTAACAAATTCCTCCTTTAAAAGCTTTGCGCCTGTTCTTGGCAAACCAAATAACACTAACTTAAAGAGCTTTACGTCTTTAACTTCGTGTGTATAAAAACTGTACTTCAGTTCACTCAGCTTTTTTAACGCAGCTTCATACAGGACCATTGTATTGCATGTAACCTTAGTTCCAATTGTCATTCTCTTGAAGAAGTACTCCTCACCAAGTATTTCCCAAACTTTTGAGAAACTGTGACACGAGTCTACCACTATTGGTGGAACCCTTTCTTTGACTGCTCTTGCCTCTTCTTCTTCTTCATTTGCTAGCAAATGAAACCTGTTACTAGGGCCAGGATCAATCCTTATCGTCTTAAATTTGGGACTATTCCCAAAGTAATCTCGCTTCTGGCTAGCCATATTGGAAGCGATTTAAAGGAAAAATTAAATTTTCAAGAAAAATCACACACGAGCAAAAAATAACACGTTGTTTACAACTCAAGGCAATGTTGCCAGATGTGGATAATTTTTTTCTGATCGGAGCAGCTTCGCTAAAGTAGATTTGTTCCAAAATTTATACATGGTGATAAAAAATTAAAAAATAATAAGAAAATGTAAAATAAAAAAAATTGGGAACAAGTCTAGTTCCGCGTAGCAGCACCAATTAAAAAAAATCTACAGGGTGATAGAGAATTAAATAATTCTTGCAAAAAAAACCGACTTCAAAACAGACAAACTTAAAATCATGTTTCTTTAAGACGGTAACTATTGCGACACCCTGTAATTTCCGGATTCAAATTTTATACTAGTTATAGCGTTCGTAGCAATACAGGTTAATTGTAAATTTCAACCGTCTTTGTAACGGTTTAAAAGTTTGGTCATATACATCAAATTACATAAACTATTGCGATACCCTGTAATTTATAATTTTAAATATTTATACTTATTTTAACACACATAGTAATGGACATTCTATCTAATTGTTAAGTGTTTGTCAATAACTATTTAAAAGATAGGGTCATATATATCAAATGACGTCACCTATTGGGACACCCTTTAAATTCAAATTTTAATATAAATACTTGTTAAAGAGAACTTTGTCATACAGATTCTTTGTAAAATTTAACTTTGTGTCCATATACATCAAATTACATCAACAATTGGGACACCCTTTAGTTTCCAATTTTAAATATTTATACTTGTTATACCAGATATAGTAGTGAACATTCCGTCTATTTTTCAAGTGTTTGTCTCTAACGGTTCCAAAGATGAGGACATAATGGTCAAATTACATCAATAATAGGGACACCCTTTAATTTATCCAAATTTTATACTTGTTGTAATAGCGGACTAAGCAATATAGGTTCTTTGTACATTTCAACTGTCTATCTATAACAGTTGAAAAGTTTGGCCATATATATCACTTTTACATTAACTATTGGGACACCCTTTAATTTCCAAATTCATATTTTACACTTGTTATTTTAGCGGACTTAGCAATACAAGTTCTTTGTAAATTTCAACTGTCTGTCTATAACGGTTCAAAAGTTTTGCCATATATATATCAAAATAAACCAACTAATGGGACACCCTTTAATTTCTAATTTTAAATATTTATACTTATTATAACAGACATAGTAACGAACATTATGTGCAACTTTCAAGTGTTTGTCTATAACGGTTCAGAAGATAGGACCATAATGGTGAAATTACGTCACCTATGGGGTCACCCTTTAATTTTTAATTTAATTTTTTAATTACATTTTGTTATTGGGAGCTATAGTGATACGCACTTTTTTCTAATTTTAAATGGGTGACCTATAAAGTTCATAATACACGTAAAAAACATGTATGTATGTTTAAACTTTTAAACTGTTTTTAAAATGGGACCAATCTGTAGCCATAACCTTTCTAATGGCGCAAAAATTTTTAAAATCGGTTCAGAAATGACCGAGTTATGAAGGCACAAACATACAAAAAAAAAAAAAAAAGCAACACACAGACGAATTGATAACCTCCTTCTTTTTTGAAGTCGGTTAAAAATAATATAAGATAAAAAAAAAAAATGTACCTATTAGGAACCAATGACTTTTTCTTATGTAAACATTTGTATAGTACGTAGAAAACCTTTAGAAAGCGAAGCCGGTGTTGGTTATACCATAGAGAAGAAAAACCTTTCTCCCGGCCAAAGGCCGGCTATGCAAGCTTCGCTTACTAAAGTTTTCCTGCATTGCCGGCCTTCGGCCGTGCGCAAATATTTTCTCCTCTGTGATATAACAAACTTCGGCTTCGCTTAATAAAGATTTCCTGCATAGCCGGCCTTCGGCCGGGCGCAAGGATTTTCTCCTCTGTGGTATAACAAACACCAGCTTCGCTTACTAAAGTTTGCCTGCATAGCCGGCCTTTGGCCGGGCGGTAGGATTTTCTCCCTTATGGTAGAACCAACACCGGCTTCGCTTACTAAAGTTTTCCTGCATAGCCGGCCTTCCGCCGGGAGCAAGGATTTCTCCTCTATGGTATAACCAACACCGGCTTCGCTTTCTAAAGGTTTTCTACGTACTATACAAATGTTTTCATAAAAAAAGTCATTGGTTCTTAATAGGTAATTTTTTTTATATAATTTGAGCACCACGTGATAGATACATATTTCAAAAAGCTTTAACATGATACCCATATTGACCTAATTTGTTAAAAAATGTAGTGTACAATCACACTTTTATATGTAAAGTTCAGAGGACCTGTTTCGGCGTATGTATATCCGATTTTAAAATAAAAATAAAAACCAGAATTAATTAGGTATAAAAAGGCAAGAACGAATTCTCTTTCTTTATTTAAAGAATTTACCTTATAATCGACGAACTATATCAAACGTTTATAGTTATAAAACTTACTTTATTTAGCAAGTGACAAACAATATTTAAGTACCGTTAGCGGTTTCCTCGTTGAAAACAGAAAAACGTTTTACAAGGATGATAAAAAAGTAACAAATGGACACTTATAAATATATGAGTCATGAAGGATTCCTGGGGGGTTATTACGTATTTCGATTCGAAAAGGAAATCATTCGAATTTGTATGACTTTAACATTGTGTTTCGAAAAAGATTTATTTCGAATCGAAATACGTAATAACCCCCTTGTTGTTTATAAATGAGTCATGAATGACTCCTGGTGAATAATTTTTATTGAGCCATAAAGGGCTCCTGTGGACTGTACAAAAATAATGTATGCATCAACGTTTTTTCAACATATGCTTTGTGGGTTATGAAGAACCCCTGTTGATTTTATTTGGTGTTTGAGTCATGATGGACCGATAAAAACAAATAATACTCTATAAAAATAAAGGTTAATAACAGTAAAATGATAAGTGAATATGATTCATTCAACAAAACTTTGGTTTGGTTGAAATAATCAACCAACTGATTATTTCATTTTGAATACGAGCATCGGTGAGTGCATAGTGTTTGCGTGAAATGTAAAAGAAATAAAACAAGTGGTTATTTTTTAAACATATATTGATATAAAATCAATTATTATTGAATATTACCTTTTGTGTAAAATTTTGTGTGTAACACAAATGGCGATGTAATCAAATGTTAATATGACTTAACGAGTAGCCGACTAGGCAACGAGCAATGGTTAAAAAGATACCAATAACGATTTACTCGTTAGAATCTATGTAGAACCTCCCTCACAAGGGTGTATAAAAAAAGTATCTACATAAACTCTGAACGGCCTCAAACGTACTAAATGAAATTTAAGTAGGTATTAAATCAAATGGAGAAATCATAATTAAACATTGCCGGCCACCTTGCAACATCATATTCTATTGAAATATTGAACATAAACTAAAGTTATGTTTATACATATATGAAAAAAAATATATATAAAAATTATTTTTAATTACTGTACTCGAAAAAAACAAGTTGTTGCTTCGGTTGTTTGTCTTAAACCGTTAGGTTTTTATAATAAGAAAACAACATTAGGGACATTCATAACATTATAGGATAGAAAATATACATAATCAATTATTCAAAAGTCGTTAACAATTACAAAAGTTTTTTTTTATTTTTATTTAGTTTTTTTCAAAAATATTATGAAAATTGATAACCTAATAAGGACGTTGGACAGGAATGACCCAACCAAATATGGTATATTGTGCCAACGGAAACGGAATTGACAAAATTTGTCATTGTCCATATTGGACACTGGCAATTTCATTGATTTTATTAAATCCTCACATACATAACTCATACTGCAACAGAGGTGAAAATGTCACCAAATGACGAATTGGCAAATTTGCGACAGGAACGTCAGACGGACGATTTACATTTTTTGATTTCTTTTCAAATTTCGTGGGGGAACGGTTCAAGGAGTGAAACATCGAATTATGCTCCCCCTTGCATTTACCGCACTTCCCTTACTACCACAGTCACGAGCCGTGTGGTGTGGCGATAAACACCTTGAGCAGTAGCGATGCAATATAACCATCCGCAGTCTTTTTTCATACGGCAAAAACCGGAATTTTTACTCGACGAAAGTTGATGCCTGGAACCGCATACTCTACATTTCGGCGCTATAATTTTCGAACCCGAGGTTCCCGTGTCATCTGATATCTTATCAGAATTCTTCACGGTTTTAATGGTCTGATCTGTAGGCAAGGTAGCTATAGAAGCTACTGCAGAAACCAGATCAGACGGCATAAATAAGGAACTGGATTCAGAAGCTGCCACAAATAATGGTGGGCTAGCTTCGACGGCCGCTTTAACTAATGGTGTAGCTCCGAGGCAACAGTAATACCAGACGGTGCAGGCATTTCCATGACGGCAGAAGTTGTTCCGGGATCAGAACAAGAGTCCGACACGGCTGCTCGATCCTCTACCTCCATTGCCTCCTCATAGTCCTCAAGAAGGAGTCCATGATACTAGGAAACAACGAAGGTTAGCAATTATAATTTTAAATAGATTTAATTAGTCAAAATGACTAGTTTTGCGTTTGGGCGTTTAATAATTCCGTTTTCGGTACATATGTCCGCGACGCGAACGTGATTATCACTTCCTGGATAAGTTTTTATAACTCTACTTAGTTTCCAGGAAGTCGGTGCTAATTGTTCATTTCTAATAACAACTAAGTCGTTAACCATAATATCACGACCGGGGTACTTCCACTTATATCGGTTGTGGAGACCTTGCAAATATTCTTCTTTCCAACGGAGGCAAAAATGTTGAGCTAGTGCTTTTATTTTCCGGTATCTTTTGACGATACTTATAGGTGACTCTAAAATAGATGGTTCGGGCGGAGCTAGTAAGGGTGATCCTATCAAGAAATGTCCTGGCGTTAGAGCTACAGGTTCACTAGGATTTTCACTCATGGGGCAAAGCGGTAGAGAATTCAGGCTCGCTTCAATTCTTGCGAGAACGGTAGACAATTCTTAAAGGTATATCTAATGTTCTGAGCCTCTCTGCGAAAAATGAAGTTTGAAACTTTTAACTCCCGCAAGAAAGCCCACGCCTCGAAATAAACATATTAAACGCCGCTAAAAATCTATCAGTGGACAAATCTGACGTTGCCTCCAAATGTATGGCCCTTGTCGAAAAGCACATAAAAATGCAAACGTACGATTTCAAATTTTGATTAGATCTACCACCCATGCTTTTCATGTCAAAGGGACCTGCGAAATCTATTCCAGTTGTTGTAAACGGTCTATCCAAAATAGTCCGCTCCGGTGGTAAAGCCGCCATTATCTGACTACATGACCGTTTTCGATCTATAATACAACGCTTGCAACGGTTAATTACTGTGCGAACCAATGTTTTTAAACGAGAAACCCAATACTCAATGCGAATAATCCTGAGCATCAATTGATTTCCCCCATGAATGGAAATCTTGTGAATAAACTCTGTCAAAAGATGTGTAAAACGGCATGAATAAGGCAACAAAATAGGATGCCGTCTGTATACACCAAATTATGGGGAATTTGCCAATCGACTATTTAGTCTCATGACTCCTTCCTTGTCTAAAAATGGTTTTAAGGTCAAAAGTGTACTCTTCGAAGCAAGGGTTTTTTTTAATTAAAAGGCACTCATATTCATCTCTGAAATTAACTTTCTGTGCCACGATAGCCAAACGTAGTTTGACATGTTTTATCTCAATATCCGAAATGATAGGAGATTCATAAGTATAATTACCCTTGTGCGCAGAATGAGTATTCCTATAAAATCTAAAAACGTAGGATAATACACGAAGGGCACGGTCAAGAGATGAAAATCTTTCCAAAACATGCTCATAATTTGAAAAAAAAAAACGATGCGTGCGTTTTTTTTTGCCCGAGCTTCAAGATCGGTATCCAATAAATAAAGATTTTGAAGATTCCATTTGGATTTATCTTCCCTAAGCCAACTTGGTCCATACCACCAAAATGAATTATTTGCCAACTCTGAGGGGGAAACACCACCACTACTAAAATCAGCAGGATTGTCCCTTGATTTTACATGGTGCCAATTATGACTACCAGCAATTTCCTGGATTTTGCAAACTCTTTTTACAACAAATGTAGTCCAAGAATTGGCGTCTTTCTTCAGCCAGGAAAGGACGATCGTAGAATAGAATTATTACCGGTCCAAGCCATCCAACAGGATCAAATAACTTCGCAATGCTGGACAAAACTTCCCTTTTAGTGTAAAAAGATTTTACAGCGATGGGATCAACTTGAGATCTAGTTGAGCGTTCCACTGAAGAACAAGTGTCTTCGAGCTGCTTGACTCAATAAAAGTCAACAATTTTGCATCAACTAAATCATTCGGGGAAAGTCCGACCAAAATGGCCTTTTCATTTGATGTCCATTTACGAAGTTGAAATCCCACAGATGATAAAGCTGCGGTAAGTTGATCACGTGCCATCAACGCACTGGTGACGTCATGAGCCCCAGTCAATACGTCGTCAACGTACATACGCTTCCGAAGAATATGTGATGCTAATGGAAACTCATGTTCGCAATCGTCAGCCAATTGTAACAATGTGCGAATGGCTAGGTAGGGTGCACAATTGACTTCAAAGGTAACTGTTTGCAATTCAAACGCTCTAATTTTCTCCGTAGGAGAATCCCTAAACAACATACGTTGAAAAGGAGTATGACTTTCATCAACTCTTATCTGCCTATACATTTGAGTGATCACAAATTTGTAAAGTCGCCAACGTAAAATAAGAATGACCAGGTCAGCCTGTAAGGTGGGTCCCACATAAAGGCAATCGTTTAAACTATTTCCATTTGAAATCTTATTAGATGCATTAAAAACCACTCTTAATTTTGTGGTTTTACGATCCATCTTGATTAGAGGATGATGTGGTAAATAACAGGACATATCAACACAATCTTCTGCTATTGGTCTGATGTGATCCAAAGAAAAATATTCCTTTATCACATCATCATACATTTCCTCAATCATTGGTTTTCGTGAGAAGCTTCATTACGCCTAAATTGCGCCATAACGTTCGGCCTAGAACCTAACGAAAATTTTTCAGGAAAATCTGTTTTAAAGTGTAGTGTCACTATATAGCGACCATCAGAACCCTGACGAGTTGAAGCCCTATAATTATCCTCACAGATTAAATCATCTTGGGACATAATCTTCCGTTTAGGTGTCTCCTCTAGCTCCCAAAACCTTAATAAATTTCGATTTAGGTTATCCTCCTCAGAAAAATCCACCCTCGTTGAATATACTTGTAATGGAGAATGACTTACAGGACCTGTAATCAACCAACCAAATATAGTCCGTTGAGCCAATAAAGAACCCAAAATGTTCCGCTCAATTTCCGCCTGAATAATTTGTGGATACAAATCAGCACCTAAAAGGATATCAACCGGCCTACAATCGAAAAATTGAGGGTCTCCCAATCGTAGATTCGACAGATCCTTTATACGATCATCCTCTAAAATAAAGGAAGGCAAATTATCTGAAATTTTGGGCAGAATTAGTGCCATAGTCCTCAACCTAACCGAAGAGTCTATGGGTGAGCCAAAGCCTTCATGTGAAAGAGGGCATTAAATGGCATAGACGTTCAATATTACTAATACGCAAGCTATTTACGTTGAGCGCGGTAAATAAATCCCTAAAAGTTGGCCATGAAAGGTAATCCCCTTCAAACATGTCGACGTCGCAAGGTGAAGGTAAAGTCAAATTATGACCTAAATTATCACCAATGCTCTTATTGGGAACTAGTAAATTAACAGACTTCCGGTCTGATTCCAATTCATATTTCCTCTCATTTATTCTACCTAAACAAGTAATAAACGCGTTATAAGTAATGCATTTTTTTTAATCACTATATTTCATCAGAACCATCGTCTCTAGACTTACGGTCTTTCGGATCTGTAGAAGTCTGCGGAAATTCTAAGCACTGCTCATATACTAACTTCACTTTGTCCCATAAATTTCTTCATTCATCACCGTGAAGTTCTAAAGTAAAAATTGTATGAACTTCATTTTTCATATCGTTAAAAAAAAGCCTCGAATTAAATTAGAGCATCAGAAGCTCTAGTAAATTTATCCAATGCTGAAATAGACATTTTTTCTTCTTTAGTTATTTCTTATAATTGTATTTCAACAATAACGATTTAACTAAATATCTGTAAACTTCAATAAAATTATTCTTTAAACTCAAAAAAATGTATATATTTATTTTTAAACAAGTTTAAATTTAAATAAAAATTTAATTAAAGAAAACCAAATTTATTTGTATTTTACAAACCGAACAAAAGTCTAACTGACCGACCGCAGAAACTGTAGAGTGCATTTTCCAACAAAGAAAAGAACAAAAACAACAATTCATTCAATATGTATGTATATATTAGTGCAAAAAAAAAAAAACAACCATCAAATATACAAACACTAACACAGTTTCTTGGATTTGCGGATAAAAATTTATTCTATAATAAAAATTAATATCACTTTATAATTTTGGGCTTTTTAATTATTCTTATAACTCGACCGACAGAATAAAATAAAACGCACGGTTAAGAAAATAATAAAAACCAAAAGGTATGTATGTACATACATATGTTTGTTTATTCTCTTTTTTAATAAGAAAACAACCACTTTAAAAGGAATTTATGTATTTCTTTTTTTCACGCACTTTCAAATAAAGACAAATTATTACGCACCTTTTTTAAATAATATTTCAATAAATTTATTTGGTGAATGTAGATGACGAAGTCGATGAAAAGATGGCGATCCTTTTTTAAAATAAAAAACAAATTACTTTTTTAAAGGTACTTACAAAATATCCGGTTCGAAGGACCAAATGTGTGCGTGAAATGTAAAAGAAATAAAACAAGTGGTTATTTTTTAAAAATATATTGATATAAAATCAATTTTTATTGAATATTACCTTTTGTGTAAAATTTTGTGTGTAACACGAAGGGCGATGTAATCAACAATTAATGTTAATATGACTTAACGAGTAGCCGAATAAGCAGCAAGCAATGGTTAAAAATACCGTTAACGGTTTACTCGTTAGAATCTATGTAGAACCTCCCTCACAAGGGTGTATAAAAAAAGGATCTACATAAACTCTGAACGGCCTCAAACGTACTAAATTAAATTTAAGTAGGTATTAAATCAAATGGAGAAATCATAATTAAACACAGTTTTTCACCTTTCACGAACAAGAAATTATTAATAGCAATATCTTTATGTCGCTTGTAGCTCTTGTGTAGTCTCTTTAATTTTTTTTTTTCTTTTTCCACAAAACTTCGAATTGTTCTGATTATCGTCGTCTGTAGAGTTAACAGAAGTTTGAAACGTTTACTTTTGTGATTGAAGTGTCGATTGGGCCCGTTAATATCCATCCGAAATCGGTTTTCTGACTTAATAACTATCCAAAGATATTTCAACGAGCAATAAAGAAACAATAGAAGGATACAAATCAGCGCCAAGTAAAATATCAATTCGACTGCTTTTGTAATAATTGTCATCTGCTAATTGTAACTTCGTTAATTCACCTCTTACATCCGTAGGACAAGTAAATGGTGGCAAATTACCAGAAATTGAAGGTAAAAGAATAGCACAAGTTTCCAATTCAATTCTCTTATCTATTGGAGATGCAATTCAAATCTTACTTTATTAATCCGGTAATCTGTACATTTTTATAATGTGACGGAAGTTGCAGTTGATTTCGCAGGCGTTCCGAAATAAATGAAACTTCGGAGGCTGGGTCAATTAAGGCCGTTGCTCTGTATGTAGTACCATGAGAAATTATGCTAACCATAGCAATTCAACAAAACAGACGAATTCTGTGATGTACGGAAACCTTGACGATTTAAATTTGAGCTCGCTGCGTCCGATGCCGACGGCATTTGTTCTTCTTTTTCAGAAGTCTTTAGTTTGTCTAGCTTAGACCTATTATTATTATTATTTGCAAACATGTTGCGATGTAATAGAGTCTGGTGTCTTTTACCACAAATTAAACAATTCGCACTTAATCAACAAGAGGGTATTAACTGAAAATTTTAAAATTTTCAGTAGAGGTAAAAAACTGTTTGGGATTAAGATAATTTAAAGATCCGAACATATTATAGTAAGCAAATTCTATTCAAAAATTTCTTACTTACACTGTTTTTCTTTTAAATTTTTTGCAATTATTGCCAAATAAAAATAATAACTGTTTCTTGATATAAAGGTACTTAAGACGCTATCACGAAAATGGTCTCATATGCGGTTTTCGAGATAAAAGAGTAATCAGTATACGTTGAAACGTATACGTTTTACAGTACGTAGATATTGATGTTGTTGGTTGATTTCTCGCAAAAAGTTAAAATTTAAAAATTTTGAGTTAATACCCTCCTGTTGATAAAGTGCGAATTATGTTCGCTTTTACAGTTTTTAACTTTGTGTGACCTTGAAAGACAATTAATGCAGAAATTAAACGTCTTTATATTAGAAAATCTTTCAGAAACAAATTTTTAAAACGACGACAAAATCTTAGCAAATGACTTTCATTTGGGCATAAAATACAATTGTAAGATAAGCCTGTGGTAGAAACATGATTTTTTACCCTTCGTTCAACGAAGTTGCTGTCGGTTTCTAAACTTGTAAGGTCACGAATACCATCATAGGTTTGAATCCGTTTTGTTAAGAACACATCTAAATCCTTTCACAAAGACAAGACAGTTTTTTCCTTGACACTTTGTTCCCAAAGCGTGATTGTTTGAGGCGGCAATCGCTGAATACAAATAAATACTATAATCGGATCCCAATTCTCCGTAGAAATGTCATAAGTTGACATAGCGGTCAAAAAACTATTGATACCACGCTGCAAATTCTTCAAAGTTGAACTATTCTCTTTAACGATCGGTTCTTTACTGAAAAGGCACTTCAGTTGATTTTTTACTAACATACGAGGGTTTTCATATGTAATCTTCAGATTATTCTTTAACCATCACCTCTACTGACACGTGGTGATCATCGTCAGGAATATTATTAAAATACAAGTCGAATTTCGAAACAGTATCCGAAGCGCGAGTAAAACTATCAAAAGAAGTCATCGACATTTCCCCACAAATCGATTTCGACACAAATATGAAAGTATTTTGAAAAAAAAGAGAAAAGCTGCATTTAAATTATCAAACCTGAAAAAGTATTTTGATAAGAACATTAAGTTCACTTAGTGTAGTCAAATCCATAGACCGTAGGGTGACGAATTAAGTGTAAAAGAAAAAAGGGAAGAATAATACATAAATTTATTTCGCCGCGATGCAATCAAATTAATAAAAAACCACTAATAAATAAATAATTTATCGAGAAACTCTTTTTATATACCAGAATAAACAAATATAAAATATTAATAAATTATTTATTTATTTACAATATACTTTAAAAATTAAATTTTAAAAGTATATAAAAAAGGCGCCGGGTGACGAGACCATATGCGCACAATTAAGAACATAACAAAGTTAAGGAAATGAAATTAAAAGGAAAGTGCATTCAAGTTTATAAATTAAAGTAACAAACTAAAAAAGGAAAACTATTAATATAAAAGATTACAGAATTTAAAATTGCTTAAAGTAAAGAATAATAAGAGTAACAATGTAAAAATAAATAATGGAATCATAGATCTTGAATGTTATGTTTTTGCAGACTGGTTTTTATGGATGGTAGATAATTGATTGTAGTGCAGTCAATGATATTATTCAAGGATTCGTCAATTTTGGATACATGACATTCCGTTAAAATATGTTTAACTGAAAAGGTCATATCACAGAAAATACATTTTGCCTGGTTATCGCCATTATAGTAGTGTTGAGTATTAAACTTGGTTTTCCCAACCCGGAAACGACTTAGCATAACACAATCACTTCTTGTCATATTTATATTGTAATTAGGTCTTATAGAAAAGACATGAAGTCGCCTTTGTGATGCCTTATATTGATTGTAAATTGCCTTGGGAATACATGAGAAGGCACCCATAAAATTAATATTTGTTGATTTGCATTTGGTAATGTAATAATATGATCATATATTCCATTGTGGTTTTTGGTTAATGCGCTAGTTAATAAATTAATAAATTATATTTCGAATATTCAATTACTACCCTACAAGCAAAATGGTAGTCGACTACGAAAATACCACACTTTAAGTTAACTTTTATGGCCTAACTATAAGTTAACTACAATGTAAATGCAAAACCTCCCCACAATCAAAAATAAAAATATTTTTGAAAATTTTGTTTTAAATATTTTTCATTTCGTTTTCAAATTTCTTTTCTGTTCTTAAATTATGATCTTAATGTTATTTGGTAGGAAATATATTACTGAGTATCGAGCATTTCATGTATTAACATTTTTAAGGTAAGAAGTCTTCAATCAAAGATGCAGAAAATAATAATAAATAGGGAAAAATGTATTGCATATTTTTATAAATTCGCTTTAAAGCTAACTGATATATATTCAGTTTATAGCTAACTACAAATTGACTAACTTTTAGCTAACTTCTGAGTAGTCAGTAAGACAACTGACTACACCCTAGGACATCACAATGTTAAAAAAGTTAGTTATTTTTAATAAAAATAATCCAAGTATCAACTACTGGTTGCAAAATAGTTAGCTTAAAGTGCATTAAAAGTTAGTCGAGTTACATACATACACGTATATGTACATATATATTTTATGTGCATGTTGTTTCTTTAATTTAAGTTTTAAACACTCACTTTAAAATCAATTAGCAACCTTATTTGATGAGTTTTATTAAATATGTAAATATAAGTTGATACTTAAACAGGCCCATAACTCGGAAAATAAGGGTGACCGCCAATTTGTGTATTTTACATTTTCTTATTAATTATTAATTTATAGGGTAATAACCACTTGTTGTTTTATGTAAAGGCACACATACATACACGTATGTACATATTTACATATTTTATGTGCATGTAGTTTCTTTAATTTAAGTTTTAAACACTCACTTTAAAATCAATTACCAAACTTATTTGATGAGTTTTATTAAATATGTAAATACTAGTGTATTTTACCCGGCGTTGCCTGGGTCCACCCTTACAGCCCTTCTAAGTAAGTGCTTGCGAAATGATTAACGTTTTTCGGTTTTGTCCACCCTGTAGGTTCACTCTCAACAAAGGCGAAACAATTATAGTTTCCCTACAAAGATTTTGCATACATCTCAAGAACAGCATCACATATCGGGTTCAACCAATCGAGGAGGTGATTAGGGAAACGCAAAGAAAAAAATTACACATACCTATGATACAATGCAGGTGTATAGCAAGTGAAAAATCGAATAGTCAGCGCACAAATAAATTGACGTTCGAAGCAACGACTGAAAAGATTCAGCTCAACATTCCAATTAGAAAGACCGAATGTCATTATACACATAAGACATTACGGTTTGGTAACTTTTCAAGTGACAACAAAAAATCATAATATGGAAAATTTTGTTGATATTTGTATGGGAATATATAGGAAAATTTAAATGCCATATCTCCGGAACCACTGGTCCGATTTCGTGCAAACTTCACACAGACCATCCCCAACATACCCTAAAATTTTGGCTAAAATCGGTCGACCCGTTTCCGCAGTTAGTCGTGACATCAAAGTGTACACTTCTTTTTATATATATAAGATAAGTTGATATTTAAACAGGTCCAAAACTCGGAAAATAAGGGCGACCGCCAATTATTTTATTTTACATTTTCTTATTATTTTTTAATTCTCTATCACCCCGAATAACTTATTTTAATTAGTGCTGCTTCACGGAACTAAAGCCTAAGCCTAAAGTTGTACCAATATATGTATGTAGTTAAGGGAAGCTATTCCAAAAAATTGGGGGGCAACCCTTAGTTTCAGAGTTACGAACCCCCAAAGTTTGTATGTAATGCATGGTATATCTCGACTATTTTATGGGTATCATTGGAATGGTAATTCAAAAAAATATCCAACTAAATTAAAAATAATGAAAAAATATTTCAAGTGAGCTCAAAAAACCAGTTTTTTGAAAGGATTTTCTCTTCTATAGTGTATTTAACACCGATTTCGTTAAATAGCCGGGCGCAGTGAATAACCATAACCGGCTTCGCTAACTAAAGATTTTCTGCATAGCCTCCGGGATAAGATCATCATCCGGTTCGTGTACCAAATTTTTTCGACTCAAATTTTGCTATATAGAAAAATACAGATGTCTTAAATAAATGTGGGAACAAATCTAGTTTACGGTCACAAAATTTAAAAAAAACAGTAGCCTATTGTGTGTAAAATTTAAGCAAAAAATGTCAAATTAAAAAATTTTAAAAAGTTAGTGTGTAAAGTATGATATATTACGTCGGAATACGTCATTATGGATATCATTGGAAAGATAATCAAAAGTACTATCTAACTAAATTAAAACTAATGAAAAAAAAAAATATAGCTGTGCACAAAAAATAATTTTTTTCTTATACTTAAGATTTTCTGCATAGCCGACCTACTGCCGGGTGAAAGCTTTTTCTCCTCTATAGTAGGTATAACTATGATATAAAAAAGAAGGTAGTTCCAATCAAATTTTTGTTTACAAAAATAAGGATTTTTGAAGTTTAATTTTTTTGTCAAAAGTACATGAGCGTTGCCACACAATTAAAAGAGTAAACAACTCCCACAAAGATTAAAAAAAAATTTAATTCTTTAATAGAAAATTAAGTGAGTTAATAATATTAATTAGTAATATTGAAATATTTTATGCTGATCAGTGTGACCATTTGGGCATTTTTGCAGCTAAATTTAGCATTTTTTTTTTCTCAATTTAGCTGCAATTTTTCATTTAGCAGTTAGCATTATTTTTAACATTTTTCAATTACGTATTTAGCATTTTTTAATTTTATAAATATCATACAATCACTTTGGTCTTATTTAAAAATCTACCACAATTTTTTGTCGATTATAAGGAATCAGGAACAAATCTAGTTTACGGACACATCATAAAGTAAAATTTAATTTTAAGCAAAAAATGTAAAATGAAAAAATTGGGGGCGACCCTTAGTTAGGGACCCCCAAAGTTTCTATGTAAAATATGATATATCTCGACCATTTTATTACGGAATGAAGCAATATGGGTATCATTGGAATGGTAATTAAATGTACTATCAAGCTAAATTGAAATCAGTGAAAAAAAATTTCGAGTGCGCATAAAAACCAAAATTTTTATTCTGAATTCTTTATCAATTTCTTCTTCCAGAGCTAAACTTCTTATTTCATCCAATGTAGAATTTGCTTTTGAGGGCCGGGCGCAAGGATTTTCTCCTCTCGCTAACTAAAGATTTTCTGCATAGCCGGCCTTCGGTCGGGCGCCAGGATTTATTCCTTTATGGTATAACCAACACCGGCTTCGCTAACTAAAGATTTTCTTCATAGACGGCCTTCGGCCAGGCGCAAGGATTTGCTCCTCTATGGTATAACCAACACCGGATTCGCTAACTAAAGTTTTGCTGCATAGCCGGCCTTTGGCCGCGCCCAAGGATTTTCTCCTCTATGGTATAACCAACACCGGCTTCGCTAACTAAAGATTTTTGCATATGCGGCCTTCGCAAATACATTCAAACTGAATCATCTCAAAACATGAGATACTCATTTTAATATTTCTTTGAATTCATGTCTGTTCAATACACACGAGTAACGCTGAGTGGATAACAATAAACAGCTAAGACCAGCGAGGTAAATGCGATGAGCTCTGAGTTTCTATCAGCAAGTTGAAAAAGTTAATGTTAAACAAGATAACAATGAACTTGCGCGAGTTCAAGCAATTTTATGCATTGATTGAAACACGAACACAGTTGGAGTGTACAAATAAAAAACACAGAGTTTTTTAACATTACTTACTTTCAATTTAAGACCTTTATTTCTTAAGAAGTACAAAAAACCACTAGAAGTTCTACACTACTACCAAAGAAAGTACACCGAGTGTTTTAAACATAAGAAAAGTAAACACGGCGCTCACTAGTATAGAAAATTCATTTTAATCGGCCAGTTCATTTTTTTATAATACGAACAGTGGTTTGCTTACTAATAGTATGGTATGAGTAGGCATGTGTTCAATAAGATAGTTTGTGTTCGAATATGACCACTTGCTCATGGGCTTGTTTATTACTTTCTAGAAGTATTAAATATATTTTATAATTTGTAATCCAGCTTTTTGCCATTAAGCCACATAAAGGAAGAAATAAAATTATTCACATCTACACATATAATAAAATCTATACATATTAAAAAAAGTAACTTATTTTTGGTCTGTCTGAGTTCGTTTCACGTAATAACAACTGAATGGATTTTAACAAGATTTTGTGATTTTTGTGTATTCTGACTCAAATATAAGATACTTAGGTTAGCAGGCAGCTCCAATACAGCTCACTTGGGTCCGAGCATTGGTACCTTTGTGTTACTTGCAAAAGAGGAGAGGAAAAGGAGAAAAGGGAGAGATAGAAAAGAGAAAAAAAGCGTTGAGAGAAGACATAGGATAAAATCACAGACAGTCAGTTTCAAGGTAGAGAGAGAAGAATCAGAAATGTGGGGAGGTAGCCTCGGAGAGCAGGTTGGTCGAGCCAGGTTGTTGACGAGATTGTCTATACCTCGCCAAGTGGCAGTTTGTTAGAAAACCATCCGCTGCTCCTCAGAAAGGAGTTAATACTGCTCGGTTCCAATATAGAGACACAGGAGAGGCTTGCAAAACACCTTTGTCCAAGGTACTGGAGGCGTTGGTATTCTAACGCAGGGCAATGACAAAGGAGGTGTTCGACAGTTTCCTCCTCTTCCTCATCCTGACAACTTCTGCAGAAATCGTTGTAGTGGAGACCCATTCTTCTTGCATGAGTTCCGAATAGGCAATGCTCAGTGATCGTTGATATTAAATCACGTAGCTGCATTTTTGGCAGCCGAAATAGCAAAGCCGTTTTTTTCTGATCCAGTATAGGCCAGATCGTCCTCGCCTTTTGACAAGTCGACTCATTGGACCGTCTTACCTGGGCCAGATCGTATAAGGCTCGATTTATTTGATGCCCGCAAGCAGAGAGGGGAATGCCACAATAGACGTCAATGGCGCTATCGTTGAGCAAAGTTCCCTTCTTTACCAGTTCATCAGCAACACAGTTACCTACAATAGTCCCATGTCCCCGCACCCATTTAACTGACTGTTGAATTTTCCGCCAACACATTTAAGGATGTCCAGCATTCCAGGACTAAGTTTGATGTGGTAAACACACCTGCTAAGGACAGAATTGCAGCTTTACTGTCGGTACAAAACCAGATATCCCTGTTGAATATTCTGTGGTACCTTAACCAGTTTGCCGCTCTTTTGATAGCATATATTTCTGCTTGTAAGACGTTACAGTCATTTGGAATTCTGAAACACATTTTGATTCCAAACTCTTCCATATAAATTCCTCCCCCATCCCTATCACCCCTTTTAGAGCCATCCGTGTACACACAGTCTGCTCCAGGTGGAGGTGCAGGACCCTTCGTCAAGTCAAAGACAAAGCTTCTTGTGAAGAAGGGTATTGGGGTACAATAGTCAATAAGACCGGGAATGACGTTTATGATTCCCAGGATACTGGCATGAACCGATGACCTATGGTTCCATGCATTTGTGACATTCAGTCTAACAACTGTTTTCAAAACAAGCCCCCTGACCAGTTGGTCTACTGGTAACCAATTGAGTATGGCAAAGAGTGCCTTTGTCGGTAATGAGGATAGCCATATTTCGTAACACACCTTCTATGATAGATATTGCCAATGGCTTTCCTACATACGTTTATTGCTGTAATGGCCTTAGAGCCTCTCGCCTGGATGTTCATTTTCCAGGATAATTTACTATCTAAGATTATGTCTAAATATTTCGCGTTCTTAGATAGAGTAGGTGGTATCCCGTTTAAAGTCGGTAACCTGAAAGATGGAATCTTGTATTTCCTAGAGAATAATACAAGTTCGGTTTTGGTTGGATTAACACTCAGCCCGCTCTGTACTCCCCAGGAGCAGATCATTCTGAGTGCCGTCTCCAATCTTTGTATGATAATGTCTAAATGGATACCAGACACTGCCACCGCCACATCTTCTGCGTAGGCGACAGTCTTGAAGTTCAAGGAGTCTAGATCCCCGAGTAGCCTATTTATTGCTACATTCCATAGCAGAAGGGACAATACACCACCTTGTGGTGTGCCCCTAACCAAACTTTTGGAAATACTCGCCGCGCCAAAAGTTCATGTTATTGTCCTGACGCTCAACAAGTTTTTTACAAATCTAATGATTGATTAATCCGCAATTCTCTAAGCGATTGAGTTATTGCCATCGAATCAATATTATTAAAGGCACCTTTAATATCCATGAAGGCCACCATAGTATAGTTTTTATGCTCTTGTGACTTCTCTATATGTCCCACAAGCGAATGAAGGTCAGTCTCAACAGATTTGCCTTTTGTGTATGCATGTTAAGATGGCGAAATGAGATTCTTATCGATAGTCATCCTAATGTGAATGTCAATAAGTCTCTCTAGCGTTTTGAGCAAGAAGGATGTCAGACTGATGGGTTTAAAGTCTTTTGCTTTCGCATGAGATGATTTCCCTCCTTTGGGGATAAATATCACATTGCACTTGGTCCATTGATATGGAATATATGACCATGTGAGGCAGGCTTGATATATATCTAGTAGCCAGGGAGTTACCAGATCTAGATTGGTTTTTAGATCGGCGGGAATGATACCATCCGGTCCTGGAGATTTATAAGGACAGAATCTTTTGATCGCCCAGTGTAGCTTATCCACATCGATGTTTGCGGAGGTCGTTATACTCCACATCTGAGTAGGATTCTGTTGCGAACCCATAGGTGATCGACACCCTGGAAAATGAGTGTCCAACAGGACTTCCATTGACTCATGTGCACTAGTTGTCCAAGTTACGTCTAATTTCTGAATATACCCAGGAATTGGCGGTTGTTTGGCAAGTACTTTACGCAGTCTGCTAGTCTCGGAAAAACTCTCAATGCTGCCGCAGAAGTCTTTCCAAGATTTGCGTTTTGCGTTCCTAACCTGATTCTTAAATTTGTTAACAGATGATTTGTAGAGTGACCAGTTACCTGTCCTCTTTCCTTCATTGAATAATTGCCGACAAGTCTTGCGAAATTCGGCTATTTCAGAGGACCACCATGGTGGTCTACGAGTTGAACGATGAATCGACTGTTTACAGGACCTCCCCGTTGCTTCTTTAAAAGCATTGGTGAGTCTGTTCACCGCGTCATAAATGTCTGTATTGTCCCTAATATTCATGGGATTAGCAAGTGCGATTGTGAGGAGCATTTTCTGCTTTTCCCAATCCGTACGTCGCCTATTTATATATATTGTAGTATTATCTTTCTTTTTAGCAATTGAAAAGATGAGATAACGATGGTCGGAGAAGGAGCAGTCATTGGAGACTCTCCAGTTCTCTATCAGAAAAGCATATTGCATACTAACAAGCGTAATATCTAAGACCTCTTGTCTATTTGATACAACAAAAGTGGGCTCAGAGCCCCTATTTGCAACTACTAGATTATTGTTTAAAATGAAATCAAGGATACACTCACCTCTTTTGTTGGTATCAGAGCTACCCCATGTGATGATGCGCATTTGCGTCGGCACCCACTATTATGGGGATACTTTTTGCCTTCGCCGCTCTGGCCATCTTTTGGACCAAACTACTGGGTGGAGGGTCCTGGTCATGTGGCATGTAGGTAGAGGATAACCACACCACAGATTCAGCCTCTTCCCAAACTGCAGTCACCGAATCTTCATCACTGTAATCAGATAGAATGAAGATGTTGAGGTGATCTTTTGCTATAATACAGGATCTAATAGTTTTATTGTTACCTGAATCTGCTGCATACAATAATTTGTAGCCTTTTGCATTGAGTCCACAAATTTTACCATTATTAATCCATGGCTCTTGGACTAATGCGATGTCTCCACCACGTTCTGCGAGGCGAAGAGTTAATGCAGCAGTTACTGCCTTAGAGTGATGGAGGGTGATCGGTATCACCCTCACCATCTTTATCAGGGTCGTAGATGACGGTGACATCAATGTCCTCTGTATTAGAGCCCAGAAGAACATCTTCGTCCTCCTCCGCAACCCCCAGACGCCCGAAGAACTCCCCAACTAGACCTAAGTCTGATTGTGAGCCCTCTGTAGTGTCAGAGAGTGCGGGTTCATCCACTACCTCATCTATTTTAGATGGAACTGATTGGCTATCGCTATCAGGCATGCCTTTACCTTGCGGCTCTTCCAATTGGTCGCTGGAAGTTTCGGGGTTGGGTTTGTCATCACCTCGTTAGATACTCAGCTTGACACTATCATAATCGTAGTAAATCATGCCTTGTCTCTTCCGAAGTGGTGACAACGATTCCTTGTTTAGGACCACAACCTTGTCAGACCTTCCGGTTCAGAAACCTTCACTACCTTCCAGTCACTGGTTGGTAGATCAGCATTACCTCGCCGAATGATCGACAGGATTGTCGCGGGGTCGTGAGGTTCCCTTGGGATGATCGCAATGGATCTCGGCCTGCGTGGTATATTACCGACCGGGACCACATCCAATCTAGCGCCGGGCCACACTTCCCCTAGGGACGTCACTGCTAGCTTTAGCTGATTTGCTGAACTTTCACTTGTACATAAAAGCAGCTTTATGTGACCTTGAAACCAGCCAGCATCCACATTTTGGGGTGCTGGAATGGATTCATTGCTCAAGTAATCTTCCAGCAACTTGAGACGGATCATCTCCCATTTCTCACGGGAGATAGCCCCGTCACTAGTGCTTCTGTCAATGATAGCTCTTATCAGTGGATCTTTGGCAACCTCACTGTAAGGTCTATTTATGACTCTCGTTGATGGCTGAGTAAGCATTTTCGGACGTTTTGTATCCGGTTGAGAATTTTTCTGATGCATCGGCTCCTCCCCCGATCGTTGTCTTTTGGACGCAGCTGACGTAGATGGTGTGCCTACATCTCCATCGGGTTTGGAGCTTTCAGCATTAGCTAAATGGCCTTTGGCCCAGGTGAGGGAGGACTTTTCCTCCGTTGATAAATTAGTAATTGGTGTTTTACCAAATTTATCAATGATACGTTGGGTGGCACGCCCTTCGATGAAGGCCCTTCTGGAGTTAATTTTGCGGTCTTTTGGGGCTGTTCTTACTGGGCACATTGTAACTGAACTTGTGGGCTCAGTTGGTGCAATAACCGCAGGGTTACTCACAGCAGTCACCGGAGCACCCGAGACAGGGATTTTTGCTGAACTGGAGTCAGCACGGACCGTAGAGGTACCAGCCGAAAAGTCGAGTGGTACCTCATTTGGATTGACCTCAGCAGCCGCATTAGTTTGTACTGCTGGGGCAACAATGCATTCAGGAGGCGAGGGTTGCCCCTGCTCACCTCCTTCGATATTTTGTTGTTTTGTGTTTTTTATTTTCTTTTGTTGTTTTGTGTTAATTGTTTTATTTTGATATTTGTTCATTTTTGTTCCCACGAGTATGCACTTAAGGGGTTCGACAATCCATGCAGGGACGGCGTACATGGATTAGGCAACTATTCTTTACACCCGACCCGTGCCTTGGCGTCGGGGGGAGCTGTTAAAGACTAGTCTTCTTTTACCACTGACTAGCCATTCAGATTCTCAGCACTGCTACCTCCACCTTAATCTTACAAGTGGGTCAATTTTGGTTCGCGGGTTGGACTGAATCGGCTACCTTGTTTAAAATTTTACAAGCCACTTCCCTGAACCATTTGTTCAATGTATCCAGAGGGATGGCTAGCAATTCTGACATCTCTCGGGCATGGTACCATTTTGGGTGAATGGCTGCCATGCTCGAGAGGTTTCAGAAACAAGGGCTGGTTCACACAACCTAGCAGAGTCCAGCCTCTGCGCAACTGCATAGCAGAATCCACAGAGATCGGACCCTGCCCGAGCTATGCCATACCCCCCGTGACCAGTATGGTGGTGAATCACGGGAAATATGAACATTGAGCTCTTGCCCTATCCGCCACCTGGGGACGCGTCCTATGGGAGACCGACAACTCCACACGGATATAAGATACTTTTACGTAATTTTACATGCATACTTTAAGGCGACTTTTGTTTTTGAAAGACGCATATTTTGATAGGGATGAGACGCTTTATATAAAGTAAATACATAAACCATAACTGAAGCACTAAAAAAGTAAGGGTCTTTGGTGTAGATCACTTTCAAACAAAATCGAACAATATATTGCAAGGACGCTGACGAAATGGCGGGCACAGCTAGTATTAATGATGAGTATATGGAATTAAAAGCTTCAGAAATGAATAAGAGCCAATCAAAGTACAGTTTTAGGTAAACTTTGAATTGAACCTTTAAAAAACTACAAACACTTTATTGTTGAAAGTTTGTATGAACAAAATATTTGTCCTTTTATAACAAAAACTTAATTATTTATTACTGGATCCTGAAAACCTTTTAGTTTAAGACTATTCATAAATAAAGAGACATACCCTTGGTTCAGTTCACGGTTGTCAGATTAGGGGATTTTCCCCTAGATTTAGGGGATTTTCTTTCATTTAGAGGAGAATTTGGGGGTTAACATTTCTTAGGGGAAAAATTGGGTGTTACAAAAATATTTAGGGTGTTTTTTGGGGGATTTTTTCAGCTTTCTGATAGGTTCTTCTAAACTATTTAAACGAATTATTAGAAAGCTGATTTTTTTGTTGTACGTGTAGTATGTCATGAAAAAACAACAAAATTCGTAAATTAGTAACGAACTCTAATTTTAAGAAATTTTAAGAAAACAAGAAACATCCCAGTGATAAAATTAAAAAGGCGTTCTCACTTCAGGTCTTCTATAAGGCATGCTTAGACCTTCTCTCGGATACGATCCTCATTTTTGTGTAGGGAATTAGGAATGTGTATGACAAATACATAATTTTCTATTTTTAGAATTTCTTATTTATAAAACACAAAAGTTCATTGAATTACCTTTATCTACTTCATTGCTGCTTGAAATTGAGATGCTAGTCTATCAGGAAGTTTACGGTTCGAATCCCAAAAAATTTTAATATTTCAATTAAAAATAAATTAAAAGTGTTTAAAATTAGAACAAATTTTTTTTTTTAAATTTAAATTAAACGCATAGCAGACAATTTATGGAAGACCTTCTGGAACGCTTGCCGTCAGAAGCGACAGTGGAAAGCCTGCTCTGCAATGACAACCTGTGTAAATAATTCTTGCAAAAAAAAACCGACTACAAAACAAAAACAAATATAAGTGCATCAATTCTCAACTAAAAATTTAAAAGGAAGTTATCTGTAAAAACTAATACCCAAATCAAATACTTTTATACTTGTTGCTCTAACGGACATAGTTTTATACGTTCTGTACATTCAAATGTTTATCCATAACGGTTCAGCAGATAAAGCCATATCCGACAAATTACATCAGATATGAGGACACCCAAAGATATGGCCATATAGGTTAAACAATATCACCTAGGGGATACCCTTTAATGTATAATTTTAAATTAAACACTTATTTTAAAGGACAGATTCTTTGTAAATTTCAAATGTCTGTCTAAAACCGTTAAAAACTTTGGCCGTATGTATCAATTTACATCAACTATTGAGACACCCTTTATAATTTTAAATATTTATAAAAGTTATTATACGGGACATAGTAGTGGAGATTCTGACTAATTTTCAAGTGTTTGTCTGTAACGGTTCAAAAGATAGGGCTAGATAGGTAAAATTACATAAATTATGGGGACACCCTTTTGTTTCCAAATTTAAATTATATACTTGATGTTATAACGGACTTAGAATTATAGGTTCTTTGTAAATTTTAACCGTCTCTCTGTTACGGTGCAAAAGTTTTGCAATATACATCAAATTACATCAACTATTGGGACACCCTTTAACTTCTAATTATAAATATTTAATTTCTGATTATAAATATTGGACATACTGTTCAATTTTTAAGAGATTGTCTACAATGGTTCTAATGGTTCATATATTTAAATTGACGTCACATATGGGGACACCCTTTAATTTTTAAGTTTATTTTTTTATTAATTTCTGTTATTGGCAGCTATAGTGATATTTTTTAAAATTTTAAAAGGGTGCCCTTTACGGTTCATAATACACGTAAAAAACACGTATGTTGTATGGGGACACCCTTTAATTTTCAAAATTATGAACTTCTTTTAAAATGGGACCAATCTGTAAGCATTTCCTTTCTAATAAAGAAAAAATTTTTAAAATCGGTTCAGAAATGACTGAGTTATGCGGGCACAAACATAAAAAAGCAACATTCAGACGAATTGATAACCTCCTTCTTTTTTTGAAATCGGTTAAAAAGACATGAGAATGGAAAGCAAACAGAAGGCCTTGCGTCTCCAAAAGAAGGAGTAAAGAGGTCTTCTAGAAGGCCCTCATACTCCTTCTTTTTACCACTGGGTATTTCTATACACATATGTAATATAACGAAAACTTAAACACCTAAAATATTTGTTTTGGGCGATTTTTGTTAAAATTGGGATTCATTTGGGGGATTTTTTTTAATTAATTTGGATTTTATTTTTTTTTTTAAATTACAGAAAAAAATTTATTTATGTAATCAAGAAAAATTATTTTAGGGGATTTTTTCAAAAAAAGCTTGATTTTATGGGTTTTTTATTTGGTTTTAGGGGAGAGAGAAAAAAATCTGTCAACCGTGGTTCAGTTTCATAGGGCCCTTTTATTGTCTTTCAATCAGTTTTGTTTAATTCAAATGATAAATTATAAAGCAATTTTATAAAAATCAAATAGTGTATAAGGAATAAATTCATTAAAATTTTAAATTTTAGCATTATTTTTTAGCATTTTGTAATCTTTTTTTATCCTTATTTTAAACCAGATCTAGCTGCAAAATATTTTTATACCTGTCCAAGGCGAATTTATACCAGGTGTGAGCAGTAGGACAATAACAAATTTACAACTTTGACATTAGATTAGCAGATATGAAACAATGTATTTTTTGACAAGATGAGAGCAAAAAACAATCAGCTGGGCTATCGACTCTACCTGGTATGAATTCGTTTTGGACCTGTCACACTGACGCTGATCATTAATTTATAAAATCTTGAATAAAACACATTGTTCAATTTTAAAAGTCATTATGTAGAACTTTATTCATCTTTTTATTTACATATACATATGTTTTTGTGTGGTTTTAAACTACGAATTAAATATCCAATTTTAAAGAATTTTCTACCCAAAAAATTTTATAATTTTTACATTCAAATTTAATTTTGTTAGGTCTAATAAGTTTGACATATAATTTTGACTTGTTGTTAAAGAATTTCCGTTCAACTTAAAAACTACTGGGGTCGAATCACCGCATTCGATATCGAGTAAAATCTATCGTAATTTTTCATTTTGGTATCATGGCTTACGATATCGAACAAAAAGTATCGTAATTTCATTCGAAAGGAAATGTCTTTAAAGCATGTTTTCTTGTTTACTTATTGACATATTATTAATCTAACACAATTTGATATAAAGTACGATTCGATAAATGTCGAATAGCATAATTAGCTTAGTTGACTCTTATCGAAATATTATTCGATACGATAGTTTACTCGATATCGAATGCGGTGATTAGGCTCCTGAATTTAAATATTCCAAACACTTTAAAAAATCAGTTTTTGGCTTATATAACCCACCCTCAAATAACAAATTAACAAGAGTATAAATTATATCCTTTTCATCTGCAGTTATAAAATAAATTCTTTTAGACTTATTTTTGAAACTACGCAGCGAAATTTCACAGATTGAGTACCATTTAAACAAATCATTTTCGTTATTCTGCCGGCGTTTTCTCACATATTATGTCCAAGTTAATCCGGGCTTGTAGATACTATGTTATATTTTAACTTTTTTTGCATTGAAAGTAAAACAATAAATTTTCTTTAAGCGGCCTAGACACGATCAAAATAATCATCAAGCATTGTGGAAGTATTTTTAAAAATATATTTGTATGTGCTAGAATATGTTTTATAGGAATTAAATTTATTCAACATTAGTAAAGATCAACAGATGTGTGATACATGCCCTATTTCAATTCATACAATTATAGCATGTGTTTCACAGTCGAGCTTTGGTGGAATTCATTATTGAAATCGATCTTTCTATCAAGTAGTTAGCAAAATATAAATTTAAAAAAATCCAATTTATCTTTAAAATTAATCATCTAATTTGTAAAAAAAATATTCTTTCAACTTGGAGTATTTTCTCTAATAAAACGAACTTAATCCTTATTTCAAAACTTCCTTTGTATGTAAAAAATAAGTATATATAATCATTGGAATTACCATCAAATACAAATCTGTATACATAATTAGATAGAACACAACATTTTAAAATCGAAAGATGCTTGTAAACTTTAAATCAAATTTCCAGTTTCTAGAATAAAATCATCTTTAGAAATAAAAACATTTTTAAATATGAAATGTTCGTAAATAAATTTATGTTTCGAAAGTTTCTGGTTTCCAGAAGTAAAATCATATTTAAATATAAAAGTCAGTCGAGTGCGAGTTAGACTCACACATGTAGGGTTCCGTACTATGTTTAGTACAACTTTAAAATTTTAAGTTGTTAATTTTTTCATGTCTTATGGGGCAACCTTTAATTTTAAAATTAAAGTCATATTTACGAAAATTGCATCACTATTGGAACACCCTTCGAATTTTGGTAATTGTTGTCATAGCGGCCATGGTAATGCACTTTCTATAAAAATATCAGGCACTTACCTATTGCCGTTCAAAAAATAAAGTAATATGCGTGAATTTGGGTGGCAACGCCATGAGTGAATAAGTAAAATTTACAGCTGAGCAAAATATTTGTGAAATTTTTATAAAATAAGTGGATAAAAATTTAATTAATCAATAGTTGTTTAATGAACAGTTAAATACACTTTTTATATAAAATAAATGAAGTTTTCGTGAAATATTAAAGACTGTAATAATTATTAATGTTCTGTGAACTTTTGCTGTGAAGCAGAGGCTGAAACCGCCATTACACTTGTTGCTTCATCATTTTATATTGGAACAGAAATTGTTTTAATAAATGCATATATATTTATTATTGTCGCTGGTTATTATTTTTAATAAATAATATACAAATAGTTTCACCTTAGTCTGGAAAACTATCCTTTAAAAAAGCTTAGAGTGATTTTAAGTCTTTGCTGAATTTGTTGTTGTTGGTGTCGTTGCTGTCAATTTTACTTTTGATTACAAAAATAATAAACAAGACACTATGCCTACACAGAAAAAATAATATCGTTGTTTATGTAAAAAGAATGTAACAAAATTTCAAAGAAGTGTGGGCTGTGCTTATTGTAACAAGTTCTACCACATAGACTGTGTTGGAGTTACTGAAGAGCAACATAAACTACTGCATAAAAACAAGGAGATGGGTTCTTATATATGCCAACAATGTTCTACTTCTGAGGAATCTACAAATGTTATTGAGCCTCAGACTAATAGGTATTGATAATAGCTTGCAAGGTTTAACTTTGGACTTGTGAAGACAAATTGACGTGCAAAGTCTAGTATTTGAACAACAATTGAATACCACATTTGCAACCCTTAATAGTTCTTGAAAAAAAACCGACTTCAAAACATATAGTTAGGTACCAGTCCAAAACTAAAAATGTAAGAAGTAATCTGTAAGAACTATATATAAACCAAATAAAAGATAAACAAAATGCGCCAAAATTAGCAAGAAAAGAAATAAAGACTATGTGAAATTCAGGCATCTCCTTATTACTGTTCAAAAGTTAAGCTCTTTTCACCAACGTCCTGCAATATCGAGTAATACACATTATGTGTAAATTTCAGTTGTCACTGCTATAGGGACACCCTTTCATTTCCATAAGTCTCTATCTATAACGGTTCAAATGACTAGTCCATATAAGTCAAACTATTTCAGCTATGAGGACACCCTTTAAGTTTTTTGTACTTTTTACTGTGGACATAGTGATATTCGCTTTGTTAAAATTTGAAATGTTTATCTATAAGCGTTCAAAAGATAAGGTCATATAGATCAAATATCATTAACTTTATCTTTATACTTTTTACTATAGCGGACATAGTAATATACGTTCTGCGCAAATATCAAATGTCTGTCTATAACGGTTTCAAAGATAGGGCAACATAAATCAAATAACATCACCTATTGGGACACCCTTTAATTTACAATTTTAAATTAAAGACCTATTGTTATAGAGGACTTGGCCACAAAGATTTTTTGTAAATTTCAACTGTGTGTCTATAACGGTTCAAAGGTTTAGTCATATACAGCAAATTACAAAACTATTGGGATACCCTTTAATTCATAATTCTAAATATTTATACTTGCTAGTACACCAGACGAAGTAGTGGAAATTCTACCTAATTTTCAAGTGTTTGTCTACAACGGTTCAAAAGATAGGGCCATATAGGTAAAATTACATCCATCAATTATGGAGACACCCTTTAATTTCTAAATTCAAATTATATACCTGTTATAGCGGACTTAGCAATATAGGTTCCTTGTAAATTTCAGATTTCTGTCCATAACGGTTCAAAAGTTTGGCCACATACATAAAATTACATTAACTATTGGGACACCCTTTTATTTCCAAATTCAAATTTTATACTTTTTGTTATAGTGGACTTAGTTATATAGGTTCTCTGTAAATTTAACGGTCGGTGTACAAGTGCTCAAAAGTATAGGCATATACATACATCAAACTTAATGAACTATTGGAGCACCCTTTAATTTATAATTGTGAATATTTATCCTTTTTATTATAAAGGTCATAGTAATCGACACTCTGTCAAACTTTCAAAATCAAAAGATAGGCCCATAAAGGTCAAATTACGTCAACTATGGGGACACCCTTTAAATTTTAAGTTTATTTTTTTATTAATTTTTATTGGTGGGAGCTATAGTGATACGCAATTTTTTAAATTTTAAATTGGTGCCCTAGGGTTCTTAATACACGAAAAAAACATTTATGTTGTATGGGGACAGCCTTTAATTTTTAAAATAATGAACTGTTTTTAAAACGGGACCAATCTGTAAGCATTACCTTTCAAATAAAGGAAAAAATTTTTGAAGTCTGTTAAAAATAAGATGCTCGAACTAGTTGATAAATTTTGCTCTGAACAGAAAGATTCAATTGATAAGATTAAATCTGATGTAGCTCAGAATAAAGATTTTATAAAAAGAGTGGATACTGAGGCTTGTAAACGCATTATTAGCCTTGAAATTCAAAATTTTATCTTGCAAAGAAGATTGAATAGGTGGAATATTGTCATTAAAGGACTACCACATGGTATTAAGGACCTTAGAAAGTTGTTCCTTAAAATTGTATTATTATGCAAAGTTGCTTTGCTTGAGTTGGATGTGCAGCATATTACCTATTTTAGTAATGGAAAGGCAGTTCTTGTCAAACTGAACTCTGTACAGGCCCGTGATCAGATTATGATGAATTTTTCGAAACTCATCATAATAATGTCTTAAAAGACATTGATGGAAGCAATTCATATTCTAAAGTATTTTTTAATGATCACTTCACATCTGATGCAGCGAATCTGGTGGCGATTTGTTAAAAGTTACGTAATGCTGATATAATTTCTAAATATAACACAGGCCAACAAAAAAATATTTTTTCATGTAACATGAATACTTTTACTTTTACTTATTTTTATTTACTTTTACCTGCTGAATCCAAAAATGAAACTGAAAAACATCTAACACGTCTGGTTTCTTTGTTATAGAGACACTGGCAATAGAATGGTAAATATAGGAAAAATAACGCCACAATTAATGTTCACATTCATTTTTTTCTCTTTCAAACAACTTATTTTACCTATGAGCATCTTTGAAATATATACATATGTACAGTCTGGTCATGTTTTTTTCATTTTTTCTTTTATGTGGAGTGGCATTTTCCTTCTTTAAAAACTAACAGTAATCTCCGAGCATTGCAGGATCCCAGCGGCCTTGGTATCTTGTTTCAATAGTCCTGGTGGAATCTATCACCTTGTTCATCACTTATAGCTCCAAGATTCTCCGGGAAAAAGTTGATATGCGAGTGAAGGAAGTGAATTTTAAGGGACATTCGGCAATACATAGCTCTGTAGGTTTTCAAAAGGTTAAGAACTAAACTCTTGTAGTTATCTTCTCTGTTGTTGCCAAGAAATCCTTTTACCACCTTCACAAATGCTTTCCAAGCTGCCAATTCTTTTTTGTTTAGCTTTCTTTCAAATTCAGCATCACGTATGACCTTCCTGATGTCAGGTCCAGTGAAAACACCTTCTTTTATTTTCGCTTCACTAAGTTTTGGGAAAAGTTCCGACAACTACTTTGAATAACCTTCAGTATTAGTAAGGCAAAAGTAACAATCATTAATGTGGTTAGTTGGTTCACGCCAAACCATAGGTACAGCAAATGGCATACTGCTTTGGTTCCCTTCATCCACTGAATAAGTATTACGTGACAGCTCACACAAGTACTATGTGGCGCCCATTGTTTATCTTGGTCCTCTATTTTGCAAAAAATACAAAAAATATGCTTTTTTTACATCTTCATTCATATGCTTACCTTGAGATTTTAATACATAACGTCCGCAAATATAACAAAACTTATCTGGTGAATTTGTACAAAGTCTTCGCTGCTTTGATGCCATTTTCGCACAAAACTTTTAATGGGTTGAGGTTTATTTAATATATAAAAGAACGTTAAAATACAATTCATCTATACTAGTACAATAAATACATTGGTTACTAGATTGAATTAAGTAAAGTATGTTGACTTCAAGTAGAGAAATAATGTGATATTATGGTAAAATATGATGGTAACATAAAAATGGGACGTGATAGCTAAATTTTAATAACTATTTCGTTATCAGGAAGGTAAACACATAATAAAAATGCTTTCGGATCTATGTTACATAAACCTTGTTTACCAGTGTAATTTTATTAATACTGATGTACCAAGAGTTAGAGTTTTATTCCCTAATGGCGAAGAAAAGGTTCTGGACACACAACAATGCTTAGAATTACCTGATGAGTATATGGGTCGTAATCGTATGAGTAGCACACGGAATAACAGCATGAATCATCCTTCAGATTTACTGACTTCGGATGAATCGGATTCATAGACAGATGTCTTTATATTTTTCATTTTATTTATATTTTACTTAGGCCCATTATTATAACTTGCCTTTAGCTAAAGTTAGGATTTTGTTGGAGCGATAAGTAGTTTTTCGTTATAATAATGAGGATAATGCTCATTGCTATAACTTGTCCTTTAGTACGTGATAGTTAAAAGTGTTTTTTAGCTTACTTTTAATAACGAGAAACTATTTATCGCTCCAACAAAATCCTAACTTTAGCTAAAGGCAAGTTATAATAATGGGCCTTAGACTATTTATTTTACTTATAATTGAACTAGTAGCTGTTTCAAGCCATTGTCTTGAATTTAAATGTAATCATTTTAACTTTTGTGGATTTTTTTTATTCTGTTCGAATTGAATGATTGCATTTTGCTTTGCTTTTTTGGAGTAACTTTAATTTAATTATAAATTTTTTTATTGTTATATATTTTTTATAATCTGATATGTTAATAATTTTTACTTACTTTATAAAATATGATCTCAAATGATAATTTGGGTCCGGTAGTTAGTAATAATTCATACTTAGGATTCTCAATTGAGTCATTATAGGAATAACTTAAATATTGGTCATATGAACATACAAAGTTTTAAACTTGGTGGTTCATATAGTAAAATTTATGAATTAAAAAGTGTTTTGGGTAATAGTTTATTTGATATTGTAGGAATCACGAAACATGGTTAAAGGAAATGCAAGTGCAATCTCCTTCCCAGGCTATGTTTTGTAACGCAATGATCGACCTAATTCTCGTGGTGGTGGGGTTGCATTTTATGTATCTAAGAGAATAAAAGCTAAAGTAGTTCATTTAGGATCCAATTATTGTCATTCTGAATCCATGTTTATTGAAATCAATAATTTAGGCCATAAAATTTTGATAGGAGTTGTTTATATTACACATGGTCAGGTGCGTAATTTTCAAATTTTTGAAGAAGATTTTGCTGACTTGTTGGTTAGATATTTCTAAATAATTATTATGGGGGATTTTAATGCAAACATGTTTAATTTATCTAATGCTTATCATATGCGGGAAATTTTCAATAGACTTAATGTTGTTTGTCAACATAATAACTTACCAACACATATCTGTGTCCACTCTGGTACTTACTGATTGATTATTTCCTGTTATCCTCTACTATGTCAGTCTGTGCGCCAGGTCAAGTGCAGATACCTGGTATCTCTCGCTATTCACTTATTTATATATCCCTTAATATTAACGTTGTGTATAATACAGAGTAAATTGAATATTTTGACTATAGTCATGTTAATTTAACTTTATTGGAGGAAATTTTTGAACAAAATCTGATGTTAATGAACAAGCCAATATCTTGTATAATTCATTATGTCAAATGCATTCTGCAGTTCATTCAAAAAAGATTAGAGTTACAAATATTAAGAATAACTCTTGGATTGATTGTACAGATGTTAAATATAGTTTATCGGTTCGTGATATGGCATATCGTTTTTATTAGAGTAGTAGAACTGAAGATTCATGGAAGGTGTTTTATCTTTTAAGAAATCGTGCCAAAACTGTTATGCGCAATGCCAAACGTAGAGCTCATGCTATAGTGCGTTATATTCTATTAAGTCAAATGCAATGGGGTGTGATGGAATATCAATAAAATTTCTAAAAATTGGTTTCCCAATTATAGGAAGAATTATTCTCCATTTTGTGAATAACATTATAACCACATCTACTTTTCCTGTTGGATGAAAATTAGTCAAAATAGTTCCTATTAAAAAGACGAGTAGTTCTTCTGACATGGATAATTTAAGACCGATTTCAATTTTACCTACTCTTTCCAAAGTTGTTGAGATCTTACTCAAAAATCAACTTAATACGTATATAGATAATAACTCACTTTTGAGCGGTTTGAGTATGGTTTTCGGTGTGATAGAAGTACCACTTCACTTCTTTTAGGATTAACGGATAAAGTTCGTCAGTCAGTTAGTAACTGTGATATCAGTGTACTCTTTTATATTTGCTATCATTTTTTAAGTTTGGTCGCTCTAGACGTAATTGCCAAATACTTATACATACCAAAATTAACGCCCACTATGAAAAGATCATTTCATGTTAGACTTGCTCATACGTTTAATAAGTTGCATAATTATTGGAATTTTTAAAGTGAGAATTCTTGAATATATTCAACAAATTGGGATGTAATGTATTTTGTATTTTTTTTCTCTTCTTTGTCAAAGTTGCTATTACCAACATTGATTGTATAAGAAATAATTGTTCAATTTCTTATTTCTACCTATTGAGATTCTTTGTTTTAAAAATATTTTTTTCTTATTCAATATTTTATTTACATAATTATTTTCACTTTTGTGGTTTGAATTATTTATTTTCCTTTATTTTGCTATTTTCTATAAGGTTTTAATTTAAACATATGTTTATAATTACTTTTTTGGCCCTTTATTTACTTATGATCAGTTTGTTTTATTTAATTGTTTACATTTGAATGTTATATACAGTAGTATGTTAACCATATATGGCTATATGACGTTGGTTATTTGAATAAATAAATAATGTTTAAAAAAACATGTCACTAATGGACCACCCTTTAGTCATTAGTAATTGTTGTTGTGGCCGAAGAACAACATCTACTGTAAACATTTAAAGAATCTATCTATTATGTTTCAAAAAATAAGTCTATTTACGTACAAGTCATCTATCGGATC
This sequence comes from Phasia obesa, assembly GCA_949628195.1. Classification (NCBI taxonomy): domain Eukaryota; kingdom Metazoa; phylum Arthropoda; class Insecta; order Diptera; family Tachinidae; genus Phasia; species Phasia obesa. The sequence goes on from OX451219.1 coordinate 65,455,866, forward strand.
ACCCTTTAATTTTGTTATTTTTTATAGCGGCCATGGCATTTGTCTTTCTATGAATATATCAATTTGTCTTTCTATGAATATATCATATTAATCGTAAGATATATTCTATGAATATATCTTACGATTAAAAAATAAGTCACTATACGTGAAAAACATGTCACTGTCGGAACACCCTTTAATTTTTAATAATCGACATAGCGGCCGTGGCAACACATCGCATCTTCTGTGCAAATTATAAGAGTCTACCAATTACGGTTCAAAAAATAAGGCGTTATACATGCAAATCACTTCACTGTCGGAAAACCCTTTAATTTTACTATATTTATAGGGGTCATATTATTACACAATTTGTGCAAATTTCAAGAGTCCATCTATTATGGTTAAAAAATTAGGCCTTATACATGCAAATCACACCATTATCGGAACACCATTTAATTTTTAGGTTTATTTTTTAGACTTGTTAATAAAACGAACTAAGTTTTAATTACTGTTTGTAAATTTTTAGAGTATGCCTCCTACAGTTCAAGAAATAAACACATAATCGTGAATAACACCTCTCTATCGGTACACCCTATAAGTTTTAATATTTGTTGCTATAGCGACCTTCTGTGAAAATTTCAAGAGTTTACCTATTACGGTTCCAGAGATAAAACGTACTGACAGATGGCCAGACGGATACACATTGTAGCGAAAACAATAGGGTTACGTTTTTAATCTTTGGGTACGGAACCCTAAAAAACAACTTCAATTTCTTTGTTATCCATTTTTATATTCCTTAATTCAGTTTCTACTGTTGGCCAAAAACCAATGAAAAATCTCCTACAATATCGCCAAAAAGTCGTAATGTCGCCAAATTCAAAATTTGATCGATAAGATTAAAAATCGCCACGTTTGGCGAGAAATCGCTATATCTGACAACCCTGTGTACAGTTGCGAGCAGATAATTTCATTTGAAAAATTAGCAAAACGTTTATTACTGGGGAACAGTGTTGTCAGAACTTTTATGTGTAAAATCTGCAAAATACAACGATTTTTTTTTCGAAAAGAACTGCAAAATATGCAACTTTATTTAAAAATCTTCAAGTGCGTTTTAGCATTTTATTAAAAAAAATATATAAAAATAACATTTCTGTCAATGAATTACGCTTGAATATTTTTCAAAAACATATAGTAAAAGTTATAGTAATTATATAGTTATACAATTACTTATAGAATATAAGCAAGCAACGTTAGAAAGGTTCGTGAGTGATCTGAGGAAGGTCTCAATGAAACTGGAATTAAGTTGAGGTATGTAGGCTAGTAAGTGATCTGGAGAGCAGAAATACAACCACTTACACCACAAATAGCTGCTTTAAGACCTGATGTGATGACATTAATGCAGTTTAATTGTAACGGTCTCCTAAATAAGATCAATGAAATAACCAGTTTCTTGCAATAACACAAAGTTCTGATTGCAGCCTTACAAGAGACTAAATTAACACCTAATTGTCATATTCAAAGTTGTCAAGTCTAGATCTACTGAAATTAAGCTGTATAATTTATATTTATATACTCCGCCCGTCAACAGTTTGCTGGCATGTTATCACCCAGATATAACATTCCTTTTAGAAGGTGATAACCGTATTGTGATGGGAGATTTCAATGCTCATCATGAACTCTGGCAATCAAGCCTTGGGGAAGACCACAGGTTTAGCCCTTGCTGAACAGATGGACGATTCCACGTTTTGCACAGTAAATGATGATGCCTCCACTATAATTTTGGGTAGTTGCACAAATTCCGCAGATTTTACCATATGTAGCGCTGGTCTGATAAATTATGCTACCTGGCAACCCATAGTTTCTCTGTCATCAGACTATCTACCCATATTAATGAAACTCGATAGGACGATAAACTTTGTCGTTTCTGAACACCGTACCTACTTGAATCAGAAAAAGGCTAATTGAAAAGGCTTCAGAGAATTTAGCAACCGCATATATAATGATTAACCCCATCAATGAGATGTGCGCTTGGCAGAAAGGAGATTCAGAGGTGTCGTTCTTGCTGCCGCTGCTCGTTTTATCCCAGCTGGCAGAATTCTGATTTTGAGACCAAACTTTCCAGCGTCAGCGGCAGAATTGGCTGATGAACGACGTTCCAACCCTAGTGATCTCATTATCCGCCCATTTAATAATTAAATCAGTAAGCTGTTAAATGAATATAAACGTTAAAACGTAGATAAATCACATAAAAACCTGTAATCTTACCTCTGAAGTCATCAAGCTATGGTCGACAGTCAGGTCCTTGTCAAATCCGGTGAAGTGTGATGACAGAGTCGCGATTACTTTTAACGGAAACGTAATTTCAGACCCTAAGCTATACTCTAACCAGTTTGCTCGGCACTTTATAGAACACCCTGTTGGATACTACACCAAAAGAAGTATACTGAGGAAGATTCATGGCCTCCGGCTCAATGGTTTATCCGATGTTTTTAGTACGAGAAAGGTAGCATAGGTCATTAGGAAGGCGAAGCCGTCGAAAGACCAAGGTCTGGATGGAATTTCCATGATGATGCTAAAAAAACCTAGATGAATCTGGAGTTGAGTATTTCACCGAAACCCTCAACCTATCCACCCTTATTGTACCTGAGGTCTGAAAATGGGTAGAGTGACCCCCATACTAAAACCGGGGAAAAATGGTAACCTGGGTTATTCTTACAGACCGATCTGTCTCCTCTCACCAGTTGCAAAGAGTCTTTGGGGGGCACTACACCTCCCAGAGTTGACCCAGCACATTCATTTAGTTGACCATAAGCACGGATTCCTCATGAAGCATAGCACGACCACAGCTCTAACCGCCATAACCATAACAAATAAGCCATGGCCTGAACCAAGCCTGACCATGTGTGAAAACTATACTCGTGGCCTTGGATTTATCAAAGGCCTTTGATACAGTTAATCATGCCACATGCCCTCCCCTTCAGGGAGTGCCTCAAGGCGTCGTTCTTTCACCGATTCTGATTAATTTATATATGTCTAAACTCCCGACACCCCATGGTATATGAATAATTTCATAAGCCGACGACTGCTCGATTTTGGCGACGGGTCACAACATAGATGATCTGTGCGGTATGATAAATGCCTATATTAAGTGATATAACGGATTTCTTCTGTTCAACGAACCTCAAAATCTCTCCTGAGAAATCCTTAGCGACTCTCTTTACCACGTGGACGAAGGATGTAGGGCTGAAATTAAATATAACTGTTGATGGCTCCACAATTCTAACAGTTAAATACTTGGTGTTACACTTGACAGCCTCTTCATGTCCTCAGCCCATGTTACCGCAATTCACAACAAGATGCGAAGTAGGAATAAGGTCCGCAAGTCGAACTACTTTCGACGACATATAAAACGATTGGCCGGTCTGTGCTTAATTATGCGGCGCCAGTGTGGACACCGACAGTCAGCAGTACTCAGTGGAATAAGCTTCAGAGTTGCCAAAATGCCGCCCTCAGAACCGTAACGGGTTGTGTTCATGTTAGCAAAACAGTTCCTCCTGGGATGTCATCGGAGGGGGCACCCGAACTACCATCTGACGGAGTTGGATGCTCCCCCGATTCATGTCAGGAGATACCTTCGAGATTATGAGTGACATTCGACAACATCTCAATGCTACAGGCGATGACAACTCTTATATAACAACACTAGGCAAGATTCATAGAGAGTCAGTGGAAAACGCCATAAATTCCCACCGAGTAAATGTTGTGTTGCGTGGACGTCCCTCACCTATTGCAAATGAAGAACGAAACCTGCCACGGAAAACCAGAGTAGTATTGGCACAACTCAGATCGGGGTGGTGTACCCGTTTAAATTCGTACTGGTCTAGAATTAATAACACCATTCTTGATTTATGCCCTGCATGCGGCTTGGGTCCACACGAAGTCCATCATCTTTTCAACTCTGGCGCAAATCCAACCTCACTGGAACCTAGTGCTCTTTGGACCTAGTCGAGTTACATGAACAGAGCGAAAAGGATTAACATTTTTAATTTAACATACGTACGTGTAATTTCAGGTCGCGTGCTTTATATATTATTGACCAATATTGCATCCAGAAATTCTCTTTTTCTTGGAGTAGTTACCAACTGCTTAAAATTTCGAACCCAGCTGATGTTATGTTTTTGCGAGCAGTATATAGCTGATACTGTTAGACAAATAATTTTATATACGTACAAATTTCTGCGCAAATCCAACCTCACTGGAACCTAGAGCTCTTTGGACCTAGTCGAGTTACATGAACAGAGCGAAAAGGATTAACATTTTTAATTTAACATACGTACGTGTAATTTCAGGTCGCGTGCTTTATATATTATTGACCAATATTGCATCCAGAAATTCTCTTTTTCTTGGAGTAGTTACCAACTGCTTAAAATTTCGAACCCAGCTGATGTTATGTTTTTGCGAGCAGTATATAGCTGATACTGTTAGACAAATAATTTTATATACGTACAAATTTCTGCCTAGTGCATAAGACGAACATAATGCCAGTGAGTGACACACACATATTTTATAATAAATTATTCTGAAGTTAAATTTAAAAAACGGAATGTTTTTTTTTTCGTCTTGGTAGCTGCTGCGTTTGTTTTGTCTACAAAATATTTAACAATTAAGTTGTGTGAGCAAAAAAAAAACGCATAGGACTACTACCACGCCAAAAACCAGATAATGTAATTGAAAATCTATGCAAACCCGAACAAATTTGATTTTGACGCTTTCCAATTATGTTTTAAGCAATTGCATTTGCTTTTGTTCTACCTAATTTTAAATTCGATATTTCGGAATCTTCAAAAGATCTTCGACATACCTTTGACAAAGTTATGGTGCTTTTTTACTTTCATTTTTATCTAGCATCAATTAGCTCGTATATTAAATGCAACGTTATAGAATAGTAACATATTTAAGACTAAAAAATCTGCATTTAAGCGAAAAATCCGCAAATCTGCATGCAGCCATTTTTAGAGGGCTAAATCTACACTTCTGACAATGCTGGGGAATACTGTAAGCTTTCATAATATATGTATAACAAGAAGTTAAAAAAAAGTTTTAAAATTAAATATTTACTAAGTTATTTAAAATAGTCATTAACATCTGCAAGCAAAAAATAGGTTCACTTTGAAAATAATGGCAGGTAAACAAATAACGTCAATATTTCGAAAATTCTCATTAAAAAATTTTAAATAAGTGTTTTAGTTTTTTAGTTAGACTCACACACGTAGAGTTCCGTACTATGTTTAGTACAACTTTAAAAATTTAAGTTGTTAATTTTGTCATGTCTTATACGTCACCCTTTATTTTAAAGTTAAACTCATAATCGCGAAAATTGCATCACTGTTAGAACACCATTTAAATTTTAGTAATTGTTGTTGAACGGCCATGATAATACACTTTGTATAAAAATAAATTTATCTTGTTTTTATAGGGGTTATAGTAATACACCTCCTGTAAAAACTTCAAAAGTCTACCTATTATCGTTCAAAAATTATGCCATATACATGCAAATAACGCCACTATCAAAACACCCTTTAATTTTTAGATTTAATATTGTATACTTGCTTATAACGAGAATATAGTTTAAATTACTGTCTGCAAATTTTAAGTGGTTGCCTCTTATAGATCAAGAAATAAAGACTTAAAGGTAAATAACACGTCACTTTCGGAACACCTTATAAGTTTTAGTGTTTGTTGCTATAGCGGCTGCAGTTATACATCTTCTGTGAAAATTTCAAGAGTCTACCTATTATGGTTCAAAACTTAGGCCTTATAAGTGCAATTTTTAGGTTTATTTTTTAGACTTGTTTATATAGCGAACTAAGTTTTAATAACTGTTTGTAAACTTTTAGTCTATGCCTCCTACAGTTCAAGAAATAAACACATATTCACCTGTGAAAATTTCAAGAGTCTACCTATTACGGTTCCAGAGATAAAAGGCGCTGACAGACGGACAGACATTGTAGCGAAAACAATAGGGTTACGTTTTTACCCTTAGGGTACGGAACCCTAAAAATGGGTCAAATCATTTTGGTGATGAAGAAAAAATTATAATAAAGAAGCTCCACAGTCATGGTAATAGTCAACGTAATATTTCACAAATTATGGTCAAAAATGCTCTAACCCACAAAATTAAATCTTAAGAGAGGTCAAACACTAAAAACTTTAAAAAAAGATGATGATCGAATTAAGTTGTTATCTACGCGAAATCCTTTCATGTCTGCAGTACAGCTGAAAAATAAATTAGAGCTACGAGTGTCAGGGTGGACTATTAGGCGGCGTTTTCGGGAAAAAATTTGATTGGAAGATCCGCGCAAAAGGTTGTGCAGTTAAACAATAGACAAAGACGAGGCCGCTGAGATTTTCACGCTGAATGGCCTGAAATCATAGAAAAATAAAGAATTATCCAGTGGTCTGATGAAACGAAGATTAACTAACCTTACTCAAATTCCAAGTCGTCCAAAAAACAAAGCATAATTCAAAGTACACTACAAAGACCAAAAAGAATGGTGGTGGTAGAAACATGAATGTTTTTTTACTTTAGCATACGTAGTATATGGTAAAGTTGAGTGTAGGCCACTCAAGATTTTTTGGGTCAAGGAAATATTTTGGGTCAAGGAAAATATGGACAAACCTCTTTTTCTCCATGGCAAATGCCTCTGACATAGTAATATCAACAAGATAATGATAAATTTGAAGCTGAGGCAGTACACCATAACTTAGAACTATAACATCATGTAGTACATGTAGTATAAACATGCATACACAAACATACATACATGTACAAATGAAAACAAACCAAAATAAGAGTACAATGGAAATAAACAAAAAAATAACAAAACAAATATGAATAAAAAAAGTATGACTTGCATTTCAAGTGACAGGTGTTAATTGATATGGGTCACTAGAATGCATGGTAAATTAATATATGATATTGACTTCGTAGTAAGTAGAATATAAGCAATTTTGTAAACGATAATTTTAAGTAGGGCAATTAGTTAACACAGAGTAGGAAAAATAGAATAACATAGAATAGTAGAAATAGAATAAGAAAACACAAAATTAAAATAGTATATAAGATGAGACCAAAATTTAAATAAAATCAGAAATAAGACCAACTTAAAGAAAAGAGTTTGAATTTTATTTCTCAAAATACTTCGGCAATTAACTTTGCCATCACTATAGACCCAACTACGTTTCTAAGGCTCTCTAATAAATTAAGAAATTTATAGGGTAAAGATATAGAAAGAGAAAAAAATCTACATTCACTAAGGACACACGACATCATAACATAAAAATTTGTACAACATTATTACAATCATATTGGTTTAAGAATCGAATTATAAAGCAGAAGCTTGCAATCTAAGCTTAGGGCTGAGTTTCTACCAATAAGCCAATTTATTTCAACTGCATTTAACTTCTTTTGTATAAATGTTGCTTCAATATAACTTTCCAGGTTAATCTTCTATCAAGATATATACCGAAGTATTTGGCCTCTGATTGTTGAGGAATGTTTGGTTATTTACCTGAACAGGATTTATTTACCTGAACAGATTTTAATATCGAGAGAATATTGCAGCAGACCACTTCCATAATGGGTCCCCTTTCGTCATCTATGAATAGAGGAAACCGATAGTAATTTACTTTCATTGAGTCATGTGTTACAACCAGCCTTTAATCTTGACTTTAGTGATTTCAGACTACAGACTGGTAGCTGTCGGCCTTCTTTAATATCACGCAGTCTCTAGTAATTTCTTGCATTTGTTTAAGGCTAAGGTTCCCCATAGCATCCACATTTAACGAGCTTCTACCAGTGGACCTGAGTCTTATGCTAGCCAGTGCTGGACATTCACTCGCAATGTGCGCTGCCGTCTCAGTTTCTTCCAGGCACAGTCTGCAAGTATAATCTTCGATTTTCATCTTCGCTAGATGATACTTAAAGTTTCCATGACCTGTCACCAACGCAGTTATCCAGCTTACTTCTGTTATGTCTGAGCACCTAACTGACCTTCTTGACCCTGGGCTCTTTGAGCACCATTCGAGCCTGTCTACACGTAGTGGCCTCCCTCCACCTTAGCAGGTTTAGTGAGTTTCCCCATTGTAAAACATTTGGTAGCAATTATGCCATTACCCAGCGCTACTCTAGCTTCTGGTCCACAGAAATTCCCAGCAGATCCCCCTTTTGCAAGTTGGTCCGCTGTTTTAACCCCAGTCTTTGTGTCTATTAACCCACATTAATGTTACCTCATTGACCGAGGCGCATCTGATAAGTTTTAAAACACTTTACAGCACTAGTTTGAAGTACACGTTCACCTGCCTCATGGGTTTTATAACCGACTGGTTGCCGAGTGTAATGAAGATCTTTCCTCCCTGCACCCAACATTCCAGCAGGTAATGCAACGTTTGCAGCAGTCCAAGCAATTCTGCCTTGTAAACGGAGACGGACTTCCCCCAAACGGAGACTACAGAACAAGTTTAGTTCAGCTGAGTATACACCTGCTCCTGCTCTCCTGTCCCTAAGAGAACCATCAGTAAAAATGTTGATGTCGTTCTCCATGCACTTATTGTGTATAACGCCTTCCGCAATGAGAATCCGATGCAGTCTTTCGACTATCTTTCTTTTACTCATGGGTTCCATCGCCATTTAAGCTTGCATATCCTCCTTACTAACTAGGTCCACGATTCTCTTATGCCCGATGTTCGGCCTAAAGCTATGTCAAATGGCATCGATCTTCATAAGCAAAGCTAAAAATGCAGCCACTGACCTAAATAATAAGTCCAACGGCAGAAATTCCAACATTGCCTTAATTGCCTTTGTTGAAGAAGTACACATTGCGCCACACATACTCATACAAGCAAACCTTTGAACCCCATCTAATTTATGCATAATTGAAATCTGAGAGGCTTTTGGCAACCAAATCACAGTCAGGCCTGAAGGACTTGGCTTCCGTATATTCCCTTTTTCCCGGTTTAGGAAAAAAAACTACATTAGTTGCCCTCCAAGCCTATGCGATATAACCCGTAGCTAGACAGGCTATGAATAATTCCCTAATCCGTTCAAACAAGGTGTTTATAAACCACTGTGATAGGGCAGGAAAAATGCCATCCATTTCAGCCGCTTTAAATGGTGCTAAAGATAGTATGGCACTTCTAAAACCACTTAGTCATCCTTTCAGACTCAGCCATTCTTCTCTCACTAGCCCACCTACAAATAGGAGTCCATTAGTCATTTGAACTGAAGCTTCCAGGAAAATTAACCTCCATAAACGTCTGCAATGTCTCCTCCACTGTCTCATTTGACCATCGCTTTTGCGAATGAGTTCAATCTTAAAGCTGGTGTCTAAAAATTAAATTTTCCCAATTTTTCTTTAATATTATCACCTAATTTGTAATTTAATTAATTTTTTCTTAGAGAAAATAAAAACGAACTTAAGCTTGATTATAAATTTCATTGTATGTTAAAGCAGGGTCTTTAGATACTATGGTGTGTATTCTACATACTTCAGACGTATTTTTTTTTTAATAAAGAAATGTAACACTCAGGGGTACCGTGAAATATCTCCCAAATGAAATAAATCCAAAAAAAAAAAAATTAAATAACTCCCAACAAAAAATTTAAAAATCCCATACAAATTGGAAGTTATTTCATAATGAAATAACTCCCAATTTTTTGGAGGTTATTTCATAATTTTTCATTGGGAATTATTTCGCAATGAAATAACTCCTAACTTAATTCTGTTGAGAGTTATTTCATTTATTTTGATTGGGAGTTATTTCATTTAACTAAAATTGCATTATTCTGGATATAGAGAAAACTTTTAGTCAACGAAGCCGGTGTTTGTTATACCATAGAGAAGAAAATCCTTGCGCCCGGCCGAAGGCCGGCTAAGCAGGAAAACTTTAGTAAGCGAAGCCGGTGTTGGTTATACCATAGAGGAGAAAATCCTTGCGCCCGGCCGAAGGCCGTCTATGCGGAAAACTTTAGTAAGCGAAGCCGGTGTTGGTTATACCATAAGGGAGAAAATCCTTGCGCCCGGTCGAAGGCCGGCTATGCAGGAAAACTTTAGTAAGCGAAGCCGGTGTTGGTTATACCATAGAGGAGAAAATCCTTGCGCCCGGCCGAAGGCCGTCTGTGCAGAAAACTTTAGTAAGCGAAGCCGGTGTTGGTTATACTATAGAGGTTAAACCCTTCCATATGGCCGAAGGCCGGTATGGCTCAATGATCTCTCAATGGTATATGGAACAGCGGCTTCGCTACCAAAATATTGTCTGTATAGCCGGCCTTTGGTCATATATCTATGATATATGGTATGATATCAAAGTTATGGACCTCCTTCATCGGGAGGTACCTGTTATACCATAGAGGTTTAAACAGTGCCCGGGTGCAAATATAATTTGTATTGGGAGTTATTTAATTTTTGTAAAAATATAATTGTTTTGAATTAACGGTTAAGTTTTTGGATCTTATTTCATTTTGGCGTTGGGAGTTATTTCGTTTTTTTAATTTCGAAGTTATTTCATTTTCGTTGGGAGTTATTTCACGGTACCACACTCAGGCAGTTAATGCCTATATTAACTGTGTTACTTCCTTTGGAAAGTTATAGTAGTAGAAAGACAGATGGTTAGTGTGATAGTAAAGCTTTGCTTATGGCAACACTGCAATTGCACGTTAAGATTATTTTTAGAACAGTTTTTTTTTTTTCATAATTTATTTATTGTATCTTCAATATTTTTGAACTAACAATAATTACTCGTATCTTAAGTCTAAAATAAAATATTCTTTTTAAGTCCAGCCAGTGCTAGACAAAAACAATGTTTGTTTCACGGATTTCGAAATCATTTGCGGGTCATCAATGTACGGCCAAGAACAGTGTAGCAAGCACCTCTGGTGTTACTTAGGCGAATTAGATTGAAGCTAGCATAGCCAATTTATAATTATTTTACTTCTCCGGCGATTTAATGCTATGTGGTAATACCAGCGAAGGAGGTCTCTGTGATATCTATTATTATAAAAAGAAATTAATACATATCAGAATACTTGATGTTGCCATGGCTGAGTATTGAACTCTTGACCATTTCTTACTAGTCAACGTGCTAACCACTTCAGCTACAGCTCCCTCATATTAGAGCAGAACTCCCTCCACATACTCCGTTTCCAAAGACCTATCGTTCTCTTCAGCTCTTTTTTCTTATCTTTATAATCGTCCCATCGTTCTTCCTTGTGTTCTTTTTCATGGATTCAAGTTCACCGTTCCACCGGGGTGTGCGATCTTTCACATTCACTACTGTCAAGGGACAAGAATATTTGGAAGCTAGCTTAACGGAATGGTGCACTTCCCATATGTTGCAGAGACTCCGACTTGACGTTAAAGGGACGGTTTGAGGAGCTTGCATCTGAAAAGGACTTCCCTAAAACCACAAGACAAGACGCGCCCAATTCATCCACATTAACCTCCATAGCCGTAGGAGTATCTTCACAGACTGACCCGTCTATCCATTGCGAGGTTTCTTTGCCTTTCTTTTCTGATATCTTCCATTGACCAGTAACAGTCGGAATTCCTAAAAGTAACAGCCGGAGTTCCTAAAAGGAATATCACGGCTCAACGTCTTAGGAGAACCTTTGAGGATTAACCACCCCATGTAAGATATTCCTGTCCATACCTTCTTTATTCATCCCTTGGTCAATTAGGACCGGAGGTTCTTGAGAGATCAACCGTTCCGCCTCTTGCGAGGCTTCCTAGTATATCTCTTTCAGATTCCCACGCCCATGTTTTTTATTTTTAAATTTTTTGTGGTGGAGAAAAAATGTCCACTATCACAGAGCTCCTTATGCGTGGGTAAGTCTATATTGAAACTGGAGGACGACCGGTATCCAGAGTTCGCATACTAAAGGCCAAGCACCCCTTGACCATGCATTCCTGGCGTATGTTGTTCCGCCGCGGAATTCGGGATTTATTATCGAACCAGGTTTGGAAGGCAGCTACCTTCGCTGCCCTGCGAAACTAGCCTAAGAGAGTGTTGTCATCTCTCTCCGCTCGACTTATTTAACCAGACCTCTAGCAGAGACATAACCTAACTAGAGGTGCCTGCTTCCGAATAGGACTTATCTAAGCCCACAAGACCAGACGCGTCAATTCTAGCCGTCACCACTTGGAGATATAAGTCTGAACTTCCGACAGTGCAAAGTAAGAAACTTCAGTCTGAGAGAAAATACTCAAGGCGTAGAATGGCATTTAAAATAAATATAATTATTCTAACTGCTGGGGAAGTTCCATTATCATCTTGTTACTTGTTTAAAAAAAAACCATAGGCCTTCCTGGGGTTTAAACTAGCAATTGCCCCTTCTACTTCTTGAAAGTGAAACCTAAGGAGGATTACTGCTTCCACATATACGGGTGGCATCTCAACTGAAGTAGAAGGTATATTCGGCATAAATACTTTTTTTAAATGATTACCAAACAAGCTTGCCCAACCTCCGCATGATGTACGTGTATCTGGGCGAGAAATGATACTGAAAAAGGCAATTTATTTGTTGAACATTTGAAAAAGTTTTCACTCCAAATATATATGCTGATATAGCTGAGTTGCCACCAGTAGAGACTAGTGCCAAAGTAAACCTAAGATTTGAATTTAGCGATATTGTAAGGGCAATAACCGATTTAAACACCAAAAAGGCACCTGGCCTTGATAAAACAAGTACCAAGATGTTATTTGAGTTGCCCCGTATAGATCGCAAACGAAATTAAAAGCATTACAACTAAATTGGATTCTACCAGTAATCTCCACCCTGAGCTTAGATTGTAAACTTCTGCTGTACAAGTTTGGTGTTATGGCATGCAGTTATGGGGCACTGCCTTACTAGCAATGTAGAACAAATTCAAAGACGCCAAAATAAGATTATACGTATGATTACAGTTGCTCCCTGGTATATAAAAAATTGGAAGACTTAAGATATAAGTAATTATTGTTAGTTCAAAAATATTGAGGATACAATAAATAATAAATGTACAAAAAAAATTGTAAAAAAAAAAACGGTGCTGACTTTGCGATATCGAAGATCTAGGATGGGAATAAATTGAAGAAATGACTATATTTCGAACAAAGGCTTCGAGGCAGATCTAAGTTGTTTGCATGTAGTCTGTTCTGAAATCACACAGTAGATAGTGCTTTAGACGAGCCTTAGTATAAATTATAGCGATTTAAAAAAATCTCTTATAAAATCTCAAAAAGGACCTTAGTCCTTTTTCCCAAAATGATAGAATATGGGCGAAAAAATTATAGTGAAAAACACACTTTCACTTTCTTTAAATCTCAGGAAGAACCTTGGTCCTTTTCTCCAAAATGATAGATGGGAAAAACTTATTGTGGAAAGCACACCTAGTTGCATTTAATTATGCAGGTGTGCTCTCCACTATAAATTTTTCGTCCATCTAATATTATTTTCGAAAAACAGGGCCATTGGGCCCTTATTTATCATCACACGCCTCACTGTTATTACCTGCACAAAACAAGAAATACAATCATTTTCAACCACCCCTAGCGGATTTTACAGCTGTGCAGCTGCGTTCTGAATATCGTTATTTGATGGAGCAAAATTAAAATTCCGAATATCATCAACAACAAAAGCGCAACCTTCAAACAAATCCCATTAATTTTTTTATAATTATACGTTGTTTTCATAAAAACCCGTTTTTGATGCGTAAACCAATGTTTTATTCTGTTACCAGAGATATGTTAACTATTTAGAAGAAATATGTTAACTATTTAACAGAGCTCTGTTAAATTAAAAGCTTTGTGTCGATGCTACGTTAAATTTTAAAATTTATTATCACACATCACTGTTATTACCTGTACAAAAAAAGGAATGCGCAAAATAAACCATTTCATCCATCCCTAAAGCCTACCAAACAAGTATACCTAACCAGAGAAAGTTGTTAAAAGTGTTGAAAATGAGAATGTTTTGCACTGAAAATAAATACATTGTTTAACATTAGTAAATACAAAAGGGTTTAATTTTGAATGAGTTAACCAAATTTTAATGAGTTTTATTTATGATAGAGTTAAAAAGTAGCAGCAAATGGTAGTATATATTTACGCTAATTTATTTTTTCATTCTGAACTATTAAAACTAATTTCGTATTTTCCAAATTCTGTATAATAACATGGAAATAAACTATTGATGCAAGCATAATTAATTTTTTGTGAAAATAAAACACCACAATTAACGTGGTGGTGAATGTAAGGTTTATTGATTTGCCTTCAAATTGTGAAATGAAAGCGCGATTTATATTAATACTAGCTATCCCCGGTGCGCTTCGCTACACCCATCCACAAAAAACCCAATAAACACTTGGAAGAAAAGTATGGCCAACCTCTAACTCGAAAACGCACGCTATTCTCACATTAAAAATGTTATAGTTTAAATGCAAGGTACTGTTCCCAACAAATCTGTTTTTTGCTTGAATATACATATTTACACGATAATAATGTTTAACTTTTTATGGAAGGTACCATTATCCTAATCCTGTCTGTATTTTGCAAGATGCTAGCTATTGTAGTTCTCTAGATACACGATAATAATTTTTAGCTTTGAATGGGAGGTACCACGCCCTCTATTCCAATCCAGTCTATCTTTCTCTAAACTATGTATGTTGATATAGACGTTCCTGTTGCAAAATTTCATGGCGCTACCTATTACTCTTACCAAGATAAGCGATGATAAATATTTACTTTGTATAGGAGGTGCCACGCCCACGTCGAATATCCAAAGAATAACTACCCTATTTTACCATCCGTATATCCAATAACAAACTGTGAAAATTTCAGAAAGATCGGTTCACTGGTGTAGACAGATATAGCTTTCCGACAAACAAACACATTTTGTGCTTTATATATAGATAATACAAAAACTAATAAATAAATTAGTCAAGTGCGAGTTAGACTCACACACGTAGGGTTCCGTACTATGTTCAGTATAATTTAAAAATTCCAGTTGTTTATTTATTTATGTCTTATGGGACACCATTAAATTTTAAAATTAAAGTAATATTCGCGAAAATTGCATCATAATTGGAACACCCTTAAATTTTAATATGTAATTGATTTTATAGCGGCCATGGTAATACACTTTCTATTAAGATATCAGGAGCCTACCTATTGCGGTTAAAAAAAATAAGGTAATATTCGTAAAAAACACGTTACTAATGGACACACTTCAATTTTAAGTATTTGTTATAGCGGCCGAAGTAACACATCTACTGTAAACATTTCAAGAGGGTATCTATTACGGTTTATAAAATCATGTCACTGTCGGAACACCCTTTAATTTTATTATTCACTATAGTGGCCATGGCAACTTCCTTTCTATAAATATATTAAGAGTCTACTTATTGCGATTAAAAAATAAGGCACTATAAATGAAAAACATGTCACTGTCGGAACACTCTTTAATTTTTAGTAATTGTCATATCGGCCGTGGCAACACATCTTCTGTACAAAATTTCAAGAGTCTACCTGTTACGGTTCAAGAAATAAGGCTTTATACATGCAAATCACGTCACTGGCGGAATACCCTTTAATTTTTATTATTTGTTATAGTGGACATAGTTATACACCTCCTGCAAAAATTTCAAGATTCCACCTATTCATTCAAAACTTAGGATATATACATGCAAATCACGTCACTATTGGAACACCCTTTAATATTTAAGTTCAATTTTGTATACTTGTTTATAAAACAAACAAGTTTTTGTTGAGAATTTCCTTACGTAGTGAAAACTTACTTGATCCGGTTGACGAATATAATTGAAAAAAGCATAAATCAATTTGTTCAATTTATAAAATACATAAGTTTAATTCAGTACATAAAAGTGATGTTACATCGAATAATATAAAAAATATAATAATGAAAAAGGAAATAAAAAAATTTAGAGTTACATTGAAAACTGTTATAACTTTCAACATAGTTGTATGCATTTGGGTTGCAAGAAAGGTTGCATTTTTCTAACAAACTCCCCCTCAAACCAAATGCGAGTTTAAAATACAATATTAAAATTCAAAAAAAATTACAATGTTAATTTAAGTAAGTTACAACAATATAAATGCTTCTGCTTAGCTAAAATTTTTGTTAAAATGTCTGCTGCATTATCAATTGTTGTAATGTATTTTACATCTACTTCATTGTCTTCGTATTTTGCCCTAATATAGTGATACCGGATATCAATGTGCTTGCTTTTCTTATGCACTGTTGGATTTTTCACTGTAAATATTGCGCTCTGATTGTCACAAAAAATCGGAGTGGGAAATGCGATGTCGTCTTCGAATCCCATCTCTTTAAGTAGACATCTGAAGAAAACGGCTTCTTTTGTACCCTGGCACAAAGCTATGTACTCGGCTTCCATAGTACTAAGAGCAACTGCTGCTTGCTTTCGCGACTCCCATGCGATAGGACCACCTGCCATAAATGCTACGAAACCTGAGTAGGATTTCCTATCAGATGAATCACTTGCCCAGTCTGAGTCCGAAAACATTTCAAAATTTTTGCAATTATTAGAATACGTTATCTTAGCTTCAGGATATTTCTTAAGATATCGGAGAACATGCTTAACAGCTTCGAAATGTTCTTTATGTGGATGTGTATTGAATTGCGATAGTTTCGACACTACGTGTGTCAAATCCGGTCGAGATATAACCGATAAATACATTAACGATCCAATCAGACTTTGATATTTTGTTGGGTCCAAATTTTCGCATTTATTTTTACATTTTTTTATAACTGTACCACTTGGCAACAGAGTGGCGGCAGGTTTGCAATTTGACATACCCCATTGCTCAAGCAAATCTTCAGTGTAACGTTTTTGATGTATGGAAATGTCACCTCTAACACCATTTCGATTGATTTCCATACCCAAATAAAAAGAAACAGGGCCTTTATCAATTGCTTTAACTTTCTTATTTAAATTGCTTATAACATTTTGCATTCCTTGTTCAGTAGAACATGCCAATAGCATGTCATCAACATAAATTGCGATTAAACATAATTCGTTATTGTTGCGTTTTACATACACGCATGTGTCAGATTTACAACGTTCAAACCCCATTTCAATTAATATGTCGTTCACCTTTCTGTTCCATTCCCTACCAGCTTGTTTTAAGCCGTAGAGAGCTTTATTAAGCTTGCATACCTTATCCGGATGCTCTTTATCTTCAAAAAATTTTGGCTGCATCATAAAAACGTCATCTGACAAATCTCCGTTTAAATAAGCGGCTTCTATGTCTATATGATTCATCAACAGTTTATGTCTAGCAGATAATGCTAAAAATAGTCTTATTGTAGAATGTCTCACTACAGGCGCGAATGTTTCACTATAATCCACGTTGTACTTTTGTGAACATCCATGTGCAACTAACCTTGCCTTGTATTTTTCAATATTTCCCTCTGGTGAACGTTTTACAACAAAAACCCATTTGCACCCAATTACGTTTTTATTATTTGGTTTATCTACCAAGTGCCAAGTTTTGTTTTTAATTAAAGATTTATATTCTTTTTGCATTGCTTCTTTCCATTCTGCAGAATTTTCAGATTTTAGCGCTTCATCAACAGTACTTGGACTTTCAATTACAGAATTTAACATTTCTGTATTATTTTCAAATGTATAAACTTTTCGTGGCCTGCCTCTTTGTTGTGTTCTAATTAATTTAGGTCTTCCTCTTTTTCTTTTGTTTTCTGTTTCTTTACTATCTTTACTATCAGATTCACTGCTAGATCTTGACCTTTTTCTCTTGTTTACTATTTCTTTGTTATCAAATTCATTAGTAGATAGACTCACCTGTTCGCCGTTATCAACCTGTTGAGAATCACAATACTCATCTTGAACTACTGTGCTAACTTCTTTTTCTCTATGTTGTTGTTGTTGTTTAAAAACGTTGCAATAAAACACTTCATTTTCATCAGTTTCAACTGGCGTTTCGTTAAACGAATTTTCAAAAAATATTACGTCGCGGGCAATAATTATTTGTCTTGTGTTGGGGTTATAGAAACGATAACCTTTTGTTTGTACACCGGAATACTTTTTGAATGGCTTGACTGTAATTTTGTTTACAGCACAAGTGACACAATTAATATTATTAAACTTTTGGAAATTTAATCCCTTCACCATGTTTTTGGCTGATAACTTCTTCAAATCATTTAAGTTGATATGCCCGTATCTACAATGCCATTTTTCTGTCATAGTTTTTTCATTAATATTATTCAATTTTTCACTTTTTTTAATTGTTCGGCCTTTTGCAATAAATAACCCATCACTTAAAACAGCTGACAAAATTTTTTCGCCTTGTTTACTTTTAATGAGAGCTTTTTTGCTTTGGAAGTGAACAGAATAACCAGCATTTAGGATTTTGTTGATTGAAATAAAATTGGAATGTAATTTGGGTACATACCAAACATTATGTAAAATAAGATTGCAGAATTCTGTTTTTATTTTAACTTCACCAATCCCTGCTGCACTTATGCTCTCACCAGATGCAAGAACAATTTCTTGTTTTGCCTCTGTTAACTTTGTAAAATATTCTTTTCTCTCACACATATGCGAGGTCGCGCCACTGTCTAAAATAAATTTTTCTGTTAAGTCGTTAATATTCTCATGTACTGCACATGCAAAATCTGTATTTTGATTATCTTTACATTGTGAGCGAAAATGCCCTTTTCTTCCACATCGATAACATATTATGTTGCTAACATCGAAAAGCTTCTTACCATGATCTTTTGTAAAACGATTTTGGGGGTGATTATAATTATTGTTGTGGTTGAACTTACTGCTGTTGTTGTTGTTGAACTTACTGCTGTTGTTGTTGAACTTTTTGCTGTTGCTGTTGAATCTTTTGTTTCTTTTATTTTCTTCATTGGAATTTACGGCGAATACTGTTTCGTTTTGGATGTAGTTTTTATTAGTTTGTCGTAGCTCTTCTTCAAGTATTTTGGAGATTAAGTTGTCAAAAGTAGGTAATTTGTCTCTGCTTTCTATCGCTATAACAAAGTTTTCCATTTCATCGGGTAGACTACAAAGCAGCAAAATCGACAATAGATCTGCGTTTAAAACAATATCAATTTTCTTTAGTTCGTCGACAATTGAACTAAATTCATTTATTTGTGTGGCGAATTTTTGGCTAGTGCTGAACTTAAATCGAACCAACCTCTTGAACAAATTGACTTTACGTGAGGCTGTATCTGCTTGGTATAAGGAACTTAAAACCGTCCAGGCCTTTTTTGCTGAATCACAATTTTTTATATGAATTAACTCACTTGGTTTGACACTTAATGTAATTGTTGCTAGTGCTTTCGAATCGTCAACATCCCATTTGGTTTTATCTGCTTCTTTAATTGGTATTTCTTCATTTACGGCATGCCACAAGTCTAATGTAACAAGTAAACTTTTAACTTGAATACACCACGTTGCATAGTTTTCCCCATCCAATTTATCAATACACGCAACACCTGTTGCCATTTCTAATCCTTGCCTCTTTTATTCGGTGAACAACTAAGGATTTTACATGCACGTTCTACGGGTCGTGTATAACCTCAAATTCAATGCCTTTTCAATTACTTCGAAATTAGGTTATCTGGGCCCATAACCATTTGTTAAGAATTTCCTTACGTAGTGAAAACTTACTTGATCCGGTTGACGAATATAATTGAAAAAAGCATAAATCAATTTGTTCAATTTATAAAATACATAAGTTTAATTCAGTACATAAAAGTGATGTTACATCGAATAATATAAAAAATATAATAATGAAAAAGGAAATAAAAAAATTTAGAGTTACATTGAAAACTGTTATAACTTTCAACATAGTTGTATGCATTTGGGTTGCAAGAAAGGTTGCATTTTTCTAACAGTTTTAATTACAGTCTGCAAATTGTAAGTGGTTTCCTCTTACAGCTCAAAAAAAAAGACATAAACGTAAATAACACGTCACTTTTGGAACAACCCTACGTTTTAGTATTTTTTGCTATTGTGGCCGCAGTTATACACTTTTGGTAAAATTTTCAAGAGTTTACCTTTTATGGTTCAAAACTTAGGCCTTACACATACTAAGCACACCACTATCGGAACACCCTTTAATTTTTAGGTTTATTTTTTTAGACTTGTTTATAAAGCGAACTAAGTTTTAATTACTGTTTGTAAGAAATAAACACATATTCGTAAATAACACCACTCTATTGGAACACCCTATAAGTTTTAGTATTTTTTGCTATAGCGGCCATAGTTATACACTTTTTGTAAAATTTTCAAGAGTCTACCTATTATGGTTCAAAAGTTAGGCCTTATACATGCAAATCACTTCACTATCGGAACACCCTTTAATTTTTAGGTTTATTTTTTTCAGACTTGTTTATATAGCGAACTAATTTTAATTTAGTGCTTGCATATTTTTAGTGAATTCCCTCTACAGTTCAAGAAATAAGCACATATTCGTGAATAACACCTCTCTATCGGAACACCCTATAAGTTTTAGTATTTGCTAGTATAGCGGTCACAGTTATATACTTCCTGTGAAAATTTCAAGCGCCTACCTATTACGGTTCAAAACTTAGGCCTTATACATGCAAATCACACTACTATCGGAACACCCTTTAATTTTTAGGTTTATTTTTTATAGTTGTTTATATAGCGAACTAAGTTTTAACTACTGCTTACATATTTTTAGTGTATGCCTCCTACAGCTCAAGAAATAAACACATATTTGTGAATAACACCTCTCTATCGGAACACCCTATAAATTGTAATATTTGTTGCTATAGCGGCCAAAATTATACACCTTCTGTAAAAATATCAAGATTCTACCTATTATGATTCAAAACTTAAGCCTTATAAGTCAAAATAATACAGTTTGTAAATTTTTAGTGTATGCCTCCTACAGTTCAAGAAATAAACACATATTCGTGAATAACGCCTCTCTTTCGGAACACCCTATAAGTTTTAATTTTTGCTGTTATAGCGGCCATCGCTATACACCGGTGAAAATTTCAAGAGTCTACCTATTATGGTTCAAAACTTATGCCTTATACATGCATTTCACACCACTATCGGAACACCCTTTAATTTTTAGTTTTACTTTTTTGTACTTGTTTATATAGTGAACTAAGTTTTAATAACTGTTTGTAAATTTCAAGTGTATCCCTCCTACAGTTCAAGAAATAAACACATTTTCGTAAATAACACCTCTCTATTGGAACACCTTATAAGTTTTAGTATTTGTTGCTATAGCGGCAACAACTATATATCATCTGTGAAAATTTCAAGAGTCTACCTATTACGGTTCCAGAGATAAAAGGCGCTGACATACGGACAGACGGACAGACATTGTAGCGAAAACAATAGGGTTTCGTTTTTACACTTTGTGTACGGATCCCTAAAAAGGACAGATTAACTTTATTTTAAAGATAAAACAAAATATTAAAAATTAGAATATGTTGGGAAAAACATGGAAAATAATTTTCATATTAAGTCCCTACTTGCTGAGTATTTATTGGGGCAAATATTTTTCCAAATACATATGTATATGTGACCCGGTCTATGAAAAGGTGGCTTATGACTCAAAAACAAAATTTCGAAAAATTAGCTGTTAAAGATAAACAATGCATTTTGTCAGTTTCTTAGTAGTTTTTCTTTTGCATTATGAACAGTGATGCCCAAAAGGCAACCAAAAAATGCAAAAGAGCATAAATGAGATAAGTTCGTGTGTGTATATAAAGAGCGATGTTTTTTCAATGAAAAGCACAAACCAGTTTCCCCAAATCGACTTTGACTTACCATAACTTCTAAGCAAGTAAGGACTTTCTAGTTTTCACCACGTGAAAGGGCGTCTCAAAAACTATCAAAACCCAAAATAGGCCGGGTAACATATATTAAATTAATAAATATCATTTAAAAAAGGTTGGCATGCTACTGATTGAACATTTTATATGTTTTGTTCTCTTTGTGAGAGTTTCGTTGAGATTGTGTGTGTGCATACAGAACACTCAGGGGTCTCTATGCTACTAAATATCGTTATTTGATGAAGCAAAATAAATGTACCTGTTTTAAATAAATTTCAAATTATTAAAAACAAACAATTTTGGCTGGTAGTAAATCAGTTTTTTATTATATGTATATTGTAGTTGTAGGATGAGGAGCTTTTTCCAGAACAGCAGCTATATTGAGCAATTCAGTAATTTCGAATTGTTGTCTATATGCCACTGAAATGTCCTTTGGGCAGTGATAATATTAGTTTTAAGAATTTGGTACCGAAATAAACAGAAGAAAAAACAACACAATACAAGTTGTTTGATTGAACTCCGCTATAACAATGTTTTATTTATTACAAAAATCTTTAATGGAGGCCTAACAATAATGCAAACAAATTCAACAGGATAAGAGTATAAAAGTATTTTGCGATGACCTACCAGTGATTATTGCACAAAATTGTTATGAGAGCCCATTTTCAGTGGTAGAATTGGTTCTTTTAAAGGGAAATTTTTTTCTCCTTGGTCCACAGGACATATTTTTGCCAAGTTTCTTTGATCTATGGGCACTCAATAATATGGCGTCTCTTCCATTTTTTGGATCTCACGATGGCCAATGCATGGATACTTTACAAAAGGGTTGCTGGATCAAACCACTTATCTTCAGCAGGTTTTCGTCTGGAGGTTGCTGAGGCCCTCTGCAAAATGGGTATAAAAACTAATATATTTTATCGACGTTCGTTGAATAGCGAGATTGAGGGCAAAAAGCACAAAGGACCTGCTCAGCATTTACCGCCGAAACCAGTCTCGTCAAGACCAGATGTGTTGGATTTACCCACAATGTACGTAAAAAATGCAATGTAGCCTTATACTACACGAAAACCAAGAATTGCTTTAGAAACTTTCATATTGCATAACATGTCGGTATTATAGATTTGATCACTACCGCAGTGTTGCCTAAAAGCAGCATACCCAAAAAAAAACTCCAAAAAATACGTGTATTTTATTTGTCTGATAACAGAAGGTTAAGGTAACAAAAAACTATTAAACAAACAAAAATAAGGAAACGTACAAAAAATGTATAAAATATAAAACTCAAAACTGAGATTTTAGTATAAACAGTGGGACATAAATTTTAATTGATTGACTTTAAAACCAGTAGATAATCCCACAAAAAGTGGGATCTCTAGTCACGTAAGATTTATCCACGAACATTTACTTGCCATTTGCAGTCAAATATACTCGTATTTAAAACTTGAAAACTATTAGAATTTAGTAAGAATTTAACAGATTTTTCTAATTATGAATGTATATATATTTTTTTCAGTTAATGGAGAGCGTGAGTGGTTAAACTGTAGAAACTCATCTAAGGATGATATACTTAAGTGGATGCAACATTTAAAGACACAAAATGGTCCCTCAAGTTTGATACGATTGCGTAAAATGTGGCATACAGATGTACCATCAGTACAGGGTGCTTGGACAACTTTTTTACTGCGCAGACCTGATAATAATTTATTAACTTTTCCCAGCTCTGAACTAGCAAGACCTTTGGATATCAATCTCTCAGCAACAGAAACATTAATTAAACTCTTTAAAATTCAACATGACCTTGCAGATGGCAAACCTGAAGATATAATATTAAATTCAAGGGGAGCTCAATAAACATTTTTATTTAACTTGGTCAATTTGCTTTTTTATAAAAATGAAAACGAAAACGAAGTTATTTTTATTTTATTTATTAAAGATTACAATACAAATAAAAATTATTTCTAACTGAATTTGCAAGGCATAGTAACGAAGACTCACTGGTTGTAGTGATACACCCAGTCTATTGTGGGAATCCAACTCACAACCCCCAGACTGATTGACAGTACACTAACTATTAGCCTACCGGAGCATCCAGAATGTTATAAATCTAACATGGCGTTCGCATTTATGAATTTAAGCATGGCACAATAATTTTACCAGATAATCGAATAAGTACACCTCATACAGTTTTTTTCTGCGTTTATTTCTGTATTCACCTGTCGAACTTTGTTTACGAACATTTAAAACAAATCAAAAGTGATTACTGAATACGAAAAAGGTAAATTTTTTCTTAAAGTATAAGTAATAAAAAATAGTTTGCTATAATAATAAATGGAGAACTGCTATATAACGAATATGCTGTACAGTCCATCATCTAGGTATTTGTCAGCGTCCTTTATTTTAAATGTATTTTATGGGAATCGAATTTATTCCATATAACTTAATTGCGCGAATTTTTCATTTGATTTTTTTTTAAGCTTACTCTACGTACTCTGCAAAAGTTGTCCAAAATTAAAAAGTACTTTAAGGAGATATTCATATATATAATGGAAGCGAATGTCTATATGTTTGTTTCTTTTATGTGCCACAGGATTTTGAACAAGAAACATCGCACTTTGATTGTCACACATAATTGTTGTCGGAGTTTTGGAGTAGTCAGCAAGACCAATTTCGAAGAGAATGTTGCGGTGAAATACTACATCCTTGATTCCTTGACTTAAGACTACGTTCTCAGCCGATCCCCAGTCGGCATCTGTATAACAGATTAAACCATTAGTAGAATTATAACTTAAAACACCTTTTGGATTTTGTTTAAGATATCGCACATCCCCAGAAAATGTTCCTTCTGGGGATGTGTATTGAATTGCGATAGCTTTGACACCGTATGCGCAATATCCGGACGAGATATGACAGCCAGATACATCAATGAGCCAATCAGCGACTGGATAGGTTTTTGGTTTATAAGCATTACATCGTTCCTTCGTATACTTTTCTAAAATAATACCAGCAACAAAGTGGATGTTTGATGGTTTACAATCTCTATCTCCATACCCAAATATTATTAAACTGGACATCTGTCTACATCATCAATACATATGTTGTTTAAGCAACGGTACAATTTCATTACTTTTTCTGATGAGCATGGCAGTAAAATATCGTCGACGTAAATAACTATTAGAACCAGCTCTCTATTTGTCTGCATTGTGTATAAACAATTATCACCTTTACAACGAGCAAAATTAATATTTGGTTTATTTTACGGTGCCAATCTCTACCTGCTTGCTTTAAGCTTACGGACACAATCTGGGTAACTTTTATCTAAAAACATTTCTGGTTAGTACATATACACCTCTTCTTGTAACTCACCACACAAATAGGCCGCCATATCATAAATGTGGTTTAACAGTAATTTCTTTTGTGCAACTATAACATATAACCTTCGTATTGCAGAATATCTTGCAACGAGATAGTAGGTATCGGTGTAGTCGACGTTGTACTTCCGGAAAATCCCTTGTCTACAAGGCGAGCTTTATATGTTTCGATATTTCCCAACGAGTTCCTTTTGGTAACAAATACCCACTAACAATAATATTTTGTCTTTAGGGTTTTTCACTAGCTCCCTCGTGTCGTTATTTTGTAAAGTTTCAAACTCTGATTTCATCGTAACTCCACACATTTTCATTGCTTCTTGCACTGTTTTTGGAACTTCACTTTCAATCACTGTCAATTCATTTAGAGATTCTGGATCTTCAACTATTCGTACCTTTCTCGGGCGACCTCTTCTTCCAGTTCTTTCTAATCGCGGCCTTCCTATTTTGCGTTTAGTACCACAATAATTGTTTACACTATTGTCTTCCTCTGAGCATTCACCATTATCAAATTTATCCTCTTGACCATCGGATTCTATTTTTGGCAATCTGTGTTGTTCTTCTACATCGTTTAATTTAGGACCCTATTATGGTTTACAACTCAACTCTACTTCAGTTGCAATTTAGCAATTTGGTATTATCAATTACAACTCAACCTGTTAAAAATTTTTAAGTTTAACTTACGCTGTTACAACTTTGTTGTGGTATCACCGTTTACAACCCAGTGATTGTGCGGTTAATCAAAGTATGCAAAAAGTACAACTCATCATTAGCAGTTGTTTCAAGTAAATTATTTACGAAAAATGGAAAGCGGATAAATAAAATTTTTTAATTTGTCTTCAAGTACTTTATTTTACAACAGATTTCTAACAAATTTATAGAAAAACAAAAAGTTACAACAAAAAAACAGTTTGAAAAACTTGTAGAACTGGTCCTTTTTTGCAGCCTTTGGTCAAGTCTATAAAAAACGGTTGTACATATTTTAAACATTGTTCTTATTTTTTTTAGTTTAATTATTTAATGATCTTGTAGATTTCTCTTTGTAATTGTGTTGCATTTTATTTATTTGTTAATTTTTTTCAAATAATTAAGGTTATACACGATAACCAAAACAATTGCACGTGGCTGATTAATGCAACTATCGCAGCACAACTATTTGAGAAAGCCAATCAGCCAGTGCGAGAGGGAGACGCAAACCACTTGAATACCCACCGACAAGGACGGCCTGATTGACCTTAAGCGATAATGACAATGACACGCGCACTTGTTCCTCAACCCAAAGCTACTTCACGACTCAACGTAAATATTTACGTGGCCAAAAATTCTATGTATGTCATACGCAGTGTTAAAATTTGTGAAGATTTATCTTATTTTTGAAGTTTTTTTCTATGTGAAGAAGAAGTTTTTTTAACTAAATTTTAGAAATTTTCTGAATATTGTTAGAAGAAGGATTCGATAATAATAATGGGTCAGTGTTTTGGAAATTTTGTGTTCTTGTTATATTAAATTTCGGATATTCTACCAAAAAATGTGGTTGATTGGTTGAAATTGCACTGCAATAATCAAAACAATAATCACAATTTTGTCTATGTTAAGTGTCAGTGTGTTATTCTCGTGTGACCAAGTCTAATACCATGTTTCCACTACAGCCTTTATTCGTATTACGCTCTCTCATTTGTAATTCAAACTCCATTTAATTAGGCATACAAATTTTTGAGAGAGAATTATCTCATTTGTACGTAAAGTTTGAATTACGAACAAATCAGTGTCATCTCTAATCTTTATCGAAAAAAGTAAGACTGTAATAGCACATTTCCAATATTCATGCTTCGCTCTCTCATTCGTGCTTCACACTCCAATCATGTTTGAATCAAGCACATTGCTTTGAGTTGATTCAGTTTGAATCTACTTGCGAGGCATGAATAATTTCTATCTTCTCTAATTTTTATCGCAAGTTTATTTGAACTAGCTCTCTTTTTTACATAAAAATGTAAACAAAGAAAAAAATAAAATTAAATTTGATGTGTAAATATAAATAAATAATCAAATAATTAAAATACAACTTAAAATTAATAAATAAAACAAAAGTATATCAAGTGGTAAAAAACAAAATCGTGAAATAAATTTTAAAATCCAAACAAAACGAAGCACGTATGCGTCGTGGAAATGGTATGATTCGCAATCATGATTCAGGGAGCGAAGCAAGTGCTTCGTTTTGTAGTGGAAACATGGTATTAGTTTGAATTACGAACAAATCGGTGTCATCTCTAATTTTTATCTAATAAAAAAAAGAGAATGTAAGGAATAGAGTTGTCGGATATATTTTGAGATATTTTACCATAATACGTGCAAAAAAATGCCAAACAATGAACTGGTTTTTTTGAAAGTGGTATAAGTCCATTTTTTCGTATATTGAGATATTTAAGGGTTTGCGTTTGAATCAAATTAAATATATTGGTCAACTTTAGTCAATTCGAGTGATAGTTTTTACACTATACACTTTTTAAATTTTATTATGAAATAATAATAACTAATTTTTTTTTTGGAAAAATACACGTTTATTGTAGCTCCATATGGACTAATACCACTTCTAAAAATAATATATTACAAGAAATAAAAACAGGAGCAAATTTAAGTCCATATTTTTATAGACATAAGCTTTACTAAAGTGGATTTTTATGTAAAAAATAATAGTTAAAATGAAGACATTTAAATACACGAATAACCAAGTTTATTAACAGTTAATTTCAGTTATATTAAAAACTAGCTGTGCCCGCCACGTCGTGGGCGTCCTGATAATATTTTGCTCGGTTTTGCTTTGAAAGTATTCCACACCTATTGTAAGATTTACTTATATGCAACTTAATTAAGAAGAAACTTACAATAACAGAATTTTATAGCCACACTCAAGTCGTAGTATGCTTACCAAATTTTAAAAATTAACGCTATATAACAAAAATAATTATTATTATTGTATTTTACAAAATAATCAAATTATACAACACGTACGCGACTTAAAACAAATACAAATTTTATTCAATTGGCTATTTGGCAGTAAGTAATTTATATTTTTAGCGCCATCTGTGTATCAAAAGTTAAAGGTGCCGTGCCGTACTAAGTAGTTAAAACGATCTGTGTTTTAAAATATACAACTTTCAAAAATTAGAGGTGCCATACAGTACTTAGTTCCGCCTTAAGATATGCTGCATATTAGTTTATGTATTTTTTACTTTATAAAAAGTAAAGTATTCATATCCGATTAGTTCAACTGCGTACTTTCACTGATTTTTCTTCACTTTCTAAGATATTTTTGCGGAAAAAAAGTATCCTATATTGGGACCAGGGTACTTAGGTATCCTCACAAAATTTTGTTAAAATCCATCCAGTAGTTTTTACGTAATGGGAACGTCAAGAAAAGCAGACAGACGGATATGAGTTACTATTTTATTATATGTATAGATTTAAAATTGAAAATTACTTCGTTAATTTTCCTTTGCAGTTAACATATTGAAGTATCGTTATATTTATCTCTTTTTATGCTTCTTGAAGTTTTGTAAAGTAACAACATATTAATTTGCTGTGGTTTTTTGGTCTTCCCTTTTTTCCAAATAAAATAATAAATAAATTAAAAAAAAATTCTCGCACTCGGCTTGCTCCTTTGCTTGATTTTAAATTTTATTTGAAATGTGATAATGTGAAAACGAAATGTTATGTTACGTTAGATTTTTTAACAATCACAGCAAATCTTATTTGATTTATTTATTAAAAAATCCAATGCAAATCTTAATACTCAGTATAATAGTGTGAAACGGGCGTTAGTAATATCTGCAGCAGCGTACATTAAAGTAGCAATCAAAAATAATAAGTGCAATAAGAAAATTGTTTAATTATAATTATTAGGAATGGACTTATTCCACTTTGAAAAGAAATATTTGTGCGATAGCATTGTACAGCAAACTGTTTTTTTTTTATTGAAATTGTTTTTATAACAATGGAAAGAAGGAGTCTATAGCTCATTAAAATTGCCGTTAACTCAGTTTTTTTTTTAAAGTGGACTTATACCACTTTAAAAAAAACAGCTCATATATTGTTTTTAGTTTTGGTATTATATTTATAATACTATGAATAATTTCACTAAAAACAATATTCATAACAAATAAAACATACATCGTAAGTGTTTTTTATACAAAATTTATTCTAAAATCAAATCCCAATACGTTTTATTTATTATGAATACGGGTATAAGAATTTACCAAAAATAGCTTCTTAAAAAAAGTTTGATTAGATTTTCTTTAATTTTCTTTGTTTTTTTTAAGTTCTTCTTATTAAGTAATTCCATATCAAACCAACCAAAAAAATTGGTTTCAAATTTACCACTCGCAATTTTATTAAAATTTTTTAAACTTATTTAAATAATAAAAAAATAAGATTTTAATTTATATTTAGTTTTTTTGTAGTAACATAATTAGTACGAATTTTACGTGCTGTTGTGTAAAAAAATCGTTTGTGCATAATTTCATGCAATATTTTTGTTTTCTTTCAAATTATTTCTAAATCTTCGAAAGCTTTTTTAATTGGAATAATGAAGTTTGAAAATCGACAAGTTAGTAGAAAAACCACATAATATGGAAACCCTTGAAAAGAAGCAACTGCCTAATTGAATTAATACCATGCTTCCACTACAACTTGAATTACTTAATTCAATTAGACAGTTGCTCATCTTCTTTACTTCTTTGCAAGGGTTGCCATATTGGGTGATTTTTTGACTAATTTTCAATTAAAAAACCTTTCGAAGAGATACAAGGAATCGTAAAGTAGCTCTGGGTTAAGGAACATGTGTGTGTCAAAGGAAAAAAAGAGAAGAAGAAGAGACACAAATAAAACAAAAAAATGTTGGATAATTTTATACACAAACGATTTCTTGGAAACAATAGCATGAAGTACGCAACTTTCTTAATAATTATATTATAACACAAAAAATAAGTATAAATTCAAATCATACTTTTGTTATTATTTTTAAAAAATGTAAAGTATATGATAGAAATCGATAGATTTTAAAAAGATAAAAAGGTGTGATAAATTTTGATCGATTGTGAAAATCAATTTTGAATATGTATCAAGCTACTGTAGTTTAGAATGTAGACCAGAGGATTACATTTACTAAATAAGAAGAAGAATTTAGAAAATAACATGGAAGGTTAAAAAAATATAATCAAACTTTTCTTAAGAAGCTATTTTTAGTAAATTCTTATACCCATATTCATTATAAGTAAAATGTATTTGAATTTTATTTTAGAACAAATTTTGCATAAAAAAGTATATTTCAAATAAGTTTTATTTATTATGAATATGGTTTTTAGTGAAATTATTC
Organism: Phasia obesa; assembly: GCA_949628195.1. Classification (NCBI taxonomy): domain Eukaryota; kingdom Metazoa; phylum Arthropoda; class Insecta; order Diptera; family Tachinidae; genus Phasia; species Phasia obesa. The sequence continues at coordinate 65,486,443 of OX451219.1, forward strand.
ATAGTATTATAAATATAATACCAAAACTAAAAAATAATAATTTGGCTATTTTTGCACTAATAATAATAAAATATCTTAAATATATCCGAAAACTATATTTCTTACATTCTCTTTTTTACGATAAAAATTAGGAGGTTGAATTACGAATGAAAGAGCGAATTACGAATTAAGACTGTAGTGGAAACATGATATAAGAATGCGCTGTGGAAACAGGGTAATTCGGCAAAGTAATTCAAAAAGCGAATTAAGTAATTCAAGTTGTAGAAACATGGTATCAGAGTTTATTTCATTTTAAATCTTTCGATTATTTTAGTGTCATCACTAGCAAAATGGCAATAAATAAGATTAATTTAGTGGTATCACTGAGAAATGTCATTATGTGAAAGACGAATTCATATTGGGTGGGAGCACTACCGCAAAAAAAAAGCAATTTAGAAAAAATAAAAAGACGAAGTTTGAGGTATGCGTCAAATCCACTGTGTTTACCGTAAGTAATGCAAGTGAAATCATGAAAAATAGTTGGCAGTATGTATTTGTTAATACTTTTTTAAAGCTTTCAACAACATTTCCGAGTTAAGAAAGCAGATCAGAACAACTTGCCAAATAGAAAGTCGTCAGCGATTTCGTCGGTTGTAAAGCTAGCAGCATGTCTATGTTTTTTGCAGAAGGAAACTATCAAAAAGGTGTTTCCTTTTTCTCTCGATTTCCACACATTAATTCCACCAACTTAGCCACCTGTTGTTTGTTTGTAATTCTTTTAAAAATTAAATTAAAAATGAAAAAGAACTATTAAAAGTAACAAGTAAAATACTTGCATTGAGCTTCCTTTCGTATTCCCAATCAAAATGTTTGGGAAAAAATTCTCAAAATATTTGGGAAAAAACTTACGGGAATAAAGATCGAAAATGCCACATTTTTTTCGAACATGCGAGTTTTTTCACAGGGAAATAATTCACGATTGCAACTTTAGGGAAAAGGGAAAAATTTCGAGGGAAAAAAGATTCACGATAGGGGTGAATGTATTTTCGACAAGATATTAGCAGAAAAAGGAGAGCAAAAAATAATTAGCTGGGTTAACGATCCCACCTGGTATGAATTCGTCTTGTTTATATGGAAAAAAATTAAACAAATATTTGACAAAAAATAAGCGTCGTACAAATGTCCACTTAAATTCTTCTACATATGTACACCTTTCTCTAAAATGCTTTCTATAACTTAAATACTCTAAATTAATAATTGGGTTTGTTTTAGCAAAGCAACAATTATTCCAATTATAAATATTTGCTTTAAAACAATAGTTTTACTTTTAAATAAATTATGCGTAGAAGTTAGATGTAAGAAGATGTTGCAAAAAAACCGACATTAGACATTAATAAAACAAAACAATATTTTTAATACTGTTTTTGTTTTTACATGAAGTTTGACTTTTATTAAGGAATGTTGAAGACGGTGGTATACGTTTCACTAAGAAGTTGGTCAGTATAAAAAGCCTATTAGATAGTTGCCCATTTTGTTTACTTCTTTACAAGGGTTACCATATTATTAGGTGTTTTTCCGACTAACTTGTAAGGTATATGATAGAAATCGCTTGTGAATATCATTTTTGAATCTATCTCAAGCTACTGTAGTTTAGAATGCAGACTAAAGGATAAAATTTAAGTAAGAACAATTTTTAAATAACAGAAAATTAAAGAAAATATTATCAAACTTTTTTAAGAAGCTATTTTTGGTAAATTCTTATACCCGTATTCATAATAAATAAAACGTATTTTAATTTTAGAACATGAAAAAACACATTTCAAGTAAGTTTTATTTATAATGAATATGGTTTTTAGTGAAATTAATCATAATATTACCAAAACTGAAAAAATATTTTGGAGATTTTTTGCACTAAATATCAAACTATATCCGACAACTCTATTCTTTATACCATGTTTCCACGATAAAACAAACCACTTGCTGCGCTCTCTGAATCATGATTACGAATCATACTGTTTATACGACGCATACGTGCTTCGTTTTGTTTTGATTTTAAAATTTTTTTGCTTTTGTTACTTTTATTTGTGTTGTATTTATCAATTTTAAGTTGTATTTTATTTATTTGCTTATTTATTTATATATAATCAAAGTTTATTTTGTTCTTTGTGTACATTTTTATGTAAACAAAGAGAGCAAAGAGGGAGTTCCGATAAACTTGCGATACAAATTAGAGTAGAGACAAATTATTCATGCTTCGCAAGTAGACTGAAACTGAATTATCTCAAAACAAAATGCTTCGCTCTCAAAATTTTGTATGGCGAAGCACGTTGATTTAAACATGATTGGAATGTGAAGCACGAATGAGAGAGCGAAGCATGAATATTGGGCTCCGTGGAAACGTAGAAATGTCATAATTCGCTCTCAAAAATTTGTATGACAAATTAAGTAATTCGGTTGAAAATTGAAGGTTGAATTACGAGAGAGCGAATTACGAATAAAGGCTGTAGTGGAAAAATGGTATGAGATAACATCTTGTAAAGATGTTGAATTTTAGCCATGTGATATTCTTATGGAAAGATGTTAACATCTTCGTAAATTGATGTTAGATGACAGTGTAAAAAGCCTATAATAGCATGTTTCCACGACAAAACTAAGCACTTGCTTCGCTCTCTGAATCATGATTGCGAATCATACCATTTACGCGACGTTCTTCGTTTGGTTTGAATTTTTAAATTTATTGCACGATTTTGTTTCTTACCACTTGATAAACTTTTGTTTGTGTTGTATTTATCAATTTAAGTTGTGTTTCATTTATTTGCGTATTTATTTATATATAAACAACATTTTTAATATTATTAAGTTCTTTGTTTACATTTTTATGTAAACAAAGACAGCTAGTTCAGATAAACTTGCGATAAAAATAAGAGAAGAGACAAATTATTCATGCTTCGCAAGTACATTTTTTTTTTTTAAATACAACTCTGCCATTGTAAATTGAGTCGTAAATTGTAAAATATATCCGCGTGTTTTTTAAATATTAAAATAAATATAAAAAGAAAATAAATGTAAAAAGTAGTTTGGTGCATAAAAAAGTTATTAAAAATAAAGAATGTGTTAACATGGAGTCGCCAGCATTCTTTCATTGAAGACCCTTTTTGCTGCGGAAGAGGTAGAGCTGAAATTAAGGACAGCAAATTTCACTCAAGCAATAGTAACTAATTCAAATCTTTACTTTATTATTTTATTCTTAACAGACTACATACATATTTGCATAAGCTAAAATCAACGTCGGGGAATACTGCTGATATCCGCGCAATCTAATATAATTTTAAAAAATCCTTCTCTTTTTACCTACACAGTTATCAAAACAGAAAAATATCGCTTTTTTGCATATGCGCTCGAGGATTAAATATATTCTAATTCCAGTTCTATAAGACCTAAGAACTTGAGCAATAGCTCATTTCAAAGGGAATTTTATACGCTTTATTTTGATAGCAATCATGAAAACAAACTGAAGAAGTTAATTTAAGTGCCTTGTTGATTTGATATGGACTATTATTAAATAAAATTTTATACTTTAGTCCATTTCAAACAAACATCGATTTGTATCATATACCTTACATTTTTTTAAATAATAAAAAAATGAGATTTTAAGTTATATTTAGTTTTTTTGTAGTAACATAATTAGTACGAATTTTACGTGCTGTTGTTTAAAAAAATCGTTTGTGCATAATTTTATGCAATATTTTTGTTTTCTTTCAAATTATTTCTAAATCTTCGAAAGCTTTTTTAATTGGAATAATGCAGTTTGAAAATCGACAAGTTAATAGAAAAACCACATAATATGGAAACCCTTGAAAAGAAGCAAATGCCTAATTGAATTAATACCATGTTTCCACTACAACTTGAATTACTTAATTCGCTCTTTCAATTACCCTGTTTTCACTACGCATTCTTAATTCAATTAGACAGTTGCAAGGCGAATTCATACCAGGTGGAGTTGATTGCCCAGCTGATTGTTTTTTGCTCTCGTTTTTTTGCTAATGTCTTGTCAAAAATACAATGTTTCATATCTGCTAATCTAATGTCAAAATTGTGTTTTGTTGTAGTTGTTGCTCTACTGCTCACACCTGGTATGAATTCGCCTTGGACAGTTGCTCATCTTGTTTACTTCTTTGCAAGGGTTGCCATATTGGGTGATTTTTTGACTAATTTTCAATTAAAAAACCTTTCGAAGAGATACAAGGAATCGTAAAGTAGCTCTGGGTTAAGGAACATATGTGTGTCAAAGGAAAAAAAAAGAAGAAGAGATACAAATAAAACAAAAAATGTTGGATAATTTTATACACAAACGATTTCTTGAAAACAAAAGCATGAAGTACGCAAATTTCTTAATAATTATATTATAACACAAAAAATAAGTATAAATTCAAATCATACTTTTGTTATTATTTTAAAAAAATGCAAAGTATATGATAGAAATCGATAGATTTTAGAAAGGTGTGATAAATTTTGATCGATTGTGAAAATCAATTTTTAATATGTATCAAGCTACTGTAGTTTAGAATTTAGGCCAGAGGATTACATTTACTAAATAAGAAGAAGAATTTAGAAAATAACATGGAAAGTTAAAAAAATGTGATCAAACTTTTCTTAAGAAGCTATTTTTAGCAAATTCTTATACCCATATTCATTATAAGTAAAATGTATTTGAATTTTATTTTAGAACAAATTTTGTATAAAAAAGCACATTTCAAATAAGTTTTATTTATTATGAATATGGTTTTTAGTGAAATTATTCATAGCATTATAAATATAATACCAAAACTAAAAAAAAAATAATTTGGCGATTTTTGCACTAATAATAATAAAATATCTTAAATATATCCGAAAACTATATTTCTTACATTCCCTTTTTTACGATAAAAATTAGGAGGTTGAATTACGAATGAAAGAGCGAATTACGAATTAAGACTGTAGTGGAAACATGATACAAGAATGCGTAGTGGAAACAGGGTAATTCGACAAAGTATTTCAAAAAGCGAATTAAGTAATTCAAGTTGTAGAAACATGGTATCAGAGTTTATTTCATTTTAAATCTTTCGATTATTTTAGTGTCATCACTAACAAAATGGCAATAAATAAGATTAATTTAGTGGTATCACTGAGAAATGTCATTATGTGAAAGACGAATTCATATCGGGTGGGAGCACTACCGCAAAAAAAAGCAATTTAGAAAAATAAAAAGACGAAGTTTGAGGTATGCGTCAATTCCACTGTGTTTACCGTAAGTAATGCAAGTGAAATCATGAAAAATAGTTGGCAGTATGTATTTGTTAATACTTTTTTAAAGCTTTCAACAACATTTCTGAGTTAAGAAAGCAGATCAGAAAAACTTGCCAAATAGAAAGTCGTCAGCGATTTCGTCGGTTGTAAAGCTAGCAGCATGTCTATGCTTTTTTGCAGAAGGAAACTATCAAAAAGGTGTTTCCTTTTTCTCGGGATTTCCACACATTAATTCCACCAACTTATCCACCTGTTGTTTGTTTGTAATACTTTTAAAAATCAAATTAAAAATGAAAAAGAACTATTAAAAGTAACAAGTAAAATACTTGCATTGAGCTTCCTTTCGTATTCCCAATCAAAATGTTTGGGAAAAAATTCTCAAAATATTTGGAAAAAAACTTACGGGAATAAAGATCGAAGATGCCACATTTTTTTCGAACATGCGAGTTTTTTCACAGGGAAATAATTCACGATTGCAACTTTAGGGAAAAGGGAAAAATTTCGAGGGAAAAAAGATTCACGATATGGGTGAATGTATTTTCGACAAGACATTAGCAGAAAATGGACAGCAAAAAATAATTAACTGGGTTAACGATCCCACCTGGTGTGAATTCGTCTTGTTTATATGGAAAAAAAATTAAACAAATATTTGACTAAAAATAAGCGTCATACAAATGTCCACTTAAATTCTTCTACATACATCTTTCTCTAAAATGCTTTCTATAACTTAAATACTCTAAATTAATAATTGGGTTTGTTTTAGCAAAGCAACAATTATTCCAATTATAAATATTTGCTTTAAAACAATAGTTTTACTTTTAAAAAAATTATGCGTAGAAGTTAGATGTAAGAAGATGTTGCAAAAAAACCGATATTAGACATTAATAAAACAAAACAATCAGGCATGTTCTGCATTTTACTTTGAAGTAAAAGTGGTTTGATATCACTTCAATTTGAATGTTTGATGTTCTGCATTTTACTTCTGACGTTTCATTTAATTTTGCTTTCGAACATAAAAGTGTAGTGATTTTGACATGTTCTAGAAACTACTTTTTCATAAAAAGTAGTAGTTTAAAAATACTTCTATGTTTAATAGTGAAATTGGAAACTTTAGGAAAATATGTAAGTATAATTTTTATATATTTATTGTTAAAAATTTAAAAATAAAAAGTTTTAATAAAAATATACTTATTGCAACTAAAAATAAATTAAAAATCTGTAATTTTCTATAGGGGCAAACACAAAAACACCACGCAGGATGCAATTATGTTGCGCTTTATGCAAAATCATGAGTACCTGGCAAAAGGATTCACAAAAGGAGATCGAATAAAAGCGGAGGAGTTATGGAAGGAACTGACCACCGAGTTAAATAGTAATGGCCCTCCAATAAAACACACATCGGGTTGGAAAAAGGCAAGTCATATTCTTTAAATGCACCTATTTATTTTTTAGTGATTTACAATATTTTAACAGGTTTGGATGGATTGGAAGACGTCAGTCAGAAAGAAAATAGCACATAATAGTACAGAGACCAATTATGCGGGATTTTTACAGTTGTTGAAGGCGTTGAAAACGCATTCGATTTCGGCGATCCAAATGACGAGAATGAAATCACAGAATGCGGCGACTTGCCGAATGATTGTGTAGCCTCTAAAAGTAATTGTCCTACTCCGATTGCAAGACCTCAGAGAGAAAAGAGTTTGAATCACTGCATGAAAGATTTCAGAAAGCTCAAACTGATGCGGTGGTGTCAATTGCGCAGCAACTAAAAGAGGTTAATGAAAATAAAGACACCATTCAGCGATCAAAGAATATAAAGCGTGAACTGAAGGACACAAATCATGAGCTGAAACAAATTAGAAAAATTTTGCAAAATAAACAAGAGGAAGAGAAGAGACACCATTTTCGGATGGAACAACTCAGAGAAGAGGAAATACAAATAAAAAAAGGAAATTAGAGCTGGAGGAATTAAAAATGAACTACCAAAGAGGAAATAATATGTGATATAAAATTATGTGCCTTATTAAATTAGAATTTAAGTTTATTTTGTGATAATTGAATTACCGTTAGCCTAAGTATACAACATGTATTTCTTTTAAGTATTTTTTTAGTTCAGTACACGGAATGTGTGTTTTGTTTTTTATATTTTAGAATAAGTGTATAAAATGAATTACATATTGATCTCAGTTTTTATAAATTAAATGTGAAGTACAAAGAATGTGATTTTTAAGTTTTAATAAATAAAAAAGTTTTGTTAAAAAAATAACATTTGATGACTTTCTATTATATAAGTCCATTAGCAATATCATCTCTAATTGAAGAGGCTATAGAATCAGTAAATAATTCGTCCCAATCATCATCATTTTCATTACTGAAATTTATCTCCTCCACGTCCTGTATATTAAAATATCTGCAAATATTATGCAGAGCACAGCATACATTTACGATACGAATTGCTTTTAGAGGCTGGTATGGAAGAATATGAGCAAGGCATCAGAAGCGGCTTTTTAACACATCAATAGTCCTTTCAACTACGTTACGAGCAGACGCATGTTTTTCATTAAATCTTTGTTGGTGCGAATTAGGTTGAGTATCTCTGTATGGAGTCAATAAAAAAGGCTGAAGAGCGTAGCCCGCATCTCCCAATAACCAAATACCTCTTTCTCCATTATCATAACAACGGGAAAAATAATTACGCGCTTTACTGATGCTCCAAATTAAAGAATCGTGACTGGAGCCGGGCGCCGAGCATCGACTACTTTTATAACCATGTTATAATCACAAATCTAGGATAAAGAATTTTTAACTAGCACTATTGATTTAAATTTTCAACTTACAATCATCGCGTTGATACTGTAGTATCCTTTTCTGTTATAAAACAGGTTACCATCATTGTGCGGCTTAGTAATTTCAATATGAGTGCCATCAACGCATCCTATCACACCAGGTATGCCAAACTTTTGCAAAAAATGACGCTTAGACAAGTTACGCTCACTGTCTGTCATGGTCAATTTGATCCACCTCGCGCAAATATGTTTTTCTAAAATACTTAGTACAACATTTAAGACCTTACATGTGGTGCTTCGGCCCAGAGCCACATCACTATCTTTCTCAACGCCACGTTGAAACCCGCCTTCTGCAAAGAATCTCAATGTGGCAGCAAGCTGTATTTGTGCCGGGATGGAAGACGTTGGAAGCCTTGGTTTTACATAATTTAAAAGCATACGAAATGCGTCCTGATTGATGCGATAATACTGTATAAACCTAAAAAAAGAATATAATTATTTAAAATTCCACTGAAAAATACCCACTTACATAGAGTCACTGATTTCCAAAGGATTTGAATGATCTCGCAAAATCCGCCTCTGTAATTTTACATTTGCGAACTCATTTTGTTGCGCCATAGATACTATCAAAATATTCATAATGTATGTATATTTAATTGTTTTTATTTAAAAAATTTTTCATATAACAATACAAATAGTAATTTTATAAACACAACAAACTTTGCTTTTTATATTTTTACGTATCAGCTGTTTTTTCGCAGTTCATTTCGAATTTGAAAATAGAACAGCAAACCACTACTTTTACAGAACATCAAAAATAATTTCATTTTACTTTCATTCTACTACTTTTCTAGAACATGCCTGAATATTTTTAATACTGTTTTTGTTTTTACATGAAGTTTGACTTTTATTAAGGAATGTTGATAGCAAATGAAGACGGTGGTATACGTTTCACTAAGAAGTTGGTCAGTATAAAAAGCCTATTAGATAGTTGCCCATTTTGTTTACTTCTTTACAAGGGTTACCATATTATTAGGTGTTTTTCCGACTAACTTGTAAGGTATATGATAGAAATCGCTTGTGAATATCATTTTTGAATCTATCTCAAGCTACTGTAGTTTAGAATGCAGACTAAAGGATAAAATTTAAGTAAGAACAATTTTTAAATAACAGAAAATTAAAGAAAATATTATCAAACTTTTTTAAGAAGCTATTTTTGGTAAATTCTTATACCCGTATTCATAATAAATAAAACGTATTTTAATTTTATTTTAGAACATGAAAAACACATTTCAAGTAAGTTTTATTTATTATGAATATGGTTTTTAGTGAAATTAATCATAATATTACCAAAACTGAAAAAATATTTTGGAGATTTTTTGCACTAATTATCAAACTATATCCGACAACTCTATTCTTTATACCATGTTTCCACGATAAAACAAACCACTTGCTGCGCTCTCTGAATCATGATTACGAATCATTATGTTTATACGACGCATACGTGCTTCGTTTTGTTTTGATTTTAAAATTGTTTTGCACGATTTTGTTTTTTTACCACTTGATATACTTTTGTTTGTGTTGTATTTATCATGAATATTGGGCTCCGTGGAAACGTAGGAATGTCATAATTCGCTCTCAAAAATTTGTATGACGAATTAAGTATTTCGGTTGAAAATTGAAGGTTGAATTACGAGAGAGCGAATTACGAATAAAGGCTGTAGTGGAAAAATGGTATGAGATAACATCTTGTAAAGATGTTGAATTTTAGCCATGTGATATTCTTATGGAAAGATGTCAACATCTTCGTAAATTGATGTTAGATATCAGTGTAAAAAGCGTATAATAGCATGTTTCCACGACAAAACGAAGCACTTGCTTCGCTCTCTGAATCATGATTGCGAATCATACCATTTACACGACGCATACGTTCTTCGTATGGTTTGAATTTTTAAATTTATTGCACGATTTTGTTTCTTACCACTTGATAAACTTTTGTTTGTGTTGTATTTATCAATTTCAGTTGTGTTTTATTTATTTGCGTATTTATTTATATATAAACAACATTTTTAATATTATTAAGTTCTTTGTTTACATTTTTATGTAAACAAAGACAGCTAGTTCAGATAAACTTGCGATAAAAATAAGAGAAGAGACAAATTATTCATGCTTCGCAAGTACATTTTTTTTTTTAAATACAACTCTGCTATTGTAAATTGAGTCGTAAATTGTAAAATATATCCGCGTGTTTTTTAAATATTAAAATAAATATAAAAAGAAAATAAATTTAAAAAGTAGTTTGGTGCATAAAAAAGTTATTAAAAATTAAGAATGTGTTAACATGGAGTCGCCATCATTCTTTCATTGAAGATCCTTTTTGCTGCGGAAGAGGTAGAGCTGAAATTAAGGACAGCAAATTTCACTCAAGCAATAGTAACTAATTCAAATCTTTACTTTATTATTTTATTCTTCACAGACTACATACATATTTGCATAAGCTAAAATCAACGTCGGGGAATACTGCTGATATCCGCGCAATCTAATATAATTTTAAAAAATCCATCTCTTTTTACCTACACAGTTATCAAAACAGAAAAATATCGCTTTTTTGCATATGCGCTCGAGGATTAAATATATTTTAAATCCAGTTCTATAAGACCTAAGAACTTGAGCAATAGCTCATTTCAAAGGGAATTTCATACGCTTTATTTTGATAGCAATCATGAAAAACAAACTGAAGAAGTTATTTTAAGTGCCTTGTTGATTTGATATGGACTATTATTAAATTAAATTTTATACTTTAGTCCATTTCAAACAAGCCTGATATAGATTCAAAATTTTTTTCACAATCGGTCGAAATTTATCACACCTTTTTCTTTTTAAAATCAATCGATTTGTATCATATACCTTACATTTTTTTAAATAATAAAAATGAGATTTTAGGTTATATTTAGTTTTTTTGTAGTAACATAATTGTACAGCACGTTGTTTAAAAAAATCGTTTGTGCATAATTTTATGCAATATTTTTGTTTTCTTTCAAATTATTTCTAAATCTTCGAAAGCTTTTTTAATTGGAATAATGCAGTTTGAAAATCGACAAGTTAGTAGAAAAACCACATAATATGGAAACCCTTGAAAAGAAGCAACTGCCTAATTGAATTAATACCATGTTTCCACTACAACTTGAATTACTTAATTCGCTCTTTCAATTACCCTGTTTTCACTACGAATTCTTAATTCAATTAGACAGTTGCAAGTCGAATTCATACCAGGTGGAGTTGATAGCCCAGCTGATTGTTTATTACTGTCGTTTTTTTGCTAATGTCTTGTCAAAAATACAATGTTTCATATCTGCTAATCTAATGTCAAAATTGTTGTTTTGTTGTAGTTGTTGCTCTACTGCTCACACCTGGTATGAATTCGCCTTGGACAGTTGCTCATCTTGTTTACTTCTTTGCAAGGGTTGCCATATTGGGTGATTTTTTGACTAATTTTCAATTAAAAAACCATTCGAAGAGATACAAGGAATCGTAAAGTAGCTCTGGGTTAAGGAACATATGTGTGTCAAAGGAAAAAAAGCGAAGAAGAAGAGATACAAATAAAACAAAAAATGTTGGCTAATTTGATACACAAACGATTTCTTGAAAACAATAGCAAGAAGTACGCAACTTTCTTAATAATTATATTATAACACAAAAAATAAGTATAAATTCAAATCATACTTTTGTTATTATTTTAAAAAAATGCAAAGTATATGATAGAAATCGATAGATTTTAGAAAGGTGTGATAAATTTTGATCGATTGTGAAAATCAATTTTGAATATGTATCAAGCTACTCTAGTTTAGAATTTAGGCCAGAGGATTACATTTACTAAATAAGAAGAAGAATTTAGAAAATAACATGGAAAGTTAAAAAAATAAAATAAAACTTTTCTTAAGAAGCTATTTTTAGGAAATTTTTATACCCATATTCATTATAAGTAAAATGTATTTGAATTTTATTTTAGAACAAATTTTGTATAAAAAAGCACATTTCAAATAAGTTTTATTTATTATGAATATGGTTTTTAGTGAAATTATTCATAGCATTATAAATATAATACCAAAACTAAAAAAAAAAATAATTTGGCGATTTTTGCACTAATAATAATAAAATATCTTAAATATATCCGAAAACTCTATTTCTTACGATAAAAATTAGGAGGTTGAATTACGAATGAAAGAGCGAATTACGAATTAAGACTGTAGTGGAAACATGATATAAGAATGCATAGTGGAAACAGGGTAATTCGACAAAGTAATTCAAAAAGCGAATTAAGTAATTCAAGTTGTAGAAACATGGTATCAGAGTTTATTTCATTTTAAATCTTTCGATTATTTTAGTGTCATCACTAACAAAATGGCAATAAATAAGATTAATTTAGTGGTATCACTGAGAAATGTCATTATGTGGAAGACGAATTCATATCGGGTGGGAGCACTACCGCAAAAAAAAAGCAATTTAGAAAAAATAAAAAGACGAAGTTTGAGGTATGCGTCAAATCCACTGTGTTTACCGTAAGTAATGCAAGTGAAATCATGAAAAATAGTTGGCAGTATGTATTTGTTAATACTTTTTTAAAGCTTTCAACAACATTTCCGAGTTAAGAAAGCAGATGAGAACAACTTGCCAAATAGAAAGTCGTCAGCGATTTCGTCGGTTGTAAAGCTAGCAGCATGTCTATGCTTTTTTGCAGAAGGAAACTATCAAAAAGGTGTTTCCTTTTTCTCGGGATTTCCACACATTAATTCCACCAACTTAGCCACCTGTTGTTTGTTTGTAATTCTTTTAAAAATCAAATTAAAAATGAAAAAGAACTATTAAAAGTAACAAGTAAAATACTTGCATTGAGCTTCCTTTCGTATTCCCAATCAAAATGTTTGGGAAAAAATTCTCAAAATATTTGGGAAAAAACTTACGGGAATAGAGATCGAAGATGCCACATTTTTTTCGAACATGCGAGTTTTTTCACAGGGAAATAATTCACGATTGCAACTTTAGGGAAAAGGGAAAAATTTCGAGGGAAAAAAGATTCACGATAGGGGTGAATGTATTTTCGACAAGACATTAGCAGAAAAAGGAGAGCGAAAAATAATTAGCTGAGTTAACGATCCCATCTGGTATGAATTCGTCTTGTTTATATGGAAAAAAATTAAACAAATATTTGACTAAAAATAATCGTTATACAAATGTCCACTTAAATTCTTCTACATACATCTTTCTCTAAAATGCTTTCTATAACTTAAATACTCTAAATTAATAATTGGGTTTGTTTTAGCAAAGCAACAATTATTCCAATTATAAATATTTGCTTTAAAACAATAGTTTTACTTTTAAATAAATTATGCGTAGAAGTTAGATGTAAGAAGATGTTGCAAAAAAAAACCGACATTAGACATTAATAAAACAAAACAATATTTTTAATACTGTTTTTGTTTTTACATGAAGTTTGACTTTTATTAAGGAATGTTGATAGCAAATGAAGACGGTGGTATACGTTTCACTAAGAAGTTGATCAGTATAAAAAGCCTATTAGATAGTTGCCCATTTGTTTACTTCTTTACAAGGGTTACCATATTATTAGGTGTTTTTCCGACTAACTTGTAAGGTATATGATAGAAATCGCTTGTGAATATCATTTTTGAATCTATCTCAAGCTACTGTAGTTTAGAATGCAGACTAAAGGATAAAATTTAAGTAAGAACAATTTTTAAATAACAGAAAATTAAAGAAAATATTATCAAACTTTTTTAAGAAGCTATTTTTGGTAAATTCTTATACCCGTATTCATAATAAATAAAACGTATTTTAATTTTATTTTAGAACATGAAAAAACACATTTAAAGTAAGTTTTATTTATTATGAATATGGTTTTAGTGAAATTAATCATAATATTACCAAAACTGAAAAAATATTTTGGAGATTTTTTGCACTAATTATTAAACTATATCCGACAACTCTCTTCTTTATACCATGTTTCCACGATAAAACAAACCACTTGCTGCGCTCTCTGAATCATGATTACGAATCATACTGTTTATTCGACGCATACGTGCTTCGTTTTGTTTTGATTTTAAAATTTTTTTGCACGATTTTGTTTTTTTACCACTTGATATACTTTTGTTTGTGTTGCATTTATCAATTTTAAGTTGTATTTTATTTATTTGCTTATTTATTTATATATAATCAAAGTCTATTTTGTTCTTTGTGTACATTTTTATGTAAACAAAGAGAGCAAAGAGAAAGTTCCGATAAGCTTGCGATACAAATTAGAGTAGAGACAAATTCTTCATGCTTCGCAAGTAGACTGAAACTGAATTATCTCAAAACAAAGTGCTTCGCTCTCAAAATTTTGTATGGCGAAGCACGTTGATTCAAACATGATTGGAATTGGAAGCACGAATGAGAGAGCGAAGCATGAATATTGGGCTCCGTGGAAACGTAGGAATGTCATAATTCGCTCTCAAAAATTTGTATGACGAATTAAGTAATTCGGTTGAAAATTGAAGGTTGAATTACGAGAGAGCGAATTACGAATAAAGGCTGTAGTGGAAAAATGGTATGAGATAACATCTTGTAAAGATGTTGAATTTTAGCCATGTGATATTCTTATGGAAAGATGTCAACATCTTCGTAAATTGATGTCAGATGACAGTGTAAAAAGCGTATAATAGCATGTTTCCATGACAAAACGAAGCACTTGCTACGCTCTCTGAATCATGATTGCGAATCATACCATTTACACGACGCATACGTGCTTCGTTTGGATTGAATTTTTAAATTTATTGCACGATTTTGTTTCTTACCACTTGATATACTTTTGTTTGTGTTGTATTTATCAATTTGAGTTGTATTTTATTTATTTGCGTATTTATTTATATATAAACAACATTTTTAATATTACTAAGTTCTTTGTTTACATTTTTATGTAAACAAAGACAGCTAGTTCAGATAAACTTGCGATAAAAATAAGAGAAGAGACAAATTATTCATGCTTCGCAAGTACATTTTTTTTAAATACAACTCTGCCATTGCAAAATGAGTCGTAAATTGTAAAATATATCCGCGTGTTTTTTAAATATTAAAATAAATATAAAAAGAAAATAAATTTAAAAAGTAGTTTGGTGCATAAAAAAGTTATTAAAAGTAAAGAATGTGTTAACATGGAGTCGCCAGCATTCTTTCATTGAAGACCCTTTTTGCTGCGGAAGAGGTAGAGCTGAAATTAAGGACAGCAAATTTCACTCAAGCAATAGTAACTAATTCAAATCTTTAATATTTTATTCTTCACAGACTGCATACATATTTGCATAATTTTTGTAGTAACATAATTAGTACGAATTTTACGTGCTGTTGTGTAAAAAAATCGTTTGTGCATAATTTCATGAAATATTATTGTTTTCTTTCAAATTA
The DNA here is from genome assembly GCA_949628195.1 of Phasia obesa. Taxonomy (NCBI): domain Eukaryota; kingdom Metazoa; phylum Arthropoda; class Insecta; order Diptera; family Tachinidae; genus Phasia; species Phasia obesa. Next base: position 65,501,949 of record OX451219.1, read on the forward strand.
TTTCTAAATCTTCGAAAGCTTTTTTAATTGGAATAATGAAGTTTGGAAATCGACAAGTTAGTAGAAAAACCACATAATATGGAAACCCTTGAAAAGCAACTGCCTAATTGAATTAATACCATGCTTCCACTACAACTTGAATTACTTAATTCGCTCTTTGAATTACTTTGGCGAATTACCCTGTTTTCACTACGCATTCTTAATTCAATTAGACAGTTGCTCATCTTCTTTACTTCTTTGCAAGGGTTGCCATATTGGGTGATTTTTTGACTAATTTTCAATTAAAAAACCTTTCGAAGAGATACAAGGAATCGTAGTAGCTCTGGGTTAAGGAACATGTGTGTGTCAAAGGAAAAAAAGAGAAGAAGAAGAGACACAAATAAAACAAAAAAATGTTGGATAATTTTATACACAAACGATTTCTTGGAAACAATAGCATGAAGTACGCAACTTTCTTACTAATTATATTATAACACAAAAAATAAGTATAAATTCAAATCATACTTTTGTTATTATTTTTAAAAAATGTAAAGTATATGATAGAAATCGATAGATTTTAAAAAGATAAAAAGGTGTGATAAATTTTGATCGATTGTGAAAATCAATTTTGAATATGTATCAAGCTACTGTAGTTTAGAATGACCAGAGGATTACATTTACTAAATAAGAAGAAGAATTTAGAAAATAACATGGAAAGTTAAAAAAATGTAATCAAACTTTTCTTAAGAAGCTATTTTTAGTAAATTCTTATACCCATATTCATTATAAGTAAAATGTATTTGAATTTTATTTTAGAACAAATTTTGTATAAAAAAGCACATTTCAAATAAGTTTTATTTATTATGAATATGGTTTTTAGTGAAATTATTCATAGTATTATAAATATAATACCAAAACTAAAAAATAATAATTTGGCTATTTTTGCACTAATAATAATAAAATATCTTAAATATATCCGAAAACTATATTTCTTACATACTCTTTTTTACGATAAAAATTAGGAGGTTGAATTACGAATGAAAGAGCGAATTACGAATTAAGACTGTAGTGGAAACATGATATAAGAATGCGCTGTGGTAACAGGGTAATTCGACAAAGTAATTCAAAAAGCGAATTAAGTAATTCAAGTTGTAGAAACATGGTATCAGAGTTTATTTCATTTTAAATCTTTCGATTATTTTAGTGTCATCACTAGCAAAATGGCAATAAATAAGATTAATTTAGTGGTATCACTGAGAAATGTCATTATGTGAAAGACGAATTCATATCGGGTGGGAGCACTACCGCAAAAAAAAGCAATTTAGAAAAAATAAAAAGACGAAGTTTGAGGTATGCGTCAAATCCACTGTGTTTACCGTAAGTAATGCAAGTGAAATCATGAAAAATAGTTGGCAGTATGTATTTGTTAATACTTTTTTAAAGCTTTCAACAACATTTCCGAGTTAAGAAAGCAGATCAGAACAACTTGCCAAATAGAAAGTCGTCAGCGATTTCGTCGGTTGTAAAGCTAGCAGCATGTCTATGTTTTTTGCAGAAGGAAACTATCAAAAAGGTGTTTCCTTTTTCTCGGGATTTCCACACATTAATTCCACCAACTTAGCCACCTGTTGTTTGTTTGTAATTCTTTTAAAAATTAAATTAAAAATGAAAAAGAACTATTAAAAGTAACAAGTAAAATACTTGCATTGAGCTTCCTTTCGTATTCCCAATCAAAATGTTTGGGAAAAAATTCTCAAAATATTTGGGAAAAAACTTACAGGAATAAAGATCGAAGATGCCACATTTTTTTCGAACATGCGAGTTTTTTCACAGGGAAATAATTCACGATTGCAACTTTAGGGAAAAGGGAAAAATTTCGAGGGAAAAAAGATTCACGATAGGGGTGAATGTATTTTCGACAAGACATTAGCAGAAAAAGGAGAGCAAAAAATAATTAGCTGGGTTAACGATCCCACCTGGTATGAATTCGTCTTTTTTATATGGAAAAAAATTAAACAAATATTTGACAAAAAATAAATTCTTCTACATATGTACACCTTTCTCTAAAATGCTTTCTATAACTTAAATACTCTAAATTAATAATTGGGTTTGTTTTAGCAAAGCAACAATTATTCCAATTATAAATATTTGCTTTAAAACAATAGTTTTACTTTTAAATAAATTATGCGTAGAAGTTAGATGTAAGAAGATGTTGCAAAAAAACCGACATTAGACATTAATAAAACAAAACAATATTTTTAATACTGTTTTTGTTTTTACATGAAGTTTGACTTTTATTAAGGAATGTTGAAGACGGTGGTATACGTTTCACTAAGAAGTTGGTCAGTATAAAAAGCCTATTAGATAGTTGCCCATTTTGTTTACTTCTTTACAAGGGTTACCATATTATTAGGTGTTTTTCCGACTAACTTGTAAGGTATATGATAGAAATCGCTTGTGAATATCATTTTTGAATCTATCTCAAGATACTGTAGTTTAGAATGCAGACTAAAGGATAAAATTTAAGTAAGAACAATTTTTAAATAACAGAAAATTAAAGAAAATATTATCAAACTTTTTTAAGAAGCTATTTTTGGTAAATTCTTATACCCGTATTCATAATAAATAAAACGTATTTTAATTTTATTTTAGAACATGAAAAAACACATTTCAAGTAAGTTTTATTTATTATGAATATGGTTTTTAGTGAAATTAATCATAATATTACCAAAACTGAAAAAATATTTTGGAGATTTTTTGCACTAAATATCAAACTATATCCGACAACTCTATTCTTTATACCATGTTTCCACGATAAAACAAACCACTTGCTGCGCTCTCTGAATCATGATTACGAATCATACTGTTTATACGACGCATACGTGCTTCGTTTTGTTTTGATTTTAAAATTTTTTTGCTTTTGTTACTTTTATTTGTGTTGTATTTATCAATTTTAAGTTGTATTTTATTTATTTGCTTATTTATTTATATATAATCAAAGTTTATTTTGTTCTTTGTGTACATTTTTATGTAAACAAAGAGAGCAAAGAGGGAGTTCCGATAAACTTGCGATACAAATTAGAGTAGAGACAAATTATTCATGCTTCGCAAGTAGACTGAAACTGAATTATCTCAAAACAAAGTGCTTCGCTCTCAAAATTTTGTATGGCGAAGCACGTTGATTTAAACATGATTGGAATGTGAAGCACGAATGAGAGAGCGAAGCATGAATATTGGGCTCCGTGGAAACGTAGAAATGTCATAATTCGCTCTCAAAAATTTGTATGACGAATTAAGTAATTCGGTTGAAAATTGAAGGTTGAATTACGAGAGAGCGAATTACGAATAAAGGCTGTAGTGGAAAAATGGTATGAGATAACATCTTGTAAAGATGTTGAATTTTAGCCATGTGATATTCTTATGGAAAGATGTTAACATCTTCGTAAATTGATGTTAGATGACAGTGTAAAAAGCGTATAATAGCATGTTTCCACGACAAAACTAAGCACTTGCTTCGCTCTCTGAATCATGATTGCGAATCATACCATTTACACGACGCATACGTTCTTCGTTTGGTTTGAATTTTTAAATTTATTGCACGATTTTGTTTCTTACCACTTGATAAACTTTTGTTTGTGTTGTATTTATCAATTTAAGTTGTGTTTTATTTATTTGCGTATTTATTTATATATAAACAACATTTTTAATATTATTAAGTTCTTTGTTTACATTTTTATGTAAACAGAGACATCTAGTTCAGATAAACTTGCGATAAAAATAAGAGAAGAGACAAATTATTCATGCTTCGCAAGTACATTTTTTTTTTAAATACAACTCTGCCATTGTAAATTGAGTCGTAAATTGTAAAATATATCCGCGTGTTTTTTAAATATTAAAATAAATATAAAAAGAAAATAAATGTAAAAAGTAGTTTGGTGCATAAAAAAGTTATTAAAAATAAAGAATGTGTTAACATGGAGTCGCCAGCATTCTTTCATTGAAGACCCTTTTTGCTGCGGAAGAGGTAGAGCTGAAATTAAGGACAGCAAATTTCACTCAAGCAATAGTAACTAATTCAAATCTTTACTTTATTATTTTATTCTTAACAGACTACATACATATTTGCATAAGCTAAAATCAACGTCGGGGAATACTGCTGATATCCGCGCAATCTAATATAATTTTAAAAAATCCTTCTCTTTTTACCTACACAGTTATCAAAACAGAAAAATATCGCTTTTTTGCATATGCGCTCGAGGATTAAATATATTCTAATTCCAGTTCTATAAGACCTAAGAACTTGAGCAATAGCTCATTTCAAAGGGAATTTCATACGCTTTATTTTGATAGCAATCATGAAAACAAACTGAAGAAGTTAATTTAAGTGCCTTGTTGATTTGATATGGACTATTATTAAATAAAATTTTATACTTTAGTCTATTTCAAACAAACATCGATTTGTATCATATACCTTACATTTTTTTAAATAATAAAAAAATGAGATTTTAAGTTATATTTAGTTTTTTTGTAGTAACATAATTAGTACGAATTTTACGTGCTGTTGTTTAAAAAAATCGTTTGTGCATAATTTTATGCAATATTTTTGTTTTCTTTCAAATTATTTCTAAATCTTCGAAATCTTTTTTAATTGGAATAATGCAGTTTGAAAATCGACAAGTTAATAGAAAAACCACATAATATGGAAACCCTTGAAAAGAAGCAAATGCCTAATTGAATTAATACCATGTTTCCACTACAACTTGAATTACTTAATTCGCTCTTTCAATTACCCTGTTTTCACTACGCATTCTTAATTCAATTAGACAGTTGCAAGGCGAATTCATACCAGGTGGAGTTGATAGCCCAGCTGATTGTTTTTTGCTCTCGTTTTTTTGCTAATGTCTTGTCAAAAATACAATGTTTCATATCTGCTAATCTAATGTCAAAATTGTGTTTTGTTGTAGTTGTTGCTCTACTGCTCACACCTGGTATGAATTCACCTTGGACAGTTGCTCATCTTGGGTTGCAATATTGGGTGATTTTTTGACTAATTTTCAATTAAAAAACCTTTCGAAGCGATACAAGGAATCGTAAAGTAGCTCTGGGTTAAGGAACATATGTGTGTCAAAGGAAAAAAAGAGAAGAAGAGATACAAATAAAACAAAAAATGTTGGATAATTTTATACACAAACGATTTCTTGAAAACAAAAGCATGAAGTACGCAAATTTCTTAATAATTATATTATAACACAAAAAATAAGTATAAATTCAAATCATACTTTTGTTATTATTTTAAAAAAATGCAAAGTATATGATAGAAATCGATAGATTTTAGAAAGGTGTGATAAATTTTGATCGATTGTGAAAATCAATTTTTAATATGTATCAAGCTACTGTAGTTTAGAATTTAGGCCAGAGGATTACATTTACTAAATAAGAAGAAGAATTTAGAAAATAACATGGAAAGTTAAAAAAAATGTAATCAAACTTTTCTTAAGAAGCTATTTTTAGCAAATTCTTATACCCATATTCATTATAAGTAAAATGTATTTGAATTTTATTTTAGAACAAATTTTGTATAAAAAAGCACATTTCAAATAAGTTTTATTTATTATGAATATGGTTTTTAGTGAAATTATTCATAGCATTATAAATATAATACCAAAACTAAAAAAAAAATAATTTGGCGATTTTTGTACTAATAATAATAAAATATCTTAAATATATCCGAAAACTATATTTCTTACATTCCCTTTTTTACGATAAAAATTAGGAGGTTGAATTACGAATGAAAGAGCGAATTACGAATTAAGACTGTAGTGGAAACATGATACAAGAATGCGTAGTGGAAACAGGGTAATTCGACAAAGTATTTCAAAAAGCGAATTAAGTAATTCAAGTTGTAGAAACATGGTATCAGAGTTTATTTCATTTTAAATCTTTCGATTATTTTAGTGTCATCACTAACAAAATGGCAATAAATAAGATTAATTTAGTGGTATCACTGAGAAATGTCATTATGTGAAAGACGAATTCATATCGGGTGGGAGCACTACCGCAAAAAAAAGCAATTTAGAAAAATAAAAAGACGAAGTTTGAGGTATGCGTCAATTCCACTGTGTTTACCGTAAGTAATGCAAGTGAAATCATGAAAAATAGTTGGCAGTATGTATTTGTTAATACTTTTTTAAAGCTTTCAACAACATTTCCGAGTTAAGAAAGCAGATCAGAAAAACTTGCCAAATAGAAAGTCGTCAGCGATTTCGTCGGTTGTAAAGCTAGCAGCATGTCTATGCTTTTTTGCAGAAGGAAACTATCAAAAAGGTGTTTCCTTTTTCTCGGGATTTCCACACATTAATTCCACCAACTTATCCACCTGTTGTTTGTTTGTAATTCTTTTAAAAATCAAATTAAAAATGAAAAAGAACTATTAAAAGTAACAAGTAAAATACTTGCATTGAGCTTCCTTTCGTATTCCCAATCAAAATGTTTGGGAAAAAATTCTCAAAATATTTGGGAAAAAACTTACGGGAATAAAGATCGAAGATGCCACATTTTTTTCGAACATGCGAGTTTTTTCACAGGGAAATAATTCACGATTGCAACTTTAGGGAAAAGGGAAAAATTTCGAGGGAAAAAAGATTCACGATAGGGGTGAATGTATTTTCGACAAGACATTAGCAGAAAATGGAGAGCAAAAAATAATTAACTGGGTTAACGATCCCACCTGGTATGAATTCGTCTTGTTTATATGGAAAAAAATTAAACAAATATTTGACTAAAAATAAGCGTCATACAAATGTCCACTTAAATTCTTCTACATACATCTTTCTCTAAAATGCTTTCTATAACTTAAATACTCTAAATTAATAATTGGGTTTGTTTTAGCAAAGCAACAATTATTCCAATTATAAATATTTGCTTTAAAACAATAGTTTTACTTTTAAAAAAATTATGCGTAGAAGTTAGATGTAAGAAGATGTTGCAAAAAAAACCGATATTAGACATTAATAAAACAAAACAATCAGGCATGTTCTGCATTTTACTTTGAAGTAAAAGTGGTTTGATATCACTTCAATTTGAATGTTTGATGTTCTGCATTTTACTTCTGACGTTTCATTTACTTTTGCTTTCGAACATAAAAGTGTAGTGATTTTGACATGTTCTAGAAACTACTTTTTCATAAAAAGTAGTAGTTTAAAAATACTTCTATGTTTAATAGTGAAATTGAAAACTTTAGGAAAATATGTAAGTATAATTTTTATATATTTATTGTTAAAAATTTAAAAATAAAAAGTTTTAATAAAAATATACTTATTGCAACTAAAAATAAATTAAAAATCTGTAATTTTCTATAGGGGCAAACACAAAAACACCACGCAGGATGCAATTATGTTGCGCTTTATGCAAAATCATGAGTACCTGGCAAAAGGATTCACAAAAGGAGATCGAATAAAAGCGGAGGAGTTATGGAAGGAACTGACCACCGAGTTAAATAGTAATGGCCCTCCAATAAAAGACACATCGGGTTGGAAAAAGGCAAGTCATATTCTTTAAATGCACCTATTTATTTTTTAGTGATTTACAATATTTTAACAGGTTTGGATGGATTGGAAGACGTCAGTCAGAAAGAAAATAGCACATAATAGTACAGAGACCAATTATGCGGGATTTTTACAGTTGTTGAAGGCGTTGAAAACGTATTCGATTTCGGCGATCCGAATGACGAGAATGAAATCACAGAATGCGGCGACTTGCCGAATGATTGTGTAGCCTCTAAAAGTAATTGTCCTACTCCGATTGCAAGACCTCAGAGAGAAAAGAGTTTGAATCACTGCATGAAAGATTTCATGAAAGCTCAAACTGATGCGGTGGTGTCAATTGCGCAGCAACTAAAAGAGGTTAATGAAAATAAGGACACCATTCAGCGATCAAAGAATATAAAGCGTGAACTGAAGGACACAAATTATGAGCTGAAACAAATTAGAAAAATTTTGCAAAATAAACAAGAGGAAGAGAAGAGACACCATTTTCGGATGGAACAACTCAGAGAAGAGGAAATACAAATAAAAAAAGGAAATTAGAGCTGGAGGAATTGAAAATGAACTACCAAAGAGGAAATAATATGTGATATAAAATTATGTGCCTTATTAAATTAGAATTTAAGTTTATTTTGTGATAATTGAATTACCTTTAGCCTAAGTATACAACATGTATTTCTTTTAAGTATTTTTTTAGTTAAGTACACGGAATGTGTGTTTTGTTTTTTATATTTTAGAATAAGTGTATGTAAGCTTAAATTATTAAACACTTGTTCTTTTCTTCACGGTCAATTTATTTATGATATGAGTTTTTACATTTATGAACTTAGCAACTAGGACTTATAATACGCACTTAATATAAACATGTATGTTAAATAAGGACAAATATATTTTCATAATACAATAAAATAGTTAACGGTTATTATTTACAAAAGCAAAGAGTCATACCTACGTTAGTGTAATGAAGGAATAGAGAAAATACATAAAGACAGAAACAGACTACAAACAGAATAGAAACAAACTGCATGGACAAAAACTACACTCACAAAAATAAACATATTAGAACAGACACCTAATTGACTAAACTATCTGCATGCGTGCCCAAACATTCCTATAACTCGGCCATCCTGACCATGAGATCTCCCGATCTCATGTTGCTGTACGTCCCCCAAACCACGGGCGTATATTAGAAACGGCCCAAACACCTTTATAAGGTGTGCGTGACTGTTGGAATCCGTCTACGTCTTCGAGTAAGTAGCGATCATTTCTTAACACTTTTGATATTCTGTAAGGACCTTTGAATTTCGGAATTAATTTACGAGATACACCGGCCGTTGAGTCGAAGTTTTTCACCATTACGTAATCCCCATCTGTATATGTTATCGGAGCCTTCCTATGTCTATCAACATATTCTTCGTTATAGGTCTGTAACCTTTTTTGTCTGTCAGCTGCTCTTGACCTTACTAAATCTAAATTTTGTCTTTCCGTTTTGTTCAAATCAACTAGAATCTCGCTTAATAAATCTGAAACCTTTCCACGTTGGCCTACACCAAACAACATTACACTAGGATGCTGTCCGACTGACTTGTGGATTGTATTGTTAAGTGTGTATTCCACTTGTTCGAGTACCTTATCCCAAAAAATACCATTTTCAGGGTTTACTAACTTGGCTAGCATAGGTCCAATTGACCTGTTAACCCTCTCTACCTGACCATTCGCCTGGGGAGATCCAGTAGCTACTAAAATGTGTTTAATGTTATTCTGAACCAAAAAATTTGTGAAATCCTTAGAAGTGAAACATGTCCCTCGATCACTTATAATACATTTAGGTCGGCTGTAAGATCTAAAATAATCTCTTAATGCTAAAATTGCCTCATCTGAGCTAGTCGTTTTTGCTGGGTAAAGTCTAACGAATTTAGTACATGCATCTATTACAACTAGTATGTGTTTTAATTTTCTACCATTATCTACTGGGCCAAAGTGATCGATATGAATTGTATCAAACGGAGTTTCCGGTTTCGGAATACTATGTAAAAATCCCTCTTCCTTACCACGCTTTGACGAATATGCAATACAGTTTACGCAGTTATTTATATGAGTAATAGCTTTCGCCCTAACCTTCGGAAACCAATAGCTCTTAAGAATGAGGTCTGTCATTTTATCTATTCCAACATGTCCCATTTCGTCGTGATATTTATACAAAATGTGTTCTTCCATTTCAGTTGGAACGTAAAATAATAAACTTCCTTCATTAGTTTTTCTGTATAACACTCCATTACGCATCTCAAAAAGACCATGTTCGGACTTCTGTAATTTGTCTTTTAAATCTTTTAATTTTTGGTCTCGGTTCTGACATATAATCAAGTTTTCTTCAAGCGTATTTGACTCAACTACTAATATGTTAGTACACCTGCTAAGCGCGTCAACATGCTGCATTCTATTACCTGCCCTATGCTCTAGTTCATATTCAAAATTTTGCAGCTCTAAGGCCCACCTGGCGATCCTTGGATTTAGTTCCTTTTTATTTAGCGTCATGGTTAGAGAATTACAATCTGTGATAATTTTAAATTTCTTCCCCTGCAAGTATATTCTAAAGCGTTTTAGAGCATAAACTATGGCCAACGTTTCAAGCTCAAAGCTATGATACTTGGATTCTGTATCCGTAGTCCTTTTCGAAAAATAAAAAATTGGATGAAACTTGCCATCGCTTTTTTTCTGCAATAGAACAGCCCCAAAGCCGACTGAACTTGCATCGCAGTGGAGTTCTGTTTCATCTTTTGGACCATAAAGTGCAAGTACTGGGGCCTCCATAAGTTTTTTCTTGAGTAGTTCGAAAGATTTTAGCTCATCTTCTCCAAAAACAAATTTCTTATCCTTTTTTGTTAGGTCATACAAAGGTTTAGCTACTGTCGAAAAATCTTTAACGAATCTTCTAAAATAAGAGCATAGTCCCAAAAAACTTTGTAAAGAATGACATTTATTCGGCACCGGAAAATCTCTAATAGCTTTTAATCCTCTATCATCGGCTCTTATACCCTCTCCATCGATTGTATATCCCAAATATCTAACAGACGTTTGAAAAAATTCACATTTATCGTTTCTTAACTCTAAATTATTATCAACTAAGTGAGTTAAGACCTCCTTTAAAATTTCAAAATGTTCTTCAATGTCAACCGTCGCAATCATTATGTCGTCAAGGTATATTATAATTTTGTTGTCTCTAACCATATCTGAAAAAATTTTGCTCACAAACCTTTGGAAAACCGATGGTGCATTCTTCAAACCAAACGGCATCCTCAAAAACTCGAATTGTCCAAGAGGTGTCACAAATGATGTATACTTAACCGAATCTGGCTGAACAAATACGTGAAAAAACCCATTTTTTAAATCTAATTTTGTAAAATATTTTCGTCCCGAAAGTCTGTCCAACAAATCATCTATTAGAGGAATTGGATAGTTATCTTTTGCAGTAACCTTATTTAAAGTTCTGTAGTCTACACATAATCTTAAATCTCCTGTCTTTTTTCTCACTAAAACAATAGGTGAAGCATACTCCGACTCACTCGGTCTTATGTACCCTTTCTCTAAATACTCATCCAAAAGTTTCTGTAATTCAATTCTTTCTGCATATGATAATCTTCTAGGTCCACAGTTAAAGGGCTTATCATCATTCAACTTTAATGTTATTTCACTATACACCTTAGGTTTGGATGGACGTTCAGGTTGTACATAATAATCATTATAAATGCACTTTAATTTATATAAATCATCATTAGAAATGCAACTACCAACAATAAGATCAAAACTGTCATTTTCCCTGAAATCTATAGACAGAATTGTTTTTTCAAAATCCTCATCATTATTTAGATGTTTACTCTCATTATGTGATACTAACTTAAAACCACCCTTTTTCAAAAAATCTCTTCCTAATACACATTCGTTTGATGTGGTATCATCGGAGACGACAAACAATTCTAAATCAACTATTCTATTACCAACATTTACAAAACACTTTAATTTTCCATAAACGCTCAATTTAGATCCATTTATTCCAAAAAAAATAGTGTTAGAAAATAAAAGATAATTCAAATTAATATATTTCAAAATATTGGATTTCTTCACGAAACTGATAACGCTACCCGAGTCCACTAGGCATTCTAAAGGAAATGTATAATTAAAACTATTGTCTAAAGAAAATTTAAAATACCTTACATATTCATTATTTTCAACAACATGCACCGCTGGTTTTCTTTCGGGGCAATTAGCAACTCGGTGCTCGACACTGCCACACCCATAGCACGATCCCATCTGTCGCTTTGGCTTTTTGCAGTCTGCTGCGAAGTGGCCAATCGAATTGCAGTTGTAACATCTAAACTTGAAAATTTTGTCTTCGACGGCCGGTCTACCACTATTTTGACGGCGTTCGCTTTTCAACTCTATCTTGGACAATGCTTGAAGAAGTTGCTCCTTACTGCTATAGCACTGAAGACTCGCTTGTACTCTCAGTTGGGTGTCAGGAATACCCTCAATAATATGCTCTATAAGCTCATCCTCATCAACTCAAAGTTTTCGTGACAAGATTATCTTTTCGTTGTAATATTCACTAAAGGTTTCACAGTATTTCCACTTGCGGCCTTCGAAGTTTCTACGCATTACAAGTTTATTTTCCTTCTTACAAAAAAAGTCTTCCATTTCATTCAAGATGTTTTTTGTGGTGATATCCATAAAATTTTGTTTGGAATGCAGCCACACTTGAGCTTTACCCTTAAGTTTGCACATTAGGAGTGTTTTCATTGTGCACTCATCAACATTATAAACACTGCTAACATTTTTGAATTGCGTTATCCAGACTTCGGGGAATTGTTCACCTTCGTACTCAGGTACCATATCTTTCAAAACGTTAAATGACACTTGCATTTTGTTTGAGTTTTGAGACTCGACATCTAAATTATTCTTATTAGAATTCGTCTTTTCACTAACTGTCTCCACCTCACGTCTCTTTTCTACGTCGGCCATCATTTTTAGCAATTCATTTTCTTTTCTTAGCAACTCCTTCTCTCTTTTTATTAAATCCAATTCTTTTTTCAAAACACTCGCAAAATCAAGTCCAGTAATTTTTTCCGTTACTTTTCGTTTTGTTCCCGTATGTTCTATTTGCTGTACTTCACTATCATTTGCTTGACGACACTCATTATTATATTCCAATACACACTCATTTTCTTGGCCACACTCATTATTTTCTTCATAACCTACATTTTGGTTTTCCACACGATCATTATTACCACTTTCCTCTAAATTTTCCACAAGCGTTACATAGGACTGGTCATTTAATGCTGTAGGACATTCTCCTCGTTTATCTGCAGGTATTTCATTTAAGCGGACTAGTAACGCACTTTTTGTACCAGTCGATGACAGACCCAATTGTTGTAACCAAAGACGTAATTGAACAATGGTATAGTCTGCTGCATTCACACTGTTTGCTTCCATTATAAAATTGTTGTTTTTAACTTTCACGGGATCACTATATTTTAAATTTTCTGTTTGTCTGTGTTCTTTTTATTATTCCTTAACAATTTTCACTTTTCAAAAGTATATTTTGTTAGAGGAAAAAAAAATTTATTCTTTTTTTTCACGATCCCACTTCTGATGTTGTAAGCTTAAATTATTAAACACTTGTTCTTTTCTTCACTGTCAATTTATTTATGATATGAGTTTTTAAATTTATGAACTTAGCAACTAGGACTTATAATACGCACTTAATATAAACATGTATGTTAAATAAGGACAAATATATTTTCATAATACAATAAAATAGTTAACGGTTATTATTTACAAAAGCAAAGAGTCATACCTACGTTAGTGTAATGAAGGAATAGAGAAAATACATAAAGACAGAAACAGACTACAAACAGAATAGAAACAAACTGCATGGACAAAAACTACACTCACAAAAATAAACATATTAGAACAGACACCTAATTGACTAAACTATCTGCATGCGTGCCCAAACATTCCTATATGTATAAAATGAATTACATATTGATCTCAGTTTTTATAAATTAAATGTGAAGTACAAAGAATGTGATTTTTAAGTTTTAATAAATAAAAAAGTTTTGTTAAAAAAATAACATTTGATGACTTTCTATTATATAAGTCCATTAGCAATATCATCTCTAATTGAAGAGGCTATAGAATCAGTAAATAATTCGTCCCAATCATCATCATTTTCATTACTGAAATTTATCTCCTCCACGTCCTGTATATTAAAATATCTGCAAATATTATGCAGAGCACAGCATACATTTACGATACGAATTGCTTTTAGAGGCTGGTATGGAAGAATATGAGCAAGGAATCAGAAGCGGCTTTTTAACTCACCAATAGTCCTTTCAACTACGTTACGTGCAGACGCATGTTTTTCATTAAATCTTTGTTGGTGCGAATTAGGTTGAGGATCTCTGTATGGAGTCAATAAAAAAGGCTGAAGAGCGTAGCCCGCATCTCCCAATAACCAAATACCTCTTTCTCCATTATCATAACAACGGGAAAAATAATTACGCGCTTTACTGATGCTCCAAATTAAAGAATCGTGACTGGAGCCGGGCGCCGTGCATCGACTACTTTTATAACCATGTTATAATCACAAATCTAGGATAAAGAATTTTTAACTAGCACTATTGATTTAAATTTTCAACTTACAATCATCGCGTTGATACTGTAGTATCCTTTTCTGTTATAAAACAGGTTACCATCATTGTGCGGCTTAGTAATTTCAATATGAGTGCCATCAACGCATCCTATCACACCAGGTATGCCAAACTTTTGCAAAAAATGACGCTTAGACAAGTTACGCTCACTGTCTGTCATGGTCAATTTGATCCACCTCGCGCAAATATGTTTTTCTAAAATACTTAGTACAACATTTAAGACCTTACATGTGGTGCTTCGGCCCAGAGCCACATCACTATCTTTCTCAACGCCACGTTGAAACCCGCCTTCTGCAAAGAATCTCAATGTGGCAGCAAGCTGTATTTGTGCCGGGATGGAAGACGTTGGAAGCCTTGGTTTTACATAATTTAAAAGCATACGAAATGCGTCCTGATTGATGCGATAATACTGTATAAACCTAAAAAAAGAATGTAATTATTTAAAATTCCACTGAAAAATACCCACTTACATAGAGTCACTGATTTCCAAAGGATTTGAATGATCTCGCAAAATCCGCCTCTGTAATTTTACATTTGCGAACTCATTTTGTTGCGCCATAGATACTATCAAAATATTCATAATGTATGTATATTTAATTGTTTTTATTTAAAAAATTTTTCATATAACAATACAAATAGTAATTTTATAAACACAACAAACTTTGCTTTTTATATTTTTACGTATCAGCTGTTTTTTCGCAGTTCATTTCGAATTTGAAAATAGAACAGCAAACCACTACTTTTACAGAACATCAAAAATAATTTCAAAAATAATTTCATTTTACTTTCATTCTACTACTTTTCTAGAACATGCCTGAATATTTTTAATACTGTTTTTGTTTTTACATGAAGTTTGACTTTTATTAAGGAATGTTGATAGCAAATGAAGACGGTGGTATACGTTTCACTAAGAAGTTGGTCAGTATAAAAAGCCTATTAGATAGTTGCCCATTTTGTTTACTTCTTTACAAGGGTTACCATATTATTAGGTGTTTTTCCGACTAACTTGTAAGGTATATGATAGAAATCGCTTGTGAATATCATTTTTGAATCTATCTCAAGCTACTGTAGTTTAGAATGCAGACTAAAGGATAAAATTTAAGTAAGAACAATTTTTAAATAACAGAAAATTAAAGAAAATATTATCAAAGTTTTTTAAGAAGCTATTTTTGGTAAATTCTTATACCCGTATTCATAATAAATAAAACGTATTTTAATTTTATTTTAGAACATGAAAAAACACATTTCAAGTAAGTTTTATTTATTATGAATATGGTTTTTAGTGAAATTAATCATAATATTACCAAAACTGAAAAAATATTTTGGAGATTTTTTGCACTAATTATTAAACTATATCCGACAACTCTATTCTTTACACTTTACACTCTTCTTTATACCATGTTTCCACGATAAAACAAACCACTTGCTGCGCTCTCTGAATCATGATTACGAATCATACTGTTTATTCGACGCATACGTGCTTCGTTTTGTTTTGATTTTAAAATTTTTTTGCACGATTTTGTTTTTTTACCACTTGATATACTTTTGTTTGTGTTGCATTTATCAATTTTAAGTTGTATTTTATTTATTTGCTTATTTATTTATATATAATCAAAGTCTATTTTGTTCTTTGTGTACATTTTTATGTAAACAAAGAGAGCAAAGAGAGAGTTCCGATAAACTTGCGATACAAATTAGAGTAGAGACAAATTATTCATGCTTCGCAAGTAGACTGAAACTGAATTATCTCAAAACAAAGTGCTTCGCTCTCAAAATTTTGTATGGCGAAGCACGTTGATTCAAACATGATTGGAATTGGAAGCGCGAATGAGAGAGCGAAGCATGAATATTGGGCTCCGTGAAAACGTAGGAATGTCATAATTCGCTCTCAAAAATTTGTATGACGAATTAAGTAATTCCGTTGAAAATTGAAGGTTGAATTACGAGAGAGCGAATTACGAATAAAGGCTGTAGTGGAAAAATGGTATGAGATAACATCTTGTAAAGATGTTGAATTTTAGCCATGTGATATTCTTATGGAAAGATGTCAACATCTTCGTAAATTGATGTTAGATGACAGTGTAAAAAGCGTATAATAGCATGTTTCCATGACAAAACGAAGCACTTGCTACGCTCTCTGAATCATGATTGCGACGCATACGTGCTTCGTTTGGATTGAATTTTTAAATTTATTGCACGATTTTGTTTCTTACCACTTGATATACTTTTGTTTGTGTTGTATTTATCAATTTGAGTTGTATTTTATTTATTTGCGTATTTATTTATATATAAACAACATTTTTAATATTACTAAGTTCTTTGTTTACATTTTTATGTAAACAAAGACAGCTAGTTCAGATAAACTTGCGATAAAAATAAGAGAAGAGACAAATTATTCATGCTTCGCAAGTAGACTGAAACTGAATTATCTCAAAACAAAGTGCTTCGCTCTCAAACTTTTGTATGGCGAAGCACGTTGATTCAAACATGATTGGAATGTAAAGCACGAATGAGAGAGCGAAGCATGAATATTGGGCTAATTAAGTAATTCGGTTGAAAATTGAAGATTGAATTACGAGAGAGCGAATTACGAATAAAGGCTGTAGTGGAAAATTGGTATGAGATAACATCTTGTAAAGATGTTGAATTTTAGCCATGTGATATTCTTATGGAAAGATGTCAACATCTTCGTAAATTGATGTTAGATGACAGTGTAAAAAGCGTATAATAGCATGTTTCCACGACAAAACTAAGCACTTGCTTCGCTCTCTGAATCATGATTGCGAATCATACCATTTACACGACGCATACGTTCTTCGTTTGGTTTGAATTTTTAAATTTATTGCACGATTTTGTTTCTTACCACTTGATAAACTTTTGTTTGTGTTGTATTTATCAATTTAAGTTGTGTTTTATTTATTTGCGTATTTATTTATATATAAACAACATTTTTAATATTATTAAGTTCTTTGTTTACATTTTTATGTAAACAGAGACATCTAGTTCAGATAAACTTGCGATAAAAATAAGAGAAGAGACAAATTATTCATGCTTCGCAAGTACATTTTTTTTTTAAATACAACTCTGCCATTGTAAATTGAGTCGTAAATTGTAAAATATATCCGCGTGTTTTTTAAATATTAAAATAAATATAAAAAGAAAATAAATGTAAAAAGTAGTTTGGTGCATAAAAAAGTTATTAAAAATAAAGAATGTGTTAACATGGAGTCGCCAGCATTCTTTCATTGAAGACCCTTTTTGCTGCGGAAGAGGTAGAGCTGAAATTAAGGACAGCAAATTTCACTCAAGCAATAGTAACTAATTCAAATCTTTACTTTATTATTTTATTCTTAACAGACTACATACATATTTGCATAAGCTAAAATCAACGTCGGGGAATACTGCTGATATCCGCGCAATCTAATATAATTTTAAAAAATCCTTCTCTTTTTACCTACACAGTTATCAAAACAGAAAAATATCGCTTTTTTGCATATGCGCTCGAGGATTAAATATATTCTAAATCCAGTTCCATAAGACCTAAGAACTTGAGCAATAGCTCATTTCAAAGGGAATTTCATACGCTTTATTTTGATAGCAATCATGAAAAACAAACTGAAGAAGTTATTTTAAGTGCCTTGTTGATTTGATATAGACTATTATTAAATTAAATTTTATACTTTAGTCCATTTCAAACAAGCCTGATATAGATTCAAAATTTTTTTCACAATCGATCGAAATTTATCACACCTTTTTCTGTATCATATACTTTACATTTTTTTAAATAATAAAAAAATGAGATTTTAAGTTATATTTAGTTATTTGGTAGTAACATAATTAGTACGAATTTTACGTGCTGTTGTGTAAAAAAATCGTTTGTGCATAATTTTATGCAATATTTTTGTTTTCTTTCAAATTATTTCTAAATCTTCGAAAGCTTTTTTAATTGGAATAATGCAGTTTGAAAATCGACAAGTTAGTAGAAAAACCACATAGTATGGAAACCCTTGAAAAGAAGCAACTGCCTAATTGAATTAATACCATGTTTCCACTACAACTTGAAATACTTAATTCGCTCTTTCAATTACCCTGTTTTCACTACGCATTCTTAGGTTAGGTTAGGTTAAGCAGGCAGCTGTAGTACACAGCTCACTTGGGTCCGAGTATTGGTCCCTTTGTGTTACCTGAGGAGAGAAAGAAATAAGAGTAAGAGTATGATGGGGGGGGGGAAGGTAAAGAAAAGAGAGAGATAAGTTAAGAAAAATATAAGTGTCAAAGATAGCATATTGGCCGAGACAGCAAACAAGCGTTTTCATGCCTCGCCGAGTGGGAGTGGGTTGGAGAACCAACCGCAGCTCCTCAGAAAAGAGTTAATTCTTCTTGGTTCCAGTAGTGAAACACAAGATAGGCTCCCGAAATACCGTTGTCCAAGATTTTGAAGTCGTTGGTATTCCAGTGCAGGGCATAGGCAGAGGAGGTGAACGACCGTTTCCTCCTCTTCCTCATCTTGGCAGCTTCTGCAAAAGTCGTTGTAAGGGAGGCCCATTCTTCTTGCATGGGCTCCGAATAGACAATGCCCAGTGACCGTAGATATAAAGTCACGCAGTTGTGTTTTCGGCATCCGAAGTAATGAATCCGTCCTCTTCTGATCTAGTAAGGGCCAGATCGTCCTTGCCGTCAGACAAGTTGACTCATCGGACCATCTGGCCTGGGCCAGGTCATAAAGAGCACGGTTCATTCGTTGCCCGCATGCAGAGAGGGGAATGCCACAATAGACGTCAATGGCGCCATCATGAAGCAGAGTTCCCTTCTTTGCTAGTTCGTCAGCAACATTGTTGCCTAAGGTAGTCCCTTGTCCCCGCACCCATTTAAGGGTGACCGTTGAATTTTCCGCCATCGCATTTAAGGATGTCCGGCATTCCAGGACGAGATTTGATGTGCTGAACACACCTTTTAGGGACATAATGGCAGCTTTACTGTCGGTACAAAACCAGATATCCCTATTCGATATTCTGTGATACCTTAGCCAGTTTGCCGCTTTTTTGATAGCAGATATTTCTGCTTGTAGAACATTACATTCATTTGGGAGTCTGAAACACATCTTGATTCCAAATTCCTCTATATAGACCCCACCTCCAACTCCCACCCCCCTTTTGGAGCCATCTGTGAACACGCAGAGTGAGCCAGGGGGTGGTGGGTGGCCCTCCGTCATGTCGAAATCGAAGTTTCGCATGAAGAAGGGTTTTGGGATGCAGTAGTCTGTAAGTCCGGGAATAATATTCGTAATTCCCAGAATACTGGCATGGCCCCACAGTCTATGGTTCCATGTACCTGTGACATTCAGTCTAACGGCCGTTCTTAGTGCAAGATTCCTGGCTAGCTGGTTTACTGGTAACCAGTTTAGCATAGCAAAAAGTGCCTTCGTCGGCGTTGACCTAATAGCTCCTGTTATTAGGATCGCCATATTACGCAATACTTTCTCTATAATAGAGATATTTGCCCTAGTATCCAGTGCTTTCCACCAGACGATGTTTCTATAGAATAAGGTCGGTTTGATTACCGCTTCGAATAGCCAGTTCGCAATTCTCGGGTTCATTCCCCAAGTCTTGCCTATGGCTTTTTTACACACATATATTGCTGTGATGGCTTTAGACGCTCTAGCCTGGATGTTAATTTTCCAGGATAGTTTACTGTCTAAGATTATGCCAAGATACAAGAGTTAGTCGTATACTCCTCAATACGGGTAGCCTGAAGGGTGGGAGCTTGTATTTTTTTGAGAATAGTACAAGTTCAGTCTTGGCTGGGTTTACAATCAGTCCACACTGTTCTGTCCAGGTGCAGATCATCTTGAGTGCCGCCTCTAATCTTTGTGTGATAGTATCAATATGGACACCAGATACTGCCACCGCTACATCGTCTGCGTATGCGACAGTTTTAAAATTCATGGAGTCCAGATCTTTGAGCAACTTATTGATTGCTATATTCCATAGTAGTGTGGACAATACTCCACCTTGTGGTATGCCCCTTCCCGCTATTTTGGAAATGCTCGCTGAGCCAAATGTAGACGTTATCGTCCTGTTACTTAGCAGGTTCGTTATGAACCTGATGATCGATTGGTGAATCCCCAGCTCTCTTAGAGATAGGGTTATTGCCAACGGTTCGATGTTATTGAAGGCTCCCTCAATATCCATGAAGGCTACCATTGTGTAGTTTTTATGCTCTAGCGACTTCTCAATATGTCCCACGAGCGAGTGTATTGCTGTCTCAACAGATTTGCCCTTCGTATAAGCGTGTTGGGATGGCGAAAGGAGATGCCTGTCGATTGTCATTCTCAAATGAATATCGATAAGTCTCTCCAGCGTTTTGAGCAAAACGGATGTTAGACTGATTGGCCTAAAATCCTTTGCTTTCGTGTGTGATGATTTCCCTCCTTTGGGAATAAATATCACATTGCATTTAGTCCATTGGTCCGGGATATGGGACAATGATAAACAGGCTCTATATATCGGTAGGAGCCAAGTTGTCACCAGATCTAGGTTGTTTTGTAGATCAGCAGGAATTATACCATCCGGGCCCGGAGACTTATAAGGATGGAAGCTTTTAATCGCCCAGTGCAACCTATCCGTGTCTATGTTCACGGCATTCAGTGTCCGGCTTGTTTGGGTAGAACTGTATTGTACTCCCGAAGTTGATCGACATCCTGGGATGTGGGTGTCCATCAGGACTTCCAGTGACTCCTGTGCACTGGTGGTCCAATTGCCGTCTGATTTCTGGATATATCCAGGAATTGACGCTTGTTTGGCAAGTACTTTGCGCAATCTGCTAGCCTCAGAAAAACTTTCAATGCCACTGCAGAAGTCTTACCAGGATTCACGTTTTGCGCTTCTAACTTGATTCTTAAATTTGTTCACAGAGGATTTGTAGAGTGACCAGTTCCCTGTCCTCTTAGCCTCGTTGAAAAGTTTGCGGCAGATCTTACGAGATTCCGCTATTTCCGTTGACCACCATGTTGGTCTGCGATTCGAACGCTGAATCGACGGTCTGCAGGACTTATTCGTTGCATCTCTAAATGCGTTGGTAAGTCTATTCACAGCATCTTCGATGTGCGTGGTATCCCGAATAGTTGTGGGAGGATTAAGTTTATTTGAAAGGAGCATTTTCTGTTTCTCCCAATCCGTCTTACGTCTATTGATGTAAGCGACGGTCCTAGCTTTCTTCCTAACAATGGAAAAGACAAGATAACGATGATCGGAGAAAGAACAGTCTGTAGAGACTCTCCAATTTTCGATTAAAAATGCATGGTGCAGGCTGACAAGCGTGATGTCCAGCACCTCCTGTCTATTTGATACAACAAAAGTGAGTTAAGAACCCCTATTTGCGACTACTAGATCATTATTTAATATAAAATCAAGGATACACTCACCTCTGTTGTTGGTATCGGAGCTACCCCAAATATGGTGATGTGCATTTGCGTCGGCCCCTATTATTGTAGGGATGTTTTTGGCCCTCGCTGCTCTGGCCATTTTCCTGACCAAGTTATTGGGTGGAGATTTTTCTTGGTCATGCGGTATGTATGCAGAGGTTATCCACACCGCAGATTCTGCCTCTTCCCACACTGCAGTCACCGAATCTTCATCACTATAATCAGATAGAATGAAGATATTAAGGTGATCTTTTGCTAAAATACAGGATCTAATAGTTTTGTTATTGTTACCTGAAGTTGCTGCATACAGTAGTTTGTAGCCTTGTGCATTAAGTCCACATATTACGCCATTGTTGACCCATGGCTCCTGGATTAATACGATGTCTTCGCCTCGATCTGCGAGACGAAGAATTAATGCAGCGGACGCTGCCTTAGAGTGGTGGAGGTTGATCTGAATCACCTTCACCATCTCTGTCTGGATCATAGATGACAGTGACGTCGATGTCCTCCGGATCAGAGTCCAGGAGCACATCTTCGTCATCCTCCGCAACACCCAGACGCTCGAAGAGCTCGCCAACCAGACCTGAGTCTGATTGTGAACCCTCCGTGGCTACTGAGCTCGCGGTGTCATCTATCTCCGCAGTTGTTGTTGGTGGTTGTTGGCTTGTGCTGTCAGCCACATCATCAGATTGCGACCCTTCCAATTGGTTGTAGGAGGTGCTGGGGTTGGCTTTGTCATCACCACGGTAGATGCTCAGCTTGAGACTATCATAACCATAGAATATCTTACCTTGCCTCTTCCGTAGTGGTGACAACGATTCTTTGTTAAGAACCACCACTGCCTTCCTAGTCAACCCATCCGGTTCGGAAACCTTCACTACCTTCCAGTCACTGGTCGGTAGATCGGCTTTTCCTCTCCGGATGATCGACAGGATCGTCGCAGGGTTGTGTGGTTCCCTGGGGATGATTGCGATGGATCTCGGCCTTCGTGGTATATCGCTGACCGGGACCGCATCCAATCTTGCACCGGGCCACACTTCCCCTAAGGATGTGATTGCCAGTTTGAGCTGTAATGCTGAACTCTCACTTGTGCATGATAGCAGCTTAATGTGACCTTGAAACCAGCCAGCGTCTACATTTTGAGGCGCTGAACAGGTTTCATCATTTAAAAAGTTTTCCAGCAATTTGAGACGGATCATCTCCCATTTCTCACGAGAGATAGCCCCGTCACAGTTGCTATTGTCAATAATAGCCCTTATCAGTGGATCTTTAGCAACCTCACTGTAAGGTCTATTTATGACCCTGGATGATGGATTTATTAATGTTTTTGGACGTTTGATGTCCGGTTGTAGGTTATGCTGCTGCATCTTCTCCTCCCCCGATCGTTGCCTTTTGGGTGCTGCGGATGTAGATGGTTTTTCTACATCTGCAACAGGTTTGGAGCTTTCAGCAGCAGCCAGATGGGTTTTTGCCCAAGATAGGGAGGATTTCTCCTCCGGGGTTAGTTTGTCGACTGGCGAGTTGCCAAGTCTGTCGACTAGACGTTGGGCGGCGCGCCCTTCGATAAAGGCCCTCTTGGATGTATTTTTGCGGTCTTTGGGGGCAATTTTTACAGCCGTTTGGGCGGGGGGTCGTAGCACATCTGAGCCTGTAGGGGTTTCCACAGGTAAAGATGGTACAATTACCGCTGGGTTGTCCACGACAGTAGCCGTGGCACCCAAAGCAGGGGTTTCTGCCGAATAATCGAGTGGTACCTCGTTGGTTTTGTCCACAGCATCAACCTTAGGTTGGTTTGCTGGGACAGAATTGCAGTTGGCGGGCGAGATTTTCCCCTGCTCGCTTCCTGCTGTATTTTGTTTTGGTTTTTTTATGTTTTTATTAGTGTTTTTCATGTTGTTCCCACGAGTGAGCGCGTAAAGGGTCGACGATTCATGCAGTGACGGCGTACATGGATTAGGCAACTGAAAATACAACCAACCCGTGCCTTGGCGTCGGAGGGGAGCTGTTAGGAACTAGTCTTCTTTAACCACTGACTAGCCATCCAGGTTCTCAGCACTGCTACCTTCACCTTAACCATACAAGTGGTGTCAATTTTGGTCCGCGGGTTGGATTGAAACCAGGTCCCCTGTCTATTTAGAATGCGAGCCACCTCTCTGGACCACTTGTGCAGTGTATCCAGGGAAGTGACTGGCATTTCTGACTCATCCTAAGCATTGTACCATTATGGGTGAATGGTTGCCCTGCTCAAGATATGCCAGAGAAACAAGGGTTGGTCCCACCCAGCCTAGCAGTGTCTAGACCTTGTGCAACTGCTTAGCAGAATTCACAAAGCCCAGACCCCGCCCGAGCTTTGTCAGACCTCCTGTGGCCATATGGTGGTGTGACACAGGAGATCCGTACATACGCTCGCCCCTATCCGCCACCTGGGGACGCGTCCGATGGGAGACTGACAACTCCACACGAACTACGCATTCTTAATTCAATTAGACAGTTGCAAGGCGAATTCATACCAGGTGGAGTTGATAGCCCAGCTGATTGTTTTTTGCTCTCGTTTTTTTGCTAATGTCTTGTCAAAAATACAATGTTTCATATCTGCTAATCTAATGTCAAAATTGTGTTTTGTTGTAGTTGTTGCTCTACTGCTCACACCTGGTATGAATTCACCTTGGACAGTTGCTCATCTTGGGTTGCAATATTGGGTGATTTTTTGACTAATTTTCAATTAAAAAACCTTTCGAAGAGATACAAGGAGTCGTAAAGTAGCTCTGGGTTAAGGAACATATGTGTGTCAAAGGAAAAAAAGAGAAGAAGAAGAGATACAAATAAAACAAAAAATGTTGGATTATTTTATACACAAACGATTTCTTGGAAACAATAGCATGAAGTACGCAACTTTCTTAATAATTATATTATAACACAAAAAATAAGTATAAATTCAAATCATACTTTTGTTATTATTTTAAAAAAATCCAAAGTATATGATAGAAATCGATAGATTTTAAAAATGTGTGATAAATTTTGATCGATTGTGAAAATAAGTTTTGAATATGTATCAAGCTACTGTAGTTTAGAATTTAGGCCAGAGGATTACATTTACTAAATAAGAAGAAGAATTTAGAAAATAACATGGAAAGTAAAAAAAATGTAATCAAACTTTTCTTAATAAGCTATTTTTAGTAAATTCTTATACCCATATTCATTATAAGTAAAATGTATTTGAATTTTATTTTAGAACAAATTTTGTATAAAAAAGCACATTTCAAATAAGTTTTATTTATTATGAATATGGTTTTTAGTGAAATTATTCATAGCATTATAAATATAATACCAAAACTAAAAAAAAATAATTTGGCGATTTTTGCACAAATAATAAAATATCTTAAATATATCCGAAAACTATATTTCTTACATTCTCTTTTTTACGATAAAAATTAGGAGGTTGAATTACGAATGAAAGAGCGAACTACGAATTAAGACTGTAGTGGAAACATGATCTAAGAATGCGTTGTGGAAACAGGGTAATTCGACAAAGTAATTCAAAAAGCGAATTAAGTAATTCAAGTTGTAGTGGAAACATGGTATCAGAGTTTATTTCATTTTAAATCTTTCGATTATTTTAATGTCATCACTAGCAAAATGGCAATAAATAAGATTAATTTAGTGGTATCACTGAGAAATGTCATTATGTGAAAGACGAATTCATGTCGGGTGGGAGCACTACCGCAACAGCTACAACAAAACAAAAACTGACATTCTACTAGCATATATAAAACAATCACCCTTATCGTGAATGTCAAGGGAATACATTTTTAGGGAATAATTTTTTTATTTCTATGAACAATAAATTGGCGTCGCCAATGTTTAGGGAATAAAATAAACATCTGTGCAATTCGAACATTCTATTGTGAATTAATCCCATTTTATTTTGTACGCGTATTATTATAAATTTTTAATAAATTCAGAAAAACGCATAATAGTAGTAAGAATAAAAAAGCAATTTAGAAAAAAGAAAAAGACGAAGTTTGAGGTATGCGTCAAATCCACTGTGTTTACCGTAAGTAATGCAAGTGAAATCATGACAAATAGTTGGCAGTATGTATTTGTTAATACTTTTTTAAAGCTTTCAACAACATTTCCGAGTTAAGAAAGCAGATCAGAAAAACTTGCCAAATAGAAAGTCGTCAGCGATTTCGTCGGTTGTAAAGCTAGCAGCATGTCTATGCTTTTTTGCAGAAGGAAACTATCAAAAAGGTATTTCCTTTTTCTCGGGATTTCCACACATTAATTCCACCAACTTAGCCACCTGTTGTTTGTTTGTAATTCTTTTAAAAATCAAATTAAAAATGCAAAAGAACTATTAAAAGTAACAAGTAAAATACTTGTATTGAGCTTCCTTTCGTATTCCCAATCAAAATGTTTGGGAAAAAATTCTCAAAATTTTTGGGAAAAAACTTACGGGAATAAAGATCGAAGATGCCACATTTTTTTCGAACATGCGAGTTTTTTCACAGGGAAATAATTCACGATTGCAACTTTAGGGAAAAGGGAAAAATTTCGAGGGAAAAAAGATTCACGATAGGGGTGAATGTATTTTCGACAAGACATTAGCAGAAAAAGGAGAGCAAAAAATAATTAACTGGGTTAACGATCCCACCTGGTATGAATTCGTCTTGTTTATATGGAAAAAAATTAAACAAATAAACTAAAAATAAGCGTCATACAAATGTCCACTTAAATTCTTCTACATACATCTTTCTCTAAAATGCTTTCTATAACTTAAATACTCTAAATTAATAATTGGGTTTGTTTTAGCAAAGCAACAATTATTCCAATTATAAATATTTGCTTTAAAACAATAGTTTTAATTTTAAATAAATTATGCGTAGAAGTTAGATGTAAGAAGATGTTGCAAAAAAACCGACATTAGACGTTAATAAAAGAAAACAATATTTTTATTACTGTTTTTGTTTTTACATGAAGTTTGACTTTTATTAAAGAATCTTGATAGCAAATGAAGACGGTGGTATACGTTTCACTAAGAAGTTGATCAGTATAAAAAGCCTATTAGATAGTTGCCCATTTTGTTTACTTCTTTACAAGGGTTACCATATTATTAGGTGTTTTTCCGACTAACTTGTAAGGTATATGATAGAAATCGCTTGTGAATATCATTTTTGAATCTATCTCCTACTACTGTAGTTTAGAAAGCAGACTAAAGGATAAAATTTAAGTAAGAACAATTTTTAAATAACAGAAAATTAAAGAAAATGTTATCAAACTTTTTTAAGAAGCTATTTTTGGTAAATTCTTATACCCGTATTCATAATAAATAAAACGTATTTTAATTTTATTTTAGAACATGAAAAAACACATTTCAAGTAAGTTTTATTTATTATGAATATGGTTTTTAGTGAAATTAATCATAATATTACCAAAACTGAAAAAATATTTTGGAGATTTTTTGCACTAATTATCAAACTATATCCGACAACTCTATTCTTTACACCATGTTTCCACGATAAAACAAACCACTTGCTGCGCTCTCTGAATCATACATGCTTCGTTTTATTTTGATTTAAAATTTTTTTTTGTTTTTTTACCACTTGATATACTTTTGTTTGTGTTGTATTTATCAATTTTAAGTTGTATTTTATTTATTTATATATAATCAAAGTTTATTTGGTTCTTTGTGTACATTTTTATGTAAAAAAAAGCAAAGAGAGAGTTCCGATAAACTTGCGATAAAAATTAGAGTAGAGACAAATTATTCATGCTTCGCAAGTAGACTGAAACTGAATTATCTCAAAACAAAGTGCTTCGCTCTCAAACTTTTGTATGGCGAAGCACGTTGATTCAAACATGATTGGAATGTAAAGCACGAATGAGAGAGCGAAGCATGAATATTGGGCTAATTAAGTAATTCGGTTGAAAATTGAAGATTGAATTACGAGAGAGCGAATTACGAATAAAGGCTGTAGTGGAAAATTGGTATGAGATAACATCTTGTAAAGATGTTGAATTTTAGCCATGTGATATTCTTATGGAAAGATGTCAACATCTTCGTAAATTGATGTTAGATGTCAGTGTAAAAAACGTATAATAGCATGTTTCCACGACAAAACGAAGCACTTGCTTCGCTGTCTGAATCATGATTGCGAATCATACCATTTACACGACGCATACGTGCTTCGTTTGGTTTGAATTTTTAAATTTAATGCACGATTTTGTTTCTTACCACTTGATATACTTTTGTTTGTGTTGTATTTATCAATTTAAGTTGTGTTTTATTTATTTGCGTATTTATTTATATATAAACAACATTTTTAATATTATTAAGTTCTTTGTTTACATTTTTATGTAAACAAAGACAGCTAGTTCAGATAAACTTGCGATAAAAATAAGAGAAGAGACAAATTATTCATGCTTCGCAAGTGGATTTTTTTTAATACAACTCTGCCATTGTAAATTGAGTCGTAAATTGTAAAATATATCCGCGTGCTTTTTTAAATATTAAAATAAATATAAAAAGAAAATAAATGTAAAAAGTAGTTTGGTGCATTAAAAAAGTTATTAAAAATAAAGAATGTGTTAACATGGAGTCGCCAGCATTCTTATATTGAAGACCCTTTTTGCTGCGGAAGAGGTAGAGCTGAAATTAACGACTGCAAATTTCACTCAAGCAATAGTAACTAATTCAAATCTTTACTTTATTATTTTATTCTTCACAGACTACATACATATTTGCATAAGCTAAAATTAACGTCGGGGAATACTGCTGACATCCGCGCAATCTGTTCGGAAGACCTGCTGGAGAAGTACAATGAGGAAGGTAGATGAGAAAAATATGATGTTGCAGGGAACGATTGAATTTCAAAAAAGCCTACGAATGGCAGTAGAACGCAATCATCATTGAGCGAATAAAAATATTTAAATATGTAAAATTATATATTAAATAAATATGTATAAACTAATTTTAAAATGTATTTTATTAAATATAAATATTGAAATATAATAAATATTGAATCTGTTTCTTAGTCAGCTGTGAGGGGTTTATTCATCTAGTTTGAGTAGTCATTTTTGATTAATTTTGATGATTGCTCAATTAACGGTCACTGTTCTTGTAGGGATCTGAATCATCTCAAAACAAAGTGCTTCGCTCTCAAAATTTTGTATAGCGAACAGTGTGATCATTTTGGTATTTTTGCAGCTAAATTCAGCATTATTTTTTTCAATTTAGCTGCAATTTTTTCATTTAGCAGTTAGCATTATTTTAGCATTTTTAAATTACGTATTTAGCATTTTTTCGAATTTTTAATTTTATAAAACTCAAACAATCACTTGGTCTTAGTTAAAAATCTACTTGCGCGAATTCAAGCTGTTTTATGCTTTGACTGAAACACGAACACAGTTGGAGTGTACAAATAAAATATAGAATTTTTTAACGTATACTTCTTAAGAAATACAAAAAACCACTAGAACTAAAAGAACATAAAACAAACTGACACTACAAAAACTGCAACACACAACGAACCCCGAGACAGTTGGTCGTCTCGTTTGCCCTCCAACCTTGTCGTAGCACTTCCTTTCAAATTTTGTTCTACGACCCACTAAAAAAAACTGAACCAATTCTCCTCTTACCTCTCCATCATTGCCTTTTTCATCATTTAATTAACTCAACATAAGTTTTCGCACGTAATTACAAATAAACATTTATTTAATGTATAAAAGGTATTAACAATTAAAATAACAATAAAAATTAAAAATTATAAATAAAAGAATAATAAATAATAAAAAAATAAATAAAAAATATTCTAAATGTAACAAACAAATGTGTAAAGTTACTAAAACAACTATCACGATACAGACACTTTATAAAAAAATAAGTATAAAAGGTATTAACAATTAAAATAACAATAAAAATTAAAAATTATAAATAAAAGAATAATAAATAATAAAAAATAAAAAAAAATAAATAAAAAATATTCTAAATGTAACAAACAAATGTGTAAAGTTACTAAAACAACTATCACGATACAGACACTATAACAAAAATTTTTTCCTTTTTAGGGCTCAAGCTATTGCTATGCTTTTTTTTCAAAAATTAGCTATGATTATTATATTAATATAAAAGAGCTCTCTGAGGCTTATATTTTTCTCTGTCGCTGTGCAGATCAGTTATTAAATTTGTCGGGATTCGCTTAAGCTCTATTGGATATCTTTTGTATAGGAGATATTCACTTTATACTATGTTTTTGTTAGGACTTAAAACATTTAAAAAAAACTAACACACTCACGTAATTCTTACAACAAAGTCACAAAAGACACAACTACTCTTAAGATTAAATTAATATATGTATTTAGATAAAATTTTCTTCTGCAAAGTTTTTAATAGTTTTGCTAGTAATCATTTTAAATTCTTTTTCGGGCAAGGACACTTCACTATCATGATCATTCCTTTTCTTTTTGTATATTGAAGTCCACCACTTATCTTGGCTTAATTTTTTTATGACTTTAATTTGCTGGAGAAGTACAATGAGGAAGGTAGATGAGAAAAATATGATGTTGCAGGGAACGATTGAATTTCAAAAAAGCCTACGAATGGCAGTAGAACGCAATCATCATTGAGCGAATAAAAATATTTAAATATGTAAAATTATATATTAAATAAATATGTATAAACTAATTTTAAAATGTATTTTATTAAATATAAATATTGAAATATAATAAATATTGAATCTGTTTCTTAGTCAGCTGTGAGGGGTTTATTCATCTAGTTTGAGTAGTCATTTTTGATTAATTTTGATGATTGCTCAATTAACGGTCACTGTTCTTGTAGGGATCTGAATCATCTCAAAACAAAGTGCTTCGCTCTCAAAATTTTGTATAGCGAACAGTGTGATCATTTTGGTATTTTTGCAGCTAAATTCAGCATTATTTTTTTCAATTTAGCTGCAATTTTTTCATTTAGCAGTTAGCATTATTTTAGCATTTTTAAATTACGTATTTAGCATTTTTTCGAATTTTTAATTTTATAAAACTCAAACAATCACTTGGTCTTAGTTAAAAATCTACTTGCGCGAATTCAAGCTGTTTTATGCTTTGACTGAAACACGAACACAGTTGGAGTGTACAAATAAAATATAGAATTTTTTAACGTATACTTCTTAAGAAATACAAAAAACCACTAGAACTAAAAGAACATAAAACAAACTGACACTACAAAAACTGCAACACACAACGAACCCCGAGACAGTTGGTCGTCTCGTTTGCCCTCCAACCTTGTCGTAGCACTTCCTTTCAAATTTTGTTCTACGACCCACTAAAAAAAACTGAACCAATTCTCCTCTTACCTCTCCATCATTGCCTTTTTCATCATTTAATTAACTCAACATAAGTTTTCGCACGTAATTACAAATAAACATTTATTTAATGTATAAAAGGTATTAACAATTAAAATAACAATAAAAATTAAAAATTATAAATAAAAGAATAATAAATAATAAAAAAATAAATAAAAAATATTCTAAATGTAACAAACAAATGTGTAAAGTTACTAAAACAACTATCACGATACAGACACTATAACAAAAATTTTTTCCTTTTTAGGGCTCAAGCTATTGCTATGCTTTTTTTTCAAAAATTAGCTATGATTATTATATTAATATAAAAGAGCTCTCTGAGGCTTATATTTTTCTCTGTCGCTGTGCAGATCAGTTATTAAATTTGTCGGGATTCGCTTAAGCTCTATTGGATATCTTTTGTATAGGAGATATTCACTTTATACTATGTTTTTGTTAGGACTTAAAACATTTAAAAAAAACTAACACACTCACGTAATTCTTACAACAAAGTCACAAAAGACACAACTACTCTTAAGATTAAATTAATATATGTATTTAGATAAAATTTTCTTCTGCAAAGTTTTTAATAGTTTTGCTAGTAATCATTTTAAATTCTTTTTCGGGCAAGGACACTTCACTATCATGATCATTCCTTTTCTTTTTGTATATTGAAGTCCACCACTTATCTTGGCTTAATTTTTTTATGACTTTAATTTGCTAGTCACTTTATAAAATAGTTGAAATTTAAAACTTACCTGGCTATTTTCATTCCTGCTCTTGGGAATGCCAATTTTGGACTTCACTTCCCAGAATAGCCAGCTGAAATAAACGTATTATTTTACAGAAATTTAAATTTTCCACCTTGTGTATTTATTCTTACTTTTTCTTAAAATATGCACAACACTTAATTCCTTTATTTTTTTAAGTATGGTTTTTAGCACAAAGTTTTTAATTTACAATTCTGATCGTTTTATCTAACGTCTGTCTTTGCCGAATTCAAATGTTTAAATGACAAAGATCCTGCTTGTCTACCTAATTCCATTCGATTTTTAATATAATTTTCTTTTCCCGCCAAGAGCCATCTTCTTTTAAGAAATTAAAGAGGTAAAGAATAAAAACAATTTTAAGTATTTTAGCAAGAAACGTATTTTCATTCGTAAATTTTATCTATTTTGTCTTGCAGTTTAATTCTTTAATTTCCTGAATAAAAATGCACCCAGTAAACTTTTGCTATAGTTGTGCTGCCAAATTTACATAAATACTATTATACTAGACACAACTCATTACATGCACTACACAGATTAAACCTTATTATGTTTTATTATATCATATGTAAATATAATTAATCTTAGCAGGCTATTTCATCGGACATGGACAATTGGACAACGAATACCATTACATGTCAGTATATAACATAAATTTAGACAATAAAAGTAATCTAATTATTCTATATAGACATCCAACAACATTGAATAAACAAACGAAAAATAAACATGCAAAATAACAAATCAAACTGGTACATAATTCTGCAAACATATGGAAAAAACTACAGGAAGACAACAGACGATGCAAATAATGGTCAAACATGTCTTATATGTATCATAGAATCATAATAAAATTAAATTAAACCGAGCCGGTATATCCAGTAAACATTTTCGGACGGACAATATAATATTTGTTAAGAGTTAACCAGCCGCAACAAATTACCGAGTGTTTTAAACATAAGACGAGTAAACACGGCGCTCACTAATATAGAAAATTCGTTTTACTCGGTCAGTTCATTTTTTGTATAATAATTAATAGTATGGTATGAGTAGGCATGTGTCAGTAAGCTAGTTTGTTCGAATATGATCACTTGCTTATGAGCTCACCCATTAGATGAGTTTGCTCATTCAACTGTTTATTATTCACTATCGAACTACTTCACTAACACTTACAAAACGCTAATAATAGAATTGCGTCATTATAGAGTTTAAGTATTAAATATATTTTATAATTTGTAAACCTGAGTCAGTTTTTGGCCATTAAGCCACAAAAAGGAGGAAATAAAGTTAGGGCTTGTTCGGAAATGCATCACTGCGCTGCATCTGATGCTCAGTACGTTCGGAAATGCATCAGTTTGCATCACAGCAAATGTCGTGTGTTCTAAAATGCATCACTAAAATAGATTATGAGCAAACAAACGTCAAACACGCATCACAAAAGTTGCTGATGCAATGGATGAGTGAGTTTTTTATTTGTTATCTATTAATTTTATTTTGTTACATTACATTTTGTTAGATTTGTTTATACATTAATAAAGGTTCGAAAATTTTATTAAATTTTTGCTTTCATCTAAATCATTGTATTGTGTGGGGAAATATTTTTAAAAACAAACACGTATACAAATTTGTCGACCAATACGATTTTAGACTTATGTTTTTTTACAAAAGACTTGGGTTTTTGACATTTCAGTTCACTATCTATATATAATCTATGACATGACAATAATTATCTTCCGTTTCCACGGAACCCAATATTCATGCTTCGCTCTCTCGTTCCTGCTTCACACTCTAATCTTGTTTGAATCAACGTGCTTCGCTATCAGTGTGACCAAGTCTAAAAATATTTTGCCGCTAGATCTGGTTTAAAATAATACTAAAAAAAGCTTACAAAATGCTAAAAAAAATAATTCTAAAATTTATAATTTTAATGAATTTATCCCTTATACACTATTTTTTTTTCATAAAATTGAAAGGGGTAAAAAGGGGCCTAAGAAACTGGACAATTATTATTATTTATGAAATAATTTTTGTTATAAAAAGACATATATTTTTTCGAAAAACTTGCAATCTACAATAAAGAGTTTGCAGTTTTTTGTAAGGTTCAAATAAAAGTTTACCTAAAATTGTACTTTAAGTGACTCTTATTCATTTCTGAAGACTTTAATACCATATACTCATCATTCATACCAGCTGTGCCCACCATTTCGTCAGCGTCCTTACAATATATTGTTCGATTTTATATGCACATCGGTAAAATTATGTATTTTTACTGCTTTTTCTCCACATTCTATTGAAAATACAATATTTATGCGGAGAAAAGTATCCTTTATTTGAATCAGGATACTAAGGTACCTCCTCACAAAATCTTGCTCAAATCCATCCAGTAGTTTTTACGTTATGTGAACTCAGACAGAGAAACAAGCAGACAGAAAATAAGTTACTTTTTTTAATATGCATAGATGTGAATAAGGGCTTGTTCGGAAATGCATAACTGATGCGCATGTGTGATTAGTTTGCGATGCCGATGCAAAAGAGCTGATGCTGATACTTAATTTATGCGCAAACAAAATTAATTAACATTTGTTTAAATTTTGGAATGCTTAAACAATACAATGATTTAGATGAAAGCAAAAATTTAATAAAATTTTCGAACCTTTATTAATATATAAACAAATGTAACAAAATGTAATGTAACAAAATAAAATTAATAGATAACAAATAAAAAACTCAACCATCCATTGCATCAGCAATTTTTGTGATGCGTATTTGACGTTTGTTTGCGCATCATCTATTTTAGTGATGCATTTTAGAACACACGACATTTGCAGTGATGCAAACTGATGCATTTCCGAACGTACTGATCATCAGATGCAGCGCAGTGATGCATTTCCGAATAAGCCCATATTTCTTCTGGGTTAAATAAAAATTTTGTATTTTTGGTGATATATTTATGTGCTTAAAACGTTGGATTAAATACTAATTTTAATTATTTGTTATTCTGTATTGAAAATTTTCATCTTCTAAAAGAAAAAATAAATTTCATCTAACAAATGTCAACAAAATGAAATTTATTTTAGTGTTAAAAAATTTAAAATACTTTAAATTGTAAATAAATTGTTAGTGCAAAAATTCAAAATTATTTATGTCCTTGGAAAGTGAACAATATATAGATTTAAAGTGTCTTAGGGCGGCTTTTTGAGTTTGAGATCTGAGATTAAATTAAGGTTAGTCACCAATTTTTATTTTTGAGTGACCGATTATCTTACTTTGTTCGCTAGTTTAAGCGGTCAACTTTGGTGCTTTAATCTTTAGTGAGAACTGTCAAAACACACATGCCTAATAAAAACAGCTGTTGAAAAAACGTAAACAAACAGAAATCTATACATTTGGAAGCCAATAAAAATGGATTATTCTAGTGCTGATGAAGATTTTAGTGATTTCGAAGCGTTTGAAAACTTAAATAAAACAATTATAATCATTTTTATTTGTATAATGACGCAGAGTTCATTCAAAGATTCCGATTGTCCAAAAAATAACTGTACAATGTTTTAGAATTTATTGGCCCACATATAAGAACTCCCACAAATTGGTAAGTACCTATTAAATTTAAAAAAATTAATGAAAATTAAATAAAATAATGTATAAAAATTATTTAGGAATGATGCTTTGTCGGAAGAACTAATGCTATTGATAACATTACGTGTGTATGCGACGGGTTGCATGTTGATGACAATAGCAGATGTGAATGGAGTTTCAACATCTACAGTGTCAAAGGTCGTTGCACTTGTAACACATTACATCGCCCTTTTGAAAGATCACTACATTAAATTTCCCGAATCGGATGAGGAGATTTTAGCTACAAAAAAAGAATTTTTTAAAATTGCAAAATTTCCTAAAGTTGTTGCCGCAATTGATTGCACCCATGTGAGAATAATTTCCCCAGGCGGCAACAGTGCAGAAATTTATCGAAATAGAAAGGGATTTCTATCTTTAAACGTTCAGACAACATGTTACGCAAAGCTAAAGATAACAAATATCGTTTCCCGTTGGCCAGACTCGGCACATGACTCGAATATCCTTAAAAAATCAAAAATTTACTCAAAATTTGAGACTGGAGAATTTAACAAAGGACTAATTCTTGGAAACAGCGGATATCCCAATAAAAAATATATAATGACCCCCTTGTTGAACTAGGTGCTGTGTAGAACGAAGTTACGGTGTCTGGAAAAGGCGTTTTCCAATACTTTCGTTAGGAATTCGACTGAATATTAAAAAAGTTCAGGGTATTATTGTGGCAACAGCAGTGCTTCACAATATTTGCTGCATTAATAACGAAATTGAGTCTTCTAGTTTGCTAGACCATTTACAGGAAGCTGTTGATTTTGTTGCATCTGTCCCTAATAACAGGCAAAGTTGCCAGAACAATAACCTTGTCAGGCGTGCTTTGGTAAATGATTATTTAAAAAAAAATTTGTAATGAACTATTGGAAATAAATTAAATACTTTTTTTTTCGCAATTTTTATTTATTGTATCTTCAATATAATTGAACTATCAATAATTACTCATATCTTAAGTCTAAAAATATACTTGTTAAGTCCAACCAGTGCTGGACAAAAAAATGTATGTTTCACGGTTGCTGTAATTTGTGGGTTATCCCTCTGATATACGGATGAGAGAAGCAGTGTCCCTCCTTCTTAGTCGAATGTAACCAGGTTCAGTTAGTATGTTACGGGCCAGTGGATTCGGATGAGTTTCAAGCTTCTGTAAATACCTTATGGCAAGTTTCACTATTTCTGCTTTAACTGATGGCACGTTTAGATCTTTATGGATGTTCGAATTTTTTATATACCAAGGAGCAGATGTAATAATACGTAGAATCTTATTTTGGCGCCTTTGAATTTTTTCTACATTGGTAGCTGAGGCAGTGCCCCATAATTGAATGCCATAACACCATATTGGTTTTAGAATTGACCTGTATAATAAAAGTTTGCAGTCTAAAGCTAGAGTAGAATTTCTGCCAATTAGCCAGTTTAGTTGGACTGCTTTCAACTTTATTTGCGTTAACTTTGTTTCTATGTGCCGTTTCCATGTAAGGCGCCGCACAGTGGCTGAAAATCGTTTTTCGTTGGCCAAAATTCTGTAACTTTTGAACCGATCAAAATATTGAAATATTTTTTTTTAATGGATAGATATTTAGCTCAGCTTGATTCAGTTTTAATTACATTAAAATTGATTGAGGACTTTTTAAGGAATTCGAGGTCAAAGTTGAACATTTTAATTTTTTTAACTTTCAGAGTGAAATATGGGTTTATTCTGTGTGTAACATAGTAAAATATCCCTCTAAGATCCAAAAAAGTATATATATTCTGATCAGTGATGAAATCTAAGACGATATAGCTATGTCCGTCTGTCCATACGTCTGTCTGTCCATCCGGCCGTCCGTCCATTCGCCTGTCTGTATGAACACGATTCAGTCTAAACGAAAAGAGCTAGACCCTTGAAATTAGGTACATATATATCTTGAAGGATAGGGCAGGCTAAGTTCGTAAATGGGCCAAATCGGACCAGGGGGAAAAAAATTCCCCTAAGAAGAACTAAACCAACCCCTGAAGAACTACACATTTTTACAAGTTTTTTTGTAAATTTGTTAAGCAAATGAAACATTTTTATGTCAAAGAAGGTTCAAGGTCTTTACCCTCGAGCCAAAAAATCATAAAAATTTATTTTTGGACCCCGCCCCCTTTTTGTGGGCGTTTATATAGCATATTATATGAAAAATAGTGTCAATAATTAACAAATTGTATTACCTAAGCCTAGATTGCATAAAAAATTAATTTTTAAGCTTTCATGACGAATGGAAAATGTACTCGGATCTTCTGCGCTACCTTCACCTCACCCCCCCCCCCCCCAAAAAAAAAAAAAGAAAATATAATTTTTATTCATTTGACTTAAATATTAATTGCAAATATTCCATATTTTGTTCTGTGCTATTTCTGGTCTTTAGTAGTTTTTTGGCTACTTCATCTAAATCCCGATGGTCCACTTTCCATTGATTTCGAATACTGGATATGAACGGATCTGACGTTGCCAATAATATATTAAATAGATCTTCATTTGTTTAATTCCGTGAAATTTTCCTAGTATTGTGCTCTCTATAAAATATGTAATCCTTGTTCCTTTTTTCCTGAGCCTCCTCTGATAGATCTCCAAGTGGCACCAAATGATATTTAATGACATCTTCACCATGATAAAGGATTTTGTGAACTGTTGCAGACATATTTCTCCATGGGTAGTTAGTTGT
Source organism: Phasia obesa (assembly GCA_949628195.1). Taxonomy (NCBI): domain Eukaryota; kingdom Metazoa; phylum Arthropoda; class Insecta; order Diptera; family Tachinidae; genus Phasia; species Phasia obesa. The sequence goes on from OX451219.1 coordinate 65,540,006, forward strand.
ATATATTTTTGCAGTTTTCTTAGCATAATCTCCAAATTTTCTACAGTCAATTTCTTCATTGCACGCAAGTACTTCTAATATTATTTTAAATCTGAAAATAAGGTTGAAATCCACTCCTGTTATTTCAGATGCTGTTTCTGGATCTGAAAAGAATCTTCTTGCGGTATTGCCATCATTTGTATTGCCTGACCCTTGTTTTGGCTGATCTATAATCAGTCCACGTTTGCGATATTCATTTTGAACATGTTTCTTTTTTGAACTTCTTAACTCTTTGTTGGTCACGTTGTTTCTTATTGATCCTGAAGACCCGAAATCCAAATCAGAACTGATTTTTAGTATGTGTTCCATAAGTCGTATTCTTGCGTGTAGTGGTGATAATCCAAATTCATATGCATCGGTATTATCTAATGATTTTGCTGGGACTTGGTTTAATTGGGTTGATGTTGCTTGGCATATAATGCAGCTGGATGCAGCCTTCGTGTTAGTCAAAGCCTGACCCACTTTTCCATCTATCATTGTCAGGACTAACTGGTAGCTTACTTCAATTTGCTGCCCATCTAACTGTAATTGTAATGGCTGTAGTGCTGTAATTTGGGCCTTGATATCACTAATTTCTTTATTAATAACATCATTTGTTTCTTTTTTGAATTGAAATTTGATTGGCCTGCAGTATTTCGTAGAAGATGGTGTCTCATTTTTCCAAATATCCATTGTTTGCGTTGTACTAGTCGAAGGCTCTGAATCTTCCAAAATCTTTTTCAATCGCAATGGTACAAATGATACCATGAACATATCTGAGTCAGAAATATTTTCACATACAGCTTGTTTATATTGTTTTTTGTCCCGAAGAACCATCACATCCCCATTTACAAAAAAGAATTAACTTTGTGTTTCCGTATTTCTTCAACTCATTTCCTGTTATTGATTGCAGCAAGCGTGCGGCTGTGTGATCAAGTAGAGATTGTAGTTGTACCTCTGCCGAAATTGGTGTGATTGTAATAGTGTCCTTTGATGGCAAACAGTCCATTTTAGCAGCGGTTATGTGATGATATGCTGGATATATATTTGAGCCTTTTTCAATCGCACGCTGTCTGAGTTTAATATATTGCTGTTTTGTTAATTTCAAATCCAGAAATAATGCTAATGCATCCTCATTTGTGTACTGTATTGCATCATTCGGAGTTGGTATACTTTTAAGAATCCGTTTTGTTCTCGGTGGACTAGCTTTAACAACTTTTTCAATGATATCCACTTTTGTAAATTGCTTCTGTGATCGTAATTGATGTAGAAAAGATTCTTTTATATTTGTAGAACCAAAGGCATCGTTAATACCTTTAAGCTTCCGCCTCTTAGATCTATCGCTGCAATTGTCCACTAATGATTTGCGTGGTCTTCCAGCCTTATCTTGCTTTGCTGTTTCTGCAGCGACAGTAAGTTGACCTTCTAACCACTTTGCACTTTTTATATAAAATTTTTGTTTACTGTACATAACTTCTTTGTAGCGTTTTTTTAGTGCTTTGACGAAATTATATAATTGCTCTTGCATTTCGGTGCTACACGAATTTAAGTTTAATTTTATTTTAACGTTACTAAGAACATCTTCCTGATTTTTGTTTCTAAAATACACTTCGGCCAGTTCTTTATAACTGAAGCTCTCCATTTTCTTTTGAAAATTTTTATTTGCGTTTGTTATGTTTTATCCGTACACTTAAAGGATTAAGTTATTACTGAGTAATCCCTTAACGAATCCGTACTTTTATAAATTTTTAGATACATGTTCTTCACACACTGATCTTTTATTTCAAAGCAGGTAGGGCTTAAATTGAACAAAACTGCACTCATGCGTCAATATGGGGTTGTTTTTTAACTTTAGTGGTTTAATGTCGCAATTATTGTTATAAAATTGTTTATGACTTTGGTTGACCCTAACATTTGATAACAGGTAAATTTAGAAAGAGATCATATGCTTCCTGTAGAGCCCATTGTGATAATTTTATTACTTATTTTTTGCTGATCAAAACAGAGCCATTAAACCCTTTCGAAGGTATTATATTTATTTTTTTTAGTTATACGTAGCCTAAACTAAAAAAAATAAACTTTTAGGCAAAAAAGTGAAAATTTAATACACCATTGTATATGAATTTTTTTCGAGTAATTTCATTAAAATGAAAAAAGTGTTCTACAGGCGGCTCGTGGCGGGTGCAAAAGTATATATAGCCTTAAAGAGGACACTTTCACCTTTCTCGTGGTTGTATACGTTTCTTGTTCCCTTTTGTTCCCTAGAAGTTCTATTCCACTAAAGTTTAAATTTGAGGAAAATATAGTAGTTTCATAAATATTTCATAACGCCCCTAATATTAAACGCTAGAGCTGTGTCTACTTACAACAACTAAAGACAATAATCCTACCAACATTATAAAAAAAACCGCAGACCATTATCGATGATAGCTTGCGAGTAGTAACCATTTAATTTTGATAAAAAACCAAAGAAAAACACCTTTTTCTGAAGTTAAAAAAAAAGTTGAGTTTGGCAGCATGCCACGCCCACAATTATCAATATTTTAACATAATTTTTTGGCTACCTTAATTTGGATATATTAACTACAAAATGACGTAATAATTTTAAAAATCGGTGACAAAAAAAAATTTACTTTTGGCCAACGAAAAACGATTTTCAGCCACTGTGCGCCGGTCAAGATGTATGCCGAGATATTTGACATCTGAAAGCTGAGGTATCGTTTGGTTATTTATCCGAATAGGGGGGGCAAGATTTTCTGCGCAGTGTGAAAGTTATGTGAGTACATTTTTGTTCATTCACTTTTATTCTCCATTTGTTCAACCATTTTTCTAAATTGGATATGTGGTCTTGTAAATATCGTGATGCTACTTCGGGTCTTTCGTGAATGCTCAAAAAAGCTGTGTCGTCAGCAAATGTCGATGTGTGAACTCGGTTACTAGTTGGCATGTCTGAAGTATACAATAAGTATAAAAAGGGCCCCAATATACTACCTTGGGGAACTCCGGCTTCGATTGGCTGGGGTGAGCTCGAAAAATCTCCTTCTTTCACAATAAATTTTCGTTCGGTTAAATAACTATCTAGCAGCTTATATAGGTTTACGGGCAAATTCAGTTTTAGCTTATATATTAGGCCTTTATGCCATGCCTTATCGAATGCTTGAGAAACGTCGATAAAAAGCGCTGAGCAGTATTTTCTCTCTTCAAATGTCTTCTTAACAACATTGACTAACCTGTGAGTTTGTTCGATCGTATTATGTTTTTTCCTGAAGCCGAATTGATGGTTTGGAATACATCCTTTGTCGCTTAGAATAGGGTAAAGCTTAGTTATTAACATCCTCTCAAACAGCTTTGACATATTTGACAAAAGGCTTATAGGTCTGTATGATTCAATTTTTGTGTGGTCTTTTCCTGGTTTAGGAATCATGGAACCATGGTAACCAATCTGTGGGAAAGTACTCAAAACGTAAAATGGCATTAAAAATAAAAAGAACGATTCTGCGAGCTACACGGGGCAACTCAATTAACATCTTGTTACTGGTTTTATCAACGCCAGGGGCTTTTTTGGAGTTCAAATCCGTTATTGCCTTTTCAAGATCACCAAATTCAAATCTTATCGGTACTGCAGCACTAGCCTCGAGAACTGGCAACTCAACTATATCAGTCGATATATTTGGGGTAAAAACCTTTTTCAAATGTTCAGCAAATAAATTTCCTTTTTCGGTATCACTCCTTGCCCACCCTCCAGCTGAAGTTCGCAAGGGAGGCTTACGTAAGACTGGCCTTTTAAGGTTTCTACAAGCACGCCATAACGAATAACCTGATTGATGAGTTGCGTCTAGGTCTCCCAAATAGTTTTTCAGGGATGCTACTCTTCGAGATTCCAGCATGTCTCTTAGCCGGTTCGTGCATTCTTTAAGTCTGCTTTTGAGTGGAGCAGATCTCTGTGATTGCCATTCTCTACGCATTTTTCTTTTTTCAGCCAAGAGCCGTTCGATATCTGCAGAATAAATTTGATTGTATCTAGCTAATTGTCGGGTTATTGTTGAATGTTGGGCAGCTGATTTGAGGTTTTGGTCAAAATCAATAAGACTCCGTTCTACGTCTTCAGGTGTTCGTAGCGGGATGTTTTCCGAACAATGCGTACTAAGATACTTTCTATATTTCAACCAATTAATGCTTGTGGTAGTCATTGGTGATATGATGTTTTGTTTGTCCCATATATAGACGATAGTGGGTGAATGATCTGAGGATAATTCAAGTGACGCTTCAGCTTTAATCGTTTCTCTTGGTATACCCTTAATCACGCCAAAATCAATAACATCCGGTATTTTTTGTCGATCAGTAGGCCAATAGGTGAGTTGTCCACTCGATATCACATTCAGACTCATTTTTGAAATTGTGTCAAACAAAACACGACCTTTTGGAGTTATTAGGCGTGATCCCCAAAACGTATGTTTAGCGTTGTAGTCGCCTGATGCTATGAAACAGGGACCTAGTGATTTGAAGAAATCGCTGAATTGACTGTCTGATATTTGAAACCTAGGAGGTGAATAAATCGAAGAAATAACTAAGTTTTGATGAAATTCTTCAACACAGATGTTCGTTGCTTGTAGGTAATCTTCACAAAAATCACACAGTAAATAATGTTTGATTCGAGCCTTTATTAGTATTGCTGAACCACCACATGCTCTGCCACGGGGGTCTTTGGTGTCATATAAGATATAGCCATTTATTTTAAAAAAGCTATTTGTTGTTAAGTGAGTCTCTGCAACCAGCATGACATCAATTTGTTCCTTCTTAAGGAAGTACTCGAGTTCATTTTTGTGTTGGCGCAAGCCGTTTGCGTTCCAGAAACATATTTTTAAACAGTTCATGGTTTGTTAAGTAACGCCTGCAACATAGTAGATTGCATGCGTACTATTTCTTGCATCATGCTGCTCATATAGCTCATAAAACTGTTTATCGAATGCACTAATGTCTCGATGCTTGCTTCGAGACGATTAAAATTACCAGATGGTGTTTGTTCTTTAGGATGCGATTGCAAATTAGGAGTAGAATTAGTTGTCGGTGTCGCTTTATGTACTGCAGTATGATTGGTTTTTACCATATCAGCGTATGAAACATGTTGTGTTGTTGGTTGGGCTAACTGAGGATAATGAGCATTTGCTCGATATTGTTGGTGCTTAGCAGGAGTATTTAGTTTTTGAGTGGTTTTCCTTATCATGGAAAAAACTGGACAGCCTCTGTAGTTAGCAGTGTAGTTTCCACCGCAATTGCTACATTTTTTTACTTTCGAATCATCCCTTGCTTTGTCGCATTGGGCGGAACAATGTAGCTCGCCACATACAACGCAAACCGGAGGCATCTTACAGTAAGCCCTAGTATTACCATATTCTTGACAATTTAGACACTGGACAGGTCCTGGACGCTTATGCGGCTCCTCTACAGTTATTTTACGGTGTAACAGGTATTTCAAATTGTAAATTGGGTGCATTTCGTTCTTCTTCAATCTGATATCTCCAGGTTCCAGTTCAACGCGAAATAGTGGTTGGGGGACACGTTCCCGATTACGGAGATTATCTACACTTTTTATTTTAAAACCCGCATTTTGGAGTCCGGCTCTTATTTCAGCTGGATCAACGTATGAATCTACACCTTTAATGACTACCTGTAGACCTTTGCTACTCTTCAGCTGATAGGTATAAAATTATTTTTTTATTAAAAAAGATTAAAACTTAAATAATTCATATCCATTTAATTTAACAAAAAACAAAAACAAGTATTAAAACTAAATAACATTTTTATATTACTATTGAATTCAATGAATAAAAATATATTTTTAAGAGAAAACAAAAATTTTGTAGCAAACTTAAAATTCATTACACATATCGTTAATAACCACTCACCATGAAAAGCTGGTTCTTAATTTTTATATACATATGTATATCGTCACCTGAAATGCAATAGGAGAAGCAAAAACAGCATAGCTTCCAAACTGCCTTGATCAAAAGGCAGCAATGGATATACACAACACAATTTCAAGTTGAAATTGAGACAATTCAACTCGAAATTGAGAAAAAGAAAATTTACTACCAGTTCCTCAACATAAAAATAAAAGTGAAGCTAAAATATTTATAAGAAAAAATATATTTACAAAAAAATTCATATTGAGGAACTAGAAGTAAAAACGAGAAATACAATTTGCATTTCAGATGGCAATATACATATTGTCCTGCATTGTAAAAAATAAGAAAGCAGCATTTCATGGGGAATAGTAATTGAATATGAACGGGGAGGTTTTACATAACACACGAATTATGTACAATAAAGTTTTTAAAATTTGAGTTGAGAAGCCTCTGTGCTTAAAATATCACTTGGTAAATTGTGTAAATCCATTATAGAAACCTAGTTTCTTTTGACGGTATTTAAAATTCTTTAGGGTAGACCTTATTCGACATGGGAATGCATTTAGCACATTTTCCAATCTTATGTTTCAATTCTTCTATTTCTAATTCCAATTTAATTTTTTTTAGTTTTGCTTCTTCTTCTATTACTTTTATTTCCATTTCATATTTCTTTAATTTCATACGAGCAACATCAGCCCAAACATCCCTAGTAGTTTTCTTGTTTTCTGTAGCAAGGGCAGAGTGCTTAGGTGCTTTTAACATTTTGGGAGTATATTTGTCCCACTTCTGTTCTTCAAGAAAAGAAGATTCAGTAGATTTTCCATCTAAAAATAATTTTTTGATATTAATTTTTGTATAAACATTGGTGTTAGTACAAAATCTACATACCGGAACATTGGATATCTCCATCTAAATTTCCTTTGGGTAGAACGTTCTCAATTTCTGAAAATAAAAAGTTTGTAAAAATTCCGGACAAAAAACTTTCTACAGTGGTACTTACTATCATCATCATATATAGATTATAAGCCTTCTATTTGTTCCGTCTGCAGCATTTGTATAATGTCCTCATCTATTGATGATATATTGGACTATGGTTTCGGTCCACCACCTGTTTTATAGGTTTCCTTCTTGTCCAGGGCATAATTTTTTTTGCATTCTTTTTCATATTTTCATACTTAATTTTTAAAGTTTTATATGATCTGTAGCCTCCGAAATGTACATTAAGATCGTCCTGGATTTGTATCCAGCAGTCAACTTTTTCTGCAGCTGTGACTCTGTCTGTCTTTTTACATTCAATTATGTCCTTCTTACCATTCACTAATTTTAGAAGATCTTCCACTTCGTCTTTTGTAAAATTAGCGGATCTTTTTTCAATAAAGATAGACATTTTTTCTTTTTGATATCAATTTAGACGTAGTAATAAATAAAATTTTAATTTTACATACAAACAATGAAATTCGCGCACTTTGTTCTTCTTCCACCAAAAATATGTCAGTTTTGACAACACATTTGACATTTGCACAAAGTGTTGCCACACATACGTTGTTAATCGATATGGGAATAAAATAAGGTTTAATCTACAACCCAAAAATATCAAAGGCATACTATATTCACTTTTAGATTAGTTTATTGGATAATAAAATTAATTTTGATCTCAAAGTCAAAAAGTCACTCTTAATGTAATCAAAAATTGTACTCCCTTATATGTGTTGAATTCACACCATACCCAAGGATAATAGAAGACAAGGTTACGCCATCACGAAAATAAAATTGAACTTTTCTGCGCATGTCGGCCCAATGACGTCACGAAAATGTCTTCTTATTAGCTAATAATTCTGACTGATAGTAAACTATAAATTATGAGAGTTTTTAATAAAAATGTTGAGAGTTTATTTACAGGGTTGCCAATATTTGCGTATTACTTAGATTTTTTGTACGTATTTATTTGAAGCAATTTGTTGATTACAACTTTAAATTGGCCGAACAACGTCATCTAACGAGAAAACATGCGCATGGCGTAATCTTGTTTTCTATCATTCTTGCACCCAACCTTGATACGAAAAGAGCTAAAACCAATCTTAGCCGCGGCTGCGAAAGCAATTTTTGTTTTTTAGGATGCGATTGCAAATTAGGAGTAGAATTAGTTGTCGGTGTCGCTTTATGTACTGCAGTATGATTGGTTTTTACCATATCAGCGTATGAAACATGTTGTGTTGTTGGTTGGGCTAACTGAGGATAATGAGCATTTGCTCGATATTGTTGGTGCTTAGCAGGAGTATTTAGTTTTTGAGTGGTTTTCCTTACCATGGAAAAACTGGACAGCCTCTGTAGTTAGCAGTGTAGTTTCCACCGCAATTGCTACATTTTTTTACTTTCGAATCATCCCTTGCTTTGTCGCATTGGGCGGAACAATGTAGCTCGCCACATACAACGCAAACCGGAGGCAACTTACAGTAAGCCCTAGTATTACCATATTCTTGACAATTTAGACACTGGACAGGTCCTGGACGCTTATGCGGCTCCTCTACAGTTATTTTACGGTGTAACAGGTATTTCAAATTGTAAATTGGGTGCATTTCGTTCTTCTTCAATCTGATATCTCCAGGTTCCAGTTCAACGCGAAATAGTGGTTGGGGGACAAGTTCCCGATTACGGAGATTATCTACACTTTTTATTTTAAAACCCGCATTTTGGAGTCCGGCTCTTAGACCTTTGCTACTCTTCAGCTGATAGGTATAAAATTATTTTTTTATTAAAAAAGATTAAAACTTAAATAATTCATATCCATTTAATTTAACAAAAAACAAAAACAAGTATTAAAACTAAATAACATTTTTATATTACTATTGAATTCAATGAATAAAAATATATTTTTAAGAGAAAACAAAAATTTTGTAGCAAACTTAAAATTCATTACACATATCGTTAATAACCACTCACCATGAAAAGCTGGTTCTTAATTTTTATATACATATGTATATCGTCACCTGAAATGCAATAGGAGAAGCAAAAACAGCATAGCTTCCAAACTGCCTTGATCAAAAGGCAGCAATGGATATACACAACACAATTTCAAGTTGAAATTGAGACAATTCAACTCGAAATTGAGAAAAAGAAAATTTACTACCAGTTCCTCAACATAAAAATAAAAGTGAAGCTAAAATATTTATAAGAAAAAATATATTTACAAAAAAATTCATATTGAGGAACTAGAAGTAAAAACGAGAAATACAATTTGCATTTCAGATGGCAATATACATATTGTCCTGCATTGTAAAAAATAAGAAAGCAGCATTTCATGGGGAATAGTAATTGAATATGAACGGGGAGGTTTTACATAACACACGAATTATGTACAATAAAGTTTTTAAAATTTGAGTTGAGAAGCCTCTGTGCTTAAAATATCACTTGGTAAATTGTGTAAATCCATGATAGAAACCTAGTTTCTTTTGACGGTGTTTAAAATTCTTTAGGGTAGACCTTATTCGACATGGGAATGCATTTAGCACATTTTCCAATCTTATGTTTCAATTCTTCTATTTCTAATTCCAATTTAATTTTTTTTCTTTCAATCTTAGCCGCGGCTGCGAAAGCAATTTTTGTAATTTTTCCGCTTAGGCAAATTTCACAATCTACACCATTTTTGTAATGACAGCTGTGTCGAAATTTCTTGTGTAAATATTTTTTGCCTGATGTTGCTTTAATTTCGAATGTGTTGGAACTTTTAATTCTAAAAATCTGACCACTTTCATAATTTTTTATCTCAACCATATCGCCTTAAAAATTTACACTATACCCCTTTCTTTGTCGATTGCAAATTAAATGTTCACCTTTTTTAGCAACGTTTATTTTTGATTCCTATTTTAATTGGATAATGTCATTCATATAATTAAACCACCTTTTATTAACCATGTGATTTGAGGCACCCGAATCCAAAACAAATTTCTCTGACGGCCCACATTCATCCTCTGAAACCCCACAACCAAAATCAATTGGGTCAAGGTCAGCACAATTTGAATTGCCACTTCCTCCATGCCTACAACCACCACCATAGTTATGTTGCTGTTGTCTATTGCCAGTCACTTTGCTTCTAAAAGATTTACTCATATGGCCAAACCGGTTGCATCTGAAATATTTCACGTTTTTCATCTCAGGGCAGTTATTTATTTTGTGATCACCTTTACATTTATAACACTGTAAATTTGTTTGAAAAGCACCTTTGTCTGACACTCATTACTTTAATTCAATTTTGCCTCTTCCTTCAGTAAACGGCGGGTTAAATCATTGAATTTTCTCTCGCTCGCGGTGGTACTTTCCCATGCGGTACTAAAGTTGGAATATTCTTTGGGAAGACTCGAAGTTATTTTGTTAATGACCATTGTGTCAGATATTTTTTTCTTTGTGCTTTTATTTCAGCCAGAAGACCGTTGAATGTCACCCAAAAAATGTTGCACATTGTTAGAAAATTCTAACCTAAAAAACGTTTGCATTAAGAACTGCAACTGAGTTTCATTTTTCTGTTGGTATAGTTTAATTTTTCTAGTACAACAGAAATAAATATTTCTTAAATTTCTATCCCCTCCCATATTTATAAAAAATAAAACTTATTTGAAATGTATTTTATAAAATTTTTGTTTAAAAAATTTCTTCTAAAATAGGTTTTAAATATACATATTTTATTTTTTATTAATATGGGTATTAGTGTTTCAAAGTAACTATTATTTGTTTTGCTACATTCTAGTTATGTAACCATATTTAATACATAAAATGTGTTTTTTCTGTTTAATGGAACCGATGGAATCTATAGAAGCGAACAATTTATTTAAAAATAAGTTTATTTCAAGTATTTAAATTTATATTTTTTCAGTGCTTTCTTGGATACGATTAAAAGCTCTAAAAGAAAAAAACGCACAATTTGCTTTGTAATTTCTTATTTCTAAAGGCTGTTACCCCCGTCTCCATTAGACATTAACATCCCTTAACAAAAGTCAAACTTAAAATAGAAATAAATTAGTCAAGTGCGAGTTAGAATCACACACGTAGGGTTCCGTACTATGTTCAGTATAATTTAAAAATTCCAGTTGTTTATTTCTTTATGTCTTATGGGACACCATTAAATTTTAAAATTAAAGTAATATTCGTGAAAACTGCATCATAATTAGAACACCCTTTTAATTTTAATATGTAATTGATTTTATAGCGGCAATGGTAATACACTTTCTATTAAAATATCAGGAGCCTACCTATTGAGGTTAAAAAAATAAGGTAATATTCGTGAAAAACACGTTACTAATAGACACACTTCAATTTTAAGTATTTGTTATAGCGGCCGAAGTAACACATCTACTGTAAACATTTCAATAGGGTATCTATTACGGTTTATAAAATCATGTCACTGTCGGCACACCCTTTAATTTTATTATTCATTATAGTGGCCATGGCAACTTCCTTTCTATAAATATATTAAGAGTCTACTTATTGCGATTAAAAAATAAGTCACTGTAAGTGAAAAACATGTCACTGTCGGAACACCCTTTAATTTTTAGTAATTGTCTTATCGGCCGTAGCAACACATCTTCTGTACAAAATTTCAAGAGTCTACCTGTCACGGTTCCAGAAATAAGGCTTTATACATGCAAATCACGTCACTGGCGGAAAACCCTTTAATTTTTACTATTTGTTATAGTAGATATAGTTATACACCTGCTGTAAAAATTTCAAGATTCCACCTATTCATTCAAAACTTAGGATATATACATGCAAATCACGTCACCATTGGAACACCCTTTAATATTTAAGTTCAATTTTCTATACTTGTTTATAAAACAAACATAGTTTTAATTACAGTCTGCAAAATGTAAGTGGTTGCCTCTTACAGCTCAAAAAAAAAAGACAAACGTAAATAACACGTCACTTTTGGAACACCCTACGTTTTAGTATTTTTTGCTATAGTGGCCGCAGTTATACACTTTTGGTAAAATTTTCAAGAGTCTACCTATTATGGTTCAAAACTTAGGCCTTATACATACAAAGCACACCACTATCGAAACACCCTTTAATTTTTAGGTTTATTTTTTTTAGACTTGTTTATAAAGCGAACTAAGTTTTAATTACTGTTTGTAAGAAATAAAAACATTCGTAAATAACACCTCTCTATCAGAACACCCTATAAGTTTTAATATTTTTTGCTATAGCGGCCATAGTTATACACCTTTGGTAAAATTTTCAAGAGTCTACCTATTATGGTTCAAAACTTAGGCCTTATACATGCAAATCACTTCACTATCGGAACACCCTTTAATTTTTAGGTTTATTTTTTAGACTTGTATATAAGGCGAACTACGTTTTTATTACAGTTTGTAAATTTTTAGTGTATGCCTCCTACAGTTCAAGAAAAAAACACATATTCGTGAATAACCTCTCTATCGGAACACCCTATAAGTTTTAATTTTTGTTCTTATAGCGGCCATCGCTATACACCCTCTGTGAAAATTTCAAGAGTCTACCTATTATGGTTCAAAACTTAGGCCTTATACATGCAAATCACTTCACTATCGGAACACCCTTTAATTTTTAGGTTTATTTTTTTCAGACTTGTTTATATAGCGAACTAATTTTAATTTGTATTTAATAGTATTTGCTAGTATAGCGGGCACAGTTATATACTTTCTGTGAAAATGTCAAGCGCCTACCTATTACTGTTCAAAACTTATGCATTATACATGCAAATCACACTACTATCGGAACACCCTTTAATTTTTAGGTTTATTTTTTTATACTTGTTTATATAGCGAAATATGTTTTAATTACTGCTTACATATTTTTAGTGTATGCCTCCTACAGCTCAAGAAATATACACATATTTGTGAATAACACCCCTCTATCGAAACACCCTATAAATTTTAATATTTGTTGCTATAGCAAAATTATACACCTGTAAAAATTTCAAGATTCTACCTATTATGATTCAAAACTTAGGCCTTATAAGTAAAAATAACACCACTATCGGAACACCCTTTAATTTTTAGGTTTATTTTTTAGACTTGTATATAAGGCGAACTACGTTTTTATTACAGTTTGTAAATTTTTAGTGTATGCCTCCTACAGTTCAAGAAATAAACACATATTCGTGAATAACCTCTCTATCGGAACACCCTATAAGTTTTAATTTTTGTTCTTATAGCGGCCATCGCTATACACCTTCTGTGAAAATTTCAAGAGTCTACCTATTATGGTTCAAAACTTATGCCTTATACATGCATTTCACACCACTATCGGAACACCCTTTAATTTTTAGTTTTATTTTTTTATACTGGTTTATATAGTGAACTAAGTTTTAATAACTGTTCGTAAATTTCAAGTGTATCCCTCATACAGTTCAAGAAATAAACACATTTTCGTAAATAACACCTCTCTATTGGAACACCCTATAAGTTTTAGTATTTGTTGCTGTAGCGGCAACAACTATACAAGAGTCTACCTATTACGGTTCCAGAGATAAAAGGCGCTGACAGACGGACAGACATTGTAGCGAAAACAATAGGGTTTCGTTTTTACACTTTGTGTATGGAACCCTAAAAAAAACATTTTTAATACTGGTTTTTGTTTAATGTGAAGTTTGACTTTTGTTAAGACATGTTGATGAAGACGGGGGTTTACCTTGATAAATTGCTGACATAATTCTTGGTATTCATGTTTTTGTGCAATTTGGTTAATGGTGAAAAGTTATCGAAGGTTGTTTTAAATTGATTTGTGGTTAAAATATGTCTTTGTGTGGTAATCGGAAAAACATTGGACTCAAATAAAAGGTTATTGCTGTGTTTATGATTGTTTCAATTTTACGAGGAAATTATATTTCGTTCAGGTAGAGCCCCAGTATTCTTATGGCCAGTTTTTGACTTCTTATTTATATTTAAGTTTAAAATTTAGTTTTCAAGTTCAAAGTTAAATGCCACTTAAATGACCAATATTGGGCATTTAAAGTATATTTAAGTTGTAAACTTTTACCATATGATTTTGACAATTTGTTTTTATTGTACAAAATTAAGTAAGAAAAAATATTGTAAGCAAAAAGGTTGTAGTCATTAGTAAAAACAATTGTCTTTTACTTAAAAAGCGTTCAGACGAAGAAGATATAAGTGACGTTTTGCGAAAACGGCGATGTGTATGGAATCTCAACAACAACAGTTTCAAATGTTGTTATTAATGTTACTCACTATATAGCCCAACTGCGAAGTCATTTTATCGTTTTCCTAAAAACTCTGGAAGAACTTTTAAAAAACAAACAGGAATTTTACGACGTTGCAAAATTTCGTAACGTTGTTGCAGCACTAGATTGTGCTCATGTTAGAATAATATCTCCAGGTAAATTGGTATCAGGATTACTTATAGCCTCTCATAACTATGTGTACGATATTTTCATTCGCCAGGTGGGGAAGACGCTGAGCTGTATAAAAACCGAAAAGGGTTCTTTTTCTATGAACGTTCAAACTTTGTGTGATGCACACTTAAAGATTCTTGATATCGTAGCTAGATGGCCTGGATCCGCATACTATTCAAATATTTTAATAAATTCCAAAATCTATTTCAGATTTTGCAGTGGTGAGTTTGAGGATAGCCTTATTGTAGTTGACAGTGGGTATTCTAACAAAAATTGTATAATGACTCCACTACTAAATGTACAACATGCAGAAGAAAACCTGTATAATGAATCACAAATACGAACTCGTAATTGTGTTGAAAGGAGTTATGGTGTGTGGAAAAGTAGATTTCCAATTTTATCCTTAGGTATTCGTCTAAATTTTAAAAAAGTAGAAGGTATTATTGTAGCTACTGCTGTTTTACACAACATATGCTGCATGAACAAGGAATCTGAACTTCTGTCTCTATCAGAAAATTTGGAATCAGCAATAAATTTTGTTAATACTGTTTCAAGCAATGCCATACCAAGGAATTCTAAAAAAAAATAAAACACGGCGCAAAGAATACGGCCATACAAGGGCTTACTGCAAGTTGCCTCCGGTTTGCGTTGTGTGTGGAGAGCTTCATTGTTCCGCCCAATGCGACAAACCAAAGTATGACTCCAAGGTTAAAACATGTAGCAATTGCGGTGGAAATCACACTGCTAACTACAGAGGCTGTCCAGTTTTTTCTGAGATAATTCAACTCAGAAATTAAATACTCTGGCTGCTAGGCAGCCACAATACCAAGCAACTGCTCATTACCCTCAGTTAGCTCAACCCACAACCAAACATGTTTCATACGCGGATATATTAAAATCCAATCATGTTTTAGCACACAAAGCGACACCTACAAACAATTCTACCCCAAATATGCATCCAGAAGCTAAAGAACAAACTCCATCTGGTAACTACAATCGTCTTGAAGCAAGTATCGAGACATTAGTGCATTCGTTAAACAGTTTTATGAGCTCTATGAGCAGCATGATGCAAGAAATGGTTCGCATGCAATCTATGATGTTGCAGGCGGTACTTAACAAACCAAGAACTGTTTAAAAATATGTTTCTGGAACGCAAACGGCTTACGCCAACACAAAAATGAACTCGAGTACTTCTTGAAGAACCAACAAATTGATGTCATGATGGTTTCAGAGACTCATTTAACAACAAATAGCTTTTTTAAAATCAATGGCTATATATTATATGACACTAAAGACCCCCGCACAGTGGTTCAGAAACGTTTTTCATTGGCCAAAACTCTGTAACTTTTTAACTAATAAAGATTTTTTAGTAGTTCTTTTTTTAGTCAATAGACAACATCTTAAGCTTTTACCGAGTTTAGGCCTTATTAAAATCGGTGCAACGGTTGCTGAGAAATTCAAGCCTAAAGTTGAACTTTCGATTTGCTGTTCCTAATTCTTGTTTGAAATTCCGTTTCAAATGTGCCAACTCATTTTTGACCCACTTTTCCTTAAACAATTTGGCTCAAATTTGGTCCACGGGTCAATCTTGGATGACAATACAATATTTTGCTATCCTTAGGGTGGCCCCTATTTTCACTGAGGTATTTTCCGTATTTTCATTAGGATTGTTCAAATTTCAACTTTATGCCTAACAATACTTACATATTTCCTAGTTTTTGGTCAATTTTAAAACAAAACAGTGTAGTTTAATTTTTCTTTAATTATATACATATTTATTTATAATTATAAATAGATTCTAGGTAAATAAAATAACATTTAATATTAATGTTTGCATACTTTATTTTATTCAAATACTAAATTCAAATTATAATTATTATTCTTTTGGCTGGAATATTTCCTGTAAATATTCTATATTCTGCTCTGTATTACCTGTGTCCTGTAGCAGTGCCTTAGCTTCGGCATTTAGTTCTGAATGATTCAATTTTCATTGACTTCGAATGCTAGAGATTAAGGGATCTGAAGTTGCCAATAATATATGAAATAAATCTTCATTTGTAGAAATTCGTGATATTTTTCTGGTATTATGTTCTCTGTAAAACCTGTAATCCTTGTTTCTTTTTTCCTGGGCTTCCTCTGACAAATCTCCAATTGGTAATAAATGGTGCTTAATGACCTCTTCTCCATGATAAAGAACTTTATGCACTGTTGCTGACATATTTCTATATTTGTATTTGGATGTATATATAGCAGCGGTTTCCTTGGCGTAATCACCAAATTTTTTAGCATTAATTAGTTCATTGCACGCAAGTACTTCAGTAATTGTTTTAAATCTTGAAATAACATCTATATCAACACCTGTTATATCAGATGTAGTTTCGGGATCCAAAAAAAATCTTCTTGCGGTGTTGCCATCGTTTGTGTTACCTGATCCTTGTTTTGGTTGATCTATAATCAACCCGTGCTTGAGAAATGCATCTTGAACTTGTTTCTTTTTCAATTTTCTTATCTCTTTGTTGGTGTCATTATTTCTTTCTGATCCTGAAGCTCCGAAGTCCAAATCATAGCTTATTTTCAGTATGTGTTCCATAAATCTTATCCTCGTATGTAGCGGTGATAATCCAAATTCAAATGCATCAATACTATCCTCCGACTTTGTCGGTTCTTGGTTTAACTGACTTGATGTTGCTTTACATATAATACAGCTGGATGAAGCTTTTGTATCAGTCAAAACCTGGGCAGTTTTTCCGTCTATCATAGATAGTATTAATTGGTAATTCAATTTAATAGTCTGTTCCTCTATCTCTAACTCTAATGGCCTTAGTGTTGAAATTTGAGCTCTAATGTCACTTACTTCATTCTTAATGGTATCATGAGTTTCCTTTTTAAATTCAAATTTTATTGGTCTGCAGTATTTTGTAGACGATGGAGTTTGGTTTTTCCAAATATAACCTGTTTGCACTGTGCTGGAAGAAGGTTCCGAGTCCTCTAAGTTTTTTTATCAATCGCAATGGTACAAATGACACCATGAACATATCTGTGTTAGAAATATCCTCACATAAAAATTCTTTATATTGTCTTTGTCCAGAAGACCCATCGCATCCCCATTTACAAAAAAGAGTTAAATTGCAGTTTCCATATTTTTTCAACTCACTTACTTTAAGTGATTTTAGCAACCTTTCGGCTGTATGATCAAGTACAGCTTGCAGTTGTACCTGTGCCGAAATTGGTATGATTTTGATAGATTCCTTTGGAGGATAACACTCCTTTTTAGCTGCAATTATGTGATGATATGACGGATATAAATTTGAGTCTTTTTCGATCGCACGTAATCTGAGTTGAGTATACTGCTGTTTTGTTAACTTTAAATCCAGAAATAATGCAAGCGCTTCCTCGTTTGTGAACTGTTTTTCCTGGTTTGGTGTCGGAATACTTTTAAGGATCCGTTTTGTTCTCACCGGACTAGCAGAAACGACTTTTTCAATGATATCCACTTTCGTTAATTGTTTTTGTGATCGCAGCTTGTAAAGAAAACTATCTTTAATGTTTTCACATCCGATTTCTTCATTTATATTCTTAAGTTTTCGTCTCTTAGATCTATGGCTACAGTTATCTAGCGATTTTTCTGGTCTTCCACCACTCTTCTTATTTGTGGTTTCTGAAATCACCTGGATACTAAGTTCACCTTGTAACCAATTTTCAAAGCGCTTGTAAAATTTACTTTTACTATAGTGAACTTCCTTGTAGCGTTTTTGCAATATTTTTACGAAATCAGATACTTTGTTTTTTATTTCCAATTGCGTTTCACTGCTGATAGCATTTATGTTCAATTTTCCTTCAATATGGTTTAGAACATCTTCTTTGTTTTTGTTTTTTAAATATTCTTCGGTGAATTCATTATTGCTGAAAGTTTCCATATTTTAATTAAGCTGAAAATAATGTATTTGGTGAAGTGCTATAAAAATAACTTCCAAAAATTTATCAACCTTTTCAAATCGAATTCTTGTCTGACAGTAAAATTTATTTCCAAATTTTTGTCCTTATATACTCAATAAAGAAATGTCAAACTTAAAGTAGATTACGTACACACAAAAAAATATTAGAGCTATTATTACCTAGGCTAGCTCAGGTATTTTTCTTTTGTATGGAATTTTTTAAGACAAAAACCAAGTTCAACTACCTAAGCTGATTTGGAAAACGTACAATAAATTTGCCTTTTTAAATCGAATACTTGTACCGAAATAAAATTTATTTCCAAATTATTGTGATTTATACTACATATAAAAATATTAAACCTAAAGTAGATTACCTAAACACAAAAAACTAAGTTTAACTACCGAAGTTGATTCGGTTTATACAAGTTTTCTATAGGAAAATTTGTCATATACAACTTATACTAGATTTTAAGGAAATTTTACCAAAAATTGTTTTGTGTACTAAAATTCTCAATTTTCGAATAAAATTAACTTTTTAGTTAGATTCCTCTCTTTCCCCTTAAGTTTTGCTATATGCAATTTGTACTTTTGGCAGTGAATGGCTTCTAAAGTAAATTTACTAGCAATTTTGATAGAAATTTGTTTGTAAAAATGTTGAGTATTTTCATTAAAATAGAAAAAGTGTTCTACGGGCGGATCCGGGCGGGTGCAAAAGTATATATAGGGTTAAAGAGAACACTTTTGCCTTTCTTTGGGTGGTTTCGGTTTTTTGTCCTTTTTTGTCCTTTAGAAGTTATATACTACTAAACTTCAAACTTTGCGAATATATGGAGGTTTCCAATTTTAAACATAACACCCTATTTAGAAATTATACAGGGTGCGCATATACCATTTCTTAAAAACAACAGTTCACCCAACATAACAAAAAAAACCGCAGCTCAATATCGATAACAGTTTTTAAGAAATCGCAATTAATATGAGATCAGATATTACAATTTTTATTTTATTTTTAAATTAACATAAATTCTTCGCCTTTAGCAGCATGCCACGCCCACTACTGCGAATATTTTGACCCAATTTTTCGGCTACCTTAGTTTTGATCTGTTTTCTTTCTGGTGACATAAAAATTTTAAGAATCTGTGTCAACAAAAAATATAGGTTTTGGCCAATGAAAATTAATTCTGAACCACCGTGCCCCGTGGCAGAGCATGTGGTGGTTCAGCAATACTAATAAGGGCTCGAATTAAACATCTTTTACTGTATGATTTTTGTGAGGACTACCTTCAAGCAACAAACATCTGTATTGAAGAATATCATCAAAACTTTGTTATTTCTTCGATTTATTCACCTCCTAGATTTCAAATATCAGAAAGTCAATATATCAACTTTTTCAAATCACTAGGTCCCTGCTTCATAGCATCAGGCGACTACAACGCTAAACATACGTTTTGGGGATCACGCCTAATAACTCCAAAAGGTCGTGTTTTGTTTGATACAATTTCAAAAATGCGTCTGAATGTGATATCAAGTGGACAACCCACCTATTGGCCTACTGATCGACAAAAAATACCTGATGTTATTGATTTTGGCGTGACTAAAGGTATTTCGAGAGAAATGATTAAGGTTGAAGCGTCACTCGAATTATCCTCAGATCATTCACCCACTATTGTCTATATATGGAATCAGCAAAATATCGTGTCGCCAACAACTTGCACAAGCATTAATTGGTTGAAATATAAAAAGTATCTCAGTACTCATTGTTCGGAAAACATACCGCTAAGAACACCAGAAGATGTGGACCAGAGTCTAATTTATTTTGATCAAAACCTTAAATCAGCTGCCCAACATGCGACAGAAAAAAGACAACCAGCTAGATACAATCAAATTTATTTTGTAGATGTCGAGCGGCTCTTGGCTGAAAAAAGAAAAATTAGAAGAGAGTGGCAAGCACACAGATCTCCTCAACTCAAATCTAGACTTAAAGATTGCACGAAACGACTAAGACAGCTGCTAGAATCTCGAAGAGTAGCATCTGTGAAAAATTACTTGGAAGACCTCGATGCAACTGCTCAATCAGATTATTCATTATGGCGTGCATGTAGGAACCTTAAAAGACCGGTCGTACGTAAGCCTCCCTTGCGAACTTCTTGTGGAGACTGGGCAAGGAATGATACCGAAAAAGGCAATTTGTTTGTTGGACATTTGAAGAAGGTTTTTACCCCAAATGTATGTACTGATATAGCTGAGTTACCATCAGTAGAGACTAGTGCCGTAGTACCCCTAAGATTTGAATTTAGCGATATTGAAAGGGCAATAGCAGATTTAAACACCAAAAAAACCCCTGGCGTTGATAAAACAAGTAACAAGATGTTAGTTGAGTTGCCCCGTATAGGTCGCAGAATTATTCTGTTTGTTTTTAATGCCATCTTACGTCTTGAGTACTTTCCCACAGAGTGGAAGGTCCCTTTGATAACTATGATTCCTAAACCAGGAAAAGACCACACAAAAGTAGAATCATACAGACCTATAAGCCTTTTATCAAACGTGTCAAAGTTATTTGAGAGAATATTAATAGCTAAGCTGAATCCAATTCTTAGCGCGAAAGGATGCATTCCGAACCATCAATTCGGCTTCAGAAAACAACATAGTACGATCCAAAAAACACACAGATTAGTAAATGTAATCAAAACGACCTTTGAAGAAAAAAAATACTGTTTTGCGCTCTTTATCGACGTTTCTCAAGCATTCGATAAGGTTTGGCACGAAGGCCTAATATTTAAGCTAAAGCTGAACTTGCCCGAAAACTTGTATAAGCTCTTAAAAGATTATTTAACGAATCGCAAGTTTTTATTAAAAGAAGGTGACTTTTTAAGCTCGCCACAGCTCATTGAAGCCGGAGTTCCCCAAGGTAGTATTTTGGGACCAATTTTATATTTACTGTACACATCGGATATGCCAATTAGCACCCTAGTCCACACATCAACTTTTGCAGATGACACAGCTTTTTTAAGTATTCATGAAAGTGCCCAAGTAGCTTCACAATTTTTACAAGACCACATACTCAATTTGGAAAAATGGCTAGAAAAATGGAGAATAAAAGTGAATGAACAAAAATGCACTCACATAACTTTCACACTGCGCAGGGACTCATGCCCTCCTATTCGCATATATAACCAAATGATACCACAGCTTTCAGACGTTAAATACCTGGGTATACATCATGACCGTCGCATTACTTGGAAAAGCCACATTGACTTCAAGTTAACACAAATGAAACTAAAAGCAGTACAACTAAATTGGCTTATTGGCAGAAACTCCACCCTGAGCTTAGATTGTAAACTTCTACAGTACAAGTCGGTCCTCAAACCAATTTGGTGTTATGGGATTCAGTTATGGGGCACTGCCTCAGCTAGCAATGTAGAAAAAATTCAAAGGCGCCAAAATAAGATTTTACGTATTATTACATCTGCTCCCTGGTATATAAAAAATTCGAACATCTACAAAGACCTAAACATGCCATCAGTTAAAGCAGAAATAGCGAAACATGCAGTCACATATCTAAAGAGGCTTGAATCTCATCCAAACCCTTTGGCGCGTAACATGCTGAATGAACCTGGTTACATTCGACTAAAAAGAAGAGATACTGCTTTTCTTGGCCGTACATTAGAGGGATGACCCGCAAATGATTTCGAAATCCGTGAAACAAACATTATTTTTGTCTAGCACGGGCTGGACTTAAAAAGAATATTTTATTTTAGAATTAAGATACGAGTAATTATTGTTAGTTCAAAAATATTGAAGATACAATAAATAAATTATGAAAAAAAAAATGGTGCGTTTATTTCTATTTTAAAATGCAAAGAATTAGTATAAAGAAACAAATTATTAATTAATAACAACTTACCGCAGTGCTTTTCTAT
This sequence comes from Phasia obesa, assembly GCA_949628195.1. NCBI lineage: Eukaryota > Metazoa > Arthropoda > Insecta > Diptera > Tachinidae > Phasia > Phasia obesa. Next base: position 65,562,165 of record OX451219.1, read on the forward strand.
CACAAACTAACTTTATTTTTAAAATATTTTGTTGGACAACTTCTTACTTTATGCATGTGTATAACACATTTAAAGATACGGTACCAACTGAACGAAACAAAGCACTGCAATAAATTTAACATAAAAAAGAACAACAACTTGTACATAAGCTTCACAAAAATTTAAGTATATAAGACAATTAAGACAACATTAAGTATGCTCACAAAAAGAAAACAAAAATAATATTAAAGGCATGAAAATTAAATAAATAAATCTAAATATTTATTAGCCATTTGGCGACATCCCCACCCCCGTGGATCGGCTACGATTCACTATTCTAAATCTAGAACTGCAAGCTTGGACACAGGACGTTTTAGAACACCACTACTTGTTTGTACATAAGCTCTTCTAATAACACCATCATTTCCCGGATACAGTTGAACAACTCTTCCTCTTTTCCAAACTCTTCTTGTTGGGTCACATACTAACACAAGATCACCGATGATTATAGTTTTTGTATACTCACACCACTTTGTGCGTCTCGTAAGGGTGGGCAAATACTCAACAATCCATCTTTTCCAAAAATGATCGCGTAATTGCCGAGCAATGCGCCACTGCTTTTTCAAGACAACTGGTTTAATTATTTCCGTCCCATCTGGAGTCTGGGCTGTGTTTGGTGAACCCAACAAAAAATGATTAGACGTTAGTGGCTCTTCGTCTTCATGGCTAACAGGCAAATGAGTTAACGGCCGGGAATTCAAAATATTTTCTGCTTCAATTAAAAAACTTTGAAGTGTGTGCTCTTTTGGGGCAACTTCTTTTAGCGTCACTCTTAGTACCTTTTTTACACACTGAACCATTCGTTCACATACACCGCCTTCTGCAGGATTATGCGGAGAATTAAACTCCCACGCAATACCTTTCGTTGTCATCTCATCTTGTATTCTAGTCATATCAAAAACTTCTTCAAATCGCTTAGCTTCCTGGTTAACACCCACAAAATTCTTTCCGTTGTCGCTGCGCATCTTCAATGGTGTGCCACGACGGTTAATACAATTCCGTATGGCCAAAAATGCCACTTACATATGCACTGCTCTGATTGTCAGACACGTAAACAGAGCCACCCAACGTTTTTCATGACGTCGACCAAATGTTACGTTAATTGGACCAAAGTAGTCCACCCCAGTAAATGTGAACGGACGCCAATACGGAGTTAATCTGTCACTTGGCAATGATCCCATCAATGAAGGCATTGGAACGGTACGATAAAATTTGCATATGTAGCACTTTTGAACCGTCTTCCTCAGAAGGCTTCGTAAACGAGGTACCCAGAATTTTCTTCTTATTTCACCCATGGTAGCCTCAAAGTTTTGATGTTTCATTTTGTTGTGTACATAATTAACATAAAGTTGTGTTAAACGATGGGAGGGCGACAATATAATAGGGCACTTAACATCTAGTGGTAACCAACTGGCAGCATCGATACGACCACTTACTCGTAGCAAATTGTTTTCAACAAAATATGGCAAAAGCATGTACAACTCGTTGTCTTTCTTCAGGGTCCCTCCAGACTTTAAAATTTGTATTTCAAAGCAGAAGCTTTCGCTTTGTGAAAGGCGACACAAAACGGTTTCTGCATCTTTTAAGTCTTCCGTAGACAAACTACCAGTTGTATTTAATTCGAACTTTTTTTGGCAACAGCGTATAAATCTCAGAACCCAAGCCATTGTTCGAGTTAGCCTGAAAAATGAAGAAAAACGATTAAAATCAATAATTAAAATGGTACTAACCAGTAAATTTTGGTCGCAATTCTTCTTCATATGTTAAGGCAGCTGCAATTAAGTTGTTCTTTGGCCAATCATCTTCATGTTTATATAGAAAACTTGGGCCTTGGAACCATCGGGTTTCGTTCAAAAAATTAATGTTGGTTTTAACTCGTGTAGCTTCATCGGCAACATTGAGATCAGTAGGCAACCATCTCCAATCACTCGGTCGTGTTGAATCCAATATTTCTGTAATCCTGTGGGCCACAAAAGGCTTATATCTTCTGCTTTCCGAGCTAATCCAGTTGATGACGGTAGTAGAGTCGCTCCAACATATTCTGCGCGAAATACCAATTTCATGTTCTTTTAAAATTGTACACATCAACCTAGTCCCAAGAACGGCAGCTTGTAGTTCCAATCGAGGAATCGTCATAGATTTTAATGGGACACATTTTGTTTTGGCAGCAATAAATGATACTTCAATACTTCCGTCAGTTGCAACATATGGCCAATAAGCCACAGCACCAAACGCTTCTTCACTAGCATCGACAAAAATATGCAGCTCGAGATCGGAATGCAATCCTTTTTTAAAATAGTATCGTGGTACTTTTAAATGAACAACGTTTTTTAACTCTTGGCGCCAATTACTCCACATTCCTGTCAATGAATCAGGCAGTTTCTCATCCCACAGCAAACTATGTCTCCATACCTCTCTCAATAGCAATTTGGCACTTATCATAAAATTGCATAAAAATCCAATTGGATCAAAAACAGACATTACGACAGATAACAATTCTCGCTTTGCGGGGCACCTCTGGCCAGTGATTATATCATTACTTACTCGATGATATTTTAAAACAAATATAAATATGTCATCTTTGGGTGCCCAAACCATTCCAAGCACCTTCTCTGCTGAAGACTCTAATTCATTTGACCATCCTGAAAAGCACACCGGCTTATCTAAACTGCCTTTTAAAGCAACGACGACCTCCTTTGAATTCTGTAAAATTGTGCATTTCGAACCATGCTGCTTTGTGTATTTCACGGACTTGTTCTGCTACTTGGGTGGCTTTCGAGGAATTTTCAAAGCTGTCAACAAAATCGTCCACATAGTGATGGTCCAAAATCGACTTCACGGCCCTAGGGAAACATTGTTGATACTCTAAGGCATTGGTCTTCTTTACGTAGTCTGCAATACAAGGGGAACAAGCAGCTCCAAAAGTCATCACTATCATTTCGTACACTTCTGGTGGACTATTGTCATTGTCGCGCCATAAGAACCGTTGTGAACATCCGTCTTCTGGAGCCACGATAATTTGGTGAAACATTTCTCTTATGTCTCCACATACTGCTACAGCACCAACTCTAAAATTAAACAACACTGATGGTAATGACTTATATTCTTGGGGGCCTTTTAACAACTTCGAATTTAAAGAAACACCTTCCACCATAGCCGCTGCATCAAACACCAAACGTATTTTCACCGGCTTATTAGGGTTCACGACCCCAAAGTGGGGCAAGTACGATGTCCTCGGATGAGGTGCATTAACTGCAATTTTCTCGCGTAGTTCTTCTCTAAATAATCGTTTATTATTTTCTTGTAGGCTTTAGAGAAATCTGAATTCTTTTTCATTTCGCGTTCGACGGCAAAAAATCGATTAAGGGCCATAGAATAGCTATCCGGCAGGACTACATCATCATTACACCACAGTAGTCTGGATTGAAATCTTTCACCAACCCTCTTAGTTGATTTTTTTAATATCTCTCTTATGCGCAAATCATCTTTTGACTCAATAACCGGTAGAGCCTTCACACCAAAATTTTCAGTCTGATAATAACTTACCACCAAGTTGTTTAAGTTATCTGCCTCTGCTGTCAATAAACATGTCGGACTTCCAGGGTGACCTCCTTTAACGTTTCCGAAAACAACCCATCCCAAGGGCGTATTGGCAGCATATGGACCAGCATCGTCCAAAGGCACTATTTCATCAGGCAATCCCAAATGGCAGTGATCTAAATTAATAAGTACTTGTGGAGCCACACATCCATAAGAACTCAATGGAATCCCATGCCTTCTTACTAACTCCGCATTAAAACTTTGACTCGGCAATTTTAAATTCGAAACACCATATACATTTTTTAAGGCATACCTTCTGTTTTTGTTTGCAACGCTAATGTGAAAATCCACTACTTGTGCTGATTCCTGATTCCTGCCAATTTACCACCATACTGACTCAAGTTTAACCGACTTTGTCTCCCAAGGAGCCCGAGATGCTTTACTAATGAACTATCTAACATAGTAACCGACGAGCCTTCATCCAAAAGTGCATAAGTTTCTACGACACAATTTGGCCCATGAAGTACAACTGCTAAGACTCTGAATAACATGTCAATCTTTCCACATGACTATGAAACACAATTCACAACTTGCTCAACAGTAGAAGAATTTTCTGCTGTTGGTACACATTTTTGCTCGGATCAATGGGCTGAACTTCGTGCAACAATTTTTTATGTTTTCTTTGGCAATTTTCTATTTGGCACGGCTTCCGGATCCTACAGTTTTTGCTGGCATGACCGACACCAAGACATGAAAAACATAACCTCAAACGTTTCACTTCATTCCACCTTTTAAGTATACTCAAATTTAAAAATTTTTCACAATTAAATATTTTATGTGTCCCAAGACAATAATGACATTTAGGCTGAATTACTTTATTTCCTGCGGCATGCAAAACCATTTTCCTTTTCGAGTCACAATTAGGGCGACTAATGATAGAACTTGATGCTTGCACACTTCTTACTAAATTTGCAACACTCTGCAACCAAGTACTAAAGTCCAATACGGTAGGCCACTGTTTTAAAGTTAACGCAAACTGAGCCCAATCTAAACGCATACTCATTGGAAGCTTCTGAATTAATTCTTCCATTAAGGTAGGATTAGATAAATGTTGTTGCCCATTTGCGGTCCCTAGAAACGCTGCTAAATTCCTTACCTTAATCTAATATGGTATCAGTTTGTCAACGGCGTTCTCCCCAATAGGCTGAACCTCTTTAATTTGCTGCAACTGGCATCGAATTAGCACCTCCGGGCGCCCATACTGAAGTTTTAGCTGCTCAATTACCGTTGGCACATTATTTGAATGATGTGCCTCTAAGCGCTTTCTGTAACCTTAAACTGTTTTCAAAATTATTATAATTATACGCGGCAGAAGAATGTTCAAAGGCTGATAAAAACATGGGCCAGTCCTCAGGAGCACCGTAAAATTCCGGCAAATCATAAATTTTACGTTGCGTACACATGGACGGAATGCCAGGTTGCATATTAATTGCTCGACTAGTCAATAACTGCTGCTGGTCTTCGTAGCTTGGATTCCCAGTGGAATACGGCGTTGGAATACGGTGTTCAATTGCATCTTCATTGTTAAAATTTCTAGCACCTACATCAGGCGTTGTATTTGTTGAAGTCGTCATGTTTTGCCCAATGTTCACCACATTTGTATTTTCAGCAGCCTTCAGGGCCCTTTGAGCATTAAACAATTGCGCCTGTAAAATTTCTATCTGGCGTTGAAGACATTCCATATCAGTACTTACGTTGGCTGATGATGTAGGTTGTGTCGATTGAATCCTTACACTAGGACCAGGCACCAAAGGCGGTAAAACTTGTTGCACTTTACTGGCTGTCGTACCAGCAGTATCACCTGTTACAGTTGTTGTTGTTGTGGCGATAGAAACACCAGGTGGCTGACAAGGCACAGAATGAACAATTTCTTCTGAAATAAGTTTTGCTCCAGTAGACGTGGAACCACTATTATTATCTTGACTGATTGTTTACAAGCGCGTGCTTTTTCTTACTGGAGATCGTTGCATCTTTTTGGCAAATGTTCCGGCAGGCAAGGAACCACAAACAAACAAATTCGTTTTTAACAAATGTTCCGGCAGGCCACAAAACAAATGAATTTATTTTAAATAAAATGTTCCGGCAATTAAGGAACCACAAAACAAATAATATATTCTCCAATAAATGTTCCGGCAGTCAAGGAACCACAAAGAAATAAATTTATTCTTCACACAAATGTTCCGGCAGTCAAGGAACCACAAACATATAAATTTATTCTTCAAAAAATGTTCCGGCAGTCAAGGAACTTCAAACCAATTTATTTTTAATTGTTCCGGCAGGCAAGGAACCAAATCTTTCGCTAAAGTATTGCGAATTTAATTTTTATTTATTGTTCCGGCGGGCATGGAACCACTTTTGTCGTCAATAAAATTTTTTATTAATTGTTCCGGCGGGCATGGAACTACATTTTTCGCCAAATAAACTGCGAAATAAAATTTGTCGCTGCGACTTGAGCTTTGTGAAGGGCGAATTTAACAACACCAAAAAAAAGACACAAATTATTCTTTAAAATGGTGCGTTTATTTCTATTTTAAAATACAAAGAATTAGTATAAAGAAACAAATTAATAATTAATAACAACTTACCGCAGTGCTTTTCTATCACAAACTAACTTTATTTTTAAAATATTTTGTTGGACAACTTCTTACTTTATGCATGTGTATAACACATTTAAAGATACGGTACCAACTGAACGAAACAAAGCACTGCAATAAATTTAACATAAAAAAGAACAACAACTTGTACATAAGCTTCACAAAAATTTAAGTATATAAGACAATTAAGACAACATTAAGTATGCTCACAAAAAGAAAACAAAAATAATATTAAAGGCATGAAAATTAAATAAATAAATCTAAATATTTATGAGCCATTTGGCGACAGTCATAAAGCAAAAAACCGTAGTTTATTAATTGGACCTACTTTCCAATCGAGAAGTTGCAAAAAATCGAGAGAGATAGTTGTGACATGCTTTCGTAAAGGTAGGGCATTCGCAACCTGGTAATCTATATATAGTAGACTATCAGTTGTCGACATCCCGTTCTTGAAGCCAAATTGATATTAATTGTGCTACTCATATCTATAATATTATTTTCTATCTCTAATCTTTCAGGATTTTGATATTGCGGTTTTTTATTGGAGTGACCTACAAACATTTTGATAATTTATATTTCGTGTTGGGTTGGAGCTTGAAACATCTCCAGTGCTTATCTTTCCTAAGAAAATCAGCAGCCATATTTTCCGATGTCTCATACTGTAAAGTTATATGTTCGTCATTTATTTTGTCTCTAATAAAATGATGGCGCACATCAATGTGCTTAGATCGGGCATGATACGCGTCAGCTGTTGCCAAATTCAAAGCGCTTTTATTACCATGTACTCGGCTTCCGTAGTTGAAAGAGCCACCGTTGCTTGTCGCTTGCTGTTCCAACTAATAGCACCATGATGTATACAAATATAGCCTGTACAAGATTTTCTGTCTGTCATATGGGCATCATAATCTTCATCGCAGTAAAAATGGTTTTACACGACGTGTGTTTGTCATATGACTTGTCAGTTTTATAACCCATATGTAATTTCATGTGTTTGCCAAAATAGACATTTTACATACGGTTTATAATTTTTGCTTTCAAACGTACATGTGTAATTACATCTGACATAACCTATAATATATAATTTTTCCGCCACACAGTTTTGTATTGCCAACCACAGCTGATGCAAAGGTAGTGCTTTTTCCACGCTTTTAGTGCTTTTGGTACCACAAAAAACCTAAAATAGTAAAATATCATGTTGGCATTACAGGATGTCAGATGCTTTGTCACATCAAAATAGAACACGTTCTAAATAAAAAATGTCATATGTATTGTACACATGGACAATACACATGTTATGTTTGAAAGGGTTCACACGACGTGCTTAGAATTTACACATGGAAAAGTGACAAGTACACGTCGTGTGAAACCAAATTAACCTTGACATTACTTTTTTTATAAACGATCTTTGCATTTATTGTACCTTTCAGATACCTGAAAATCCTTTTTACCGCAGACCAATGAGAAAAATCATAATTGTCATTAAATCTACTTAGGTTATTCACAGCGTAAGCTATATCTGGCCGAGTTTCTTGTACTAATATAGCAAACATCCAATGGCTTTTTGATATGAAACTTTACCTATAATTTTCGCTTCTGACGAAGGTTTATGTAATTTCACGTTTACATCGAATGGTGTGGAAACAGATTTACAATCATTCATGTTAAAACGCTTTAAGAATCCTTTCACGTACGTTGATTGGTCAATGTACATTTCACCTTTATCACGATTTCTCGTTATTCTTAAACCAACACAACTTTTCGCTTCTCCTAAATCTTGCATTTGAACATCTCTTCAAGTTTAGTTTTTACGCTAAGTTTTAATTATGTGTTGTTCGTAAAAATCAGTAGGTGATCTACATATCGTCACCTAAAATGCAAAAGGCCGTAACTACACTTTTTAGATTTTTACCGGAGAAGGAATAAACGTTATAAATTAAAGACTACTTAAAACTTAATATCCACATTTTAGATTCAAACTTAGAAAACAAACATAACACACATTGAAAGATAATCAAAGCCAACTTGGTTTTGATTTTTTTTTGGAAAAGTGCAGTTACGGCTTTTTGGTTTAGTTGACGTTGCAGTTACGGTCTTTTGTTTTTCACCAATAAAGTCGTTATTTTTGGACGTATACATGTAAAATTTGCTGTGTAGATGTGTTTCGGTTAATCAATCAAAAAGTAAATTTTGAATTTTTGAGTAGTTACGGCCTTTTGCATTTTAGGTGACGATATACAGAAACAAATAGCATTTGTTTATCCTCAATGTTATAAAAAATGCATGGATCCATTTTTGATTTTTTTAAATTTAAGTTCCTCAAGCCTTGATCTAATTTCTTATTCCATTGGCGACTTGCCTGCTTTAGACCATAAATTGCTTTGTTAAGCTTGCACATTTTTCCATTTGTCTTAATCCCCTCTGACGGTTCCATGTATACAACTTCATCCAGAGAACCCTGCAAAAACGCTGTTACTGCATCCATCTGTTCAATATCCAGATACCTTATCGATGTGTACCGCACTACGGGTGAATAGGTTTCCTGAAATTCTATTCCTGGTTTTTGCGAACACCCTTATACCACCAATCGCGCTTTGTATCGCTGAACTTATCCATTTTCATCTCGTTTTCTCTTAAATTCCATTTATTCTTTATTGTCTTAACACCAGGCGGTAAGTCGACGAGTCCACGTGTCACTTTTTATTGAGGACTTGTATTCATCATTCATGGCCTGTCTAAGGGCTTCATTCACTGTAACGGGATCACCTCCGCCACTGGCCTCCACTAAATATAAATAGCAGTCATTCAAATTGACCGGTTTTGGCGTACGTTCAGAGCGTCGTATAATATTATTCTCATCAGATTGCATTTGACTGCCCACACTAGTTATTTCATCAGGCTCAAAAAACTCCAAAGACCAGTCACTTTCATTGTCTGTCGTAATACCAACACTGTTTTCACATGTAATGGTACTATTTTCATCATTTTCAAAACGAATTGAATACTAGGTAATCGCAATGTAGCAACAAAAACAACCACAGGCAATTTGGTTTGTGTAAAAACACCCACAGTTGTTAAAAACCCAAAGAAAAATTCAAAAGAAAATAAAAAAAGAAGACAATTTTTTAAACAAAAACAAAAGTTTTGTTAGTTTTTGCAAAATATATTATAATATTTAAAGTAAAGAGCGAAAAAACGTAAAAAATAAAAAAACATAATCTTGGAGTGCAATAAATTTTTATTTTTTTTTTAATTTTATTTAATAAAATGTGTCGCAAAGAAAATGTAAAAAAAAATTTTAACATAAGAGTGTATAAAACACATATAAAAGAAGATTTTCACCTGGGATATCAGTTTTACCTAGTATTCAATTTGCCATGGTTTCATTTTGAACCGTTGCACAGTGGTCAATTTCGCGAGATAGCGGTCAAAACTCTATAACTTATGACCGGATTGGTATTTTTTTATGCAATTTGTTTTGTTCCTTAGGAGGGACTTTAAGACTTTAACGTAAAAATCGACTGATAGGAACGTAAGTAATGTGGAGTTAAAAATGCATTTTAATTTTTTGTTGAGTTTCCATGTAAAAGTTGAATATTTTGACATTTTAAATAGGTATTTTTTTATAATTTCTTATTTTCTTCAATCGTATTTTACAACTAATACTTATTTATTATTTCTAAACTTAATTTTGGTCAGAAAATGCCAACATTTGGCCCCTGACATTTATTTAGTCTCAATATTCACAAGGGCCAAAGGTTGGTTTTTTTTGGAAGAAAGCTAATTCCTGTGAGGATTAAACTGAAAAATAAAACTTTAAGTAAACTTTTACTATTGATTTAAAGTGCACATACATATATTTTATTTAAATGTATTAATAAAAATTTATACTAAAATTAGAAACAAATTATAATCTTCAAACTAGTATTAATTAAACAATATTAGTAAAAATTTCTTCCAAATAGCTTTGATTTTCATTTTGCAGTAGTTGTTTAGCTTCTTCATCTAACTCTAATGAGGTTGATTTCCATTTTTGTCGAATACTGGACATATATGGGTCTGATGTGCGCAACAAAATAATAATAAGATCTTCACTAGTACAATATCTGGAAATTTTTCTTGTATTGTGCTCGCGAAAGAATCTGTAGTCTTTGTTCCTTTTTTCTTGCGCTTCTTCTGAGAGATCTCCAATTGGAAGCATATTGTGCTGAATTATTTGTTCCCCATGGAACAAAATTTTGTGAACTGTGGTTGGCATATGTGGTTTGGTTATAAAAGGTTGCTGTCTCATTAGCATACTGACCAAATTTTTTTGCATCTATCTTTTTGCTACATCCTATAACTTCTAATATGATTTGGAATCGTCGTATAAATCATAATCTACTCCAGTTATAGAAGCTGCAGTTTCTGGATCGGAAAAAAATCTCCTTGCTGTGTTTCCATCATTAGAATTTCCTTCTCCTTGCTTTGGCTGGTCAATTATAAGGCCTATCTCACGGTATTTTTTTTGAATATCTTTTTTTTTTGCTTTCTTTTTTCCAAATTTTCTTTGTTGTTTCTCACTGTTTCGCCTAACGGGCCAAATTCCATATCGTATCCCAATTTAAGAATATGCTCCATAAAACGAATTCTAGCATGAAGAGGTGACATTCCAAATTCATATGCTTCATTAAAACTATCGTCTTGTGTTGGTGGTTGGCTCAATTGACTTGATGTTTTTTGGCATATGGTGCAGCTTGACGAAGACTTTGTTTCGGTTAAAGCTTGTGCAACTTTTCCATCGATTATTGTTAGTGACATTTTAAAGTTAACTTCGATGCATTGGTCATTAAATTCAAATATCACTGGTTGAAGTTCTTTAATTTTATCTGTTATTTTGCCAACTTCTTCAGTTATGACATCTTTAGTTTCTTTTTTGTAAGCAAACTTTATTGGTCTACAAAATTTTGTTGACGAGAGAATTTCATTCTTCCATGCATCTATCTCTGCAGCTCTACTAGTTGACGGCTCTGAACCAATATAAGTTTTTGTTAAACGTAATGGAACGAAAAAAATCATGAATAAATTGGCATCTGATGAATTTTCCGCATTACATTGTTTGTATTGTTTCTGGCCAGAGGACCCATTACATCCCCATTTAGAAATTAAAGTCATGCTGCAATTTTTAAACTTCTTTAAATAGTCAGCATTAAATGTCTTTGATAATCGTTCTGCAGTGTGTTCAAGAAGATCCTGCAATTTTATTTCTGCTGAACTTGAAGTTACACTAATAGCAGTTGGTGAAGGTAAGCAATCTTTTTTGGCAGAAACTATATCTCGATATGATGGAAAAATTCCACAATTTTTTTCATTGGTTCGCTTCCGCAATTCTGTATATTGGTTTTTAGTCATTTTCAAATCCACAAATAGTGCAAATGCTTCTTCTGGAGTAAATTTATTTTCTTCAGTTGGTGTCGGCATACTTTCTAAAATCCTTTTTGTACGTGTGGGCTTGCTTCCACTATTTTTTTAATGATAGCAATTTTACTCTTTTTAGTTTTCGATGGTTGAATTTGATGCAGAAATGAATCCTTTATGATGCTACAAGAAACTTCTTCATTGATATGTTTAAGCTTGCGTCTTCGTGATCTTTCACTACAATTATCAATTGGCTTTGCTGGTCGACCACCTTTTCCAGTTTCCGTGGTAGTTACTGATGGCTTTTTAAAAATAAGTTTATTTCTTAGCCATTCTTGGTTGCGTGAGTAAAACAATTTCTTGTTTCTGCAAACATTGATTGTACCGTTTTCTTAAAGTATTTAAAAAGTTTTTTATTTTTAAGTTATGAATTTTAATTTTTTGTTTGTCGCATATTTTGAAGAATGGATTATTCATTATATGTAAAATAATGTCGTTTTCATCTTTCCGTTTCCAAAATATATATCAGATAGAACACTATAACTGAATTTAGCCATTGTTTAAACAATAATGAAGAAAAAAAAATGAATGCATTGATTAATATACTATTGCTCGAAGTTTCAACATGATCTTTTTTACCTCTTTGAAACATAAGATAACAGGTACTTGGTTTTACCAGTTGTCTCCATTGGTTTTAAATTTATTTGCAATTTTCAGGTATTTAAGTTGTGTAATATTAGATGGCAATAAAATCTTTTTTACCTTTTCCAAATGAATTGCCAGATACCACATAATTTGAGAGTTCTATTGTCATTTTTGTCAAACTTTTGATACACCCTTCTATGTGGACTAGTCCAAATATGGACCAACTTCTCCTAATTTCAACAGAATTATTTTTTGGGTCAATAAGAACTCTTGTACAAAATTTCATCAAAATATATCCATAATAGCCACTTTCACACACAAATAACTTCTCAAAAAATATGACGTGCCTTTGTACCGAATATATTACCTTGGGTCAGAAAAATTGCTGTAGCTCAAAAAGTGCAGTACCGATGCATGGACATGTATATATAGGAATGTAGGGGAGAGTTAGGACTACAAAATATGTAGTAAATTTGTGTTTTGACTCAGCTTGACTCACAGTAGTTGTGCTCTATGAAGTAGGAAATTTGCGAGAAATGTGACCTTTTTTAAAAAAAATATTTTAATTGTTCTGAAAACAGTAGAGCTTCAATTTTTTTACCAGTAGTAGGAAATAAGTTAAGTTACAACACAAAATTTATTTCGTCCAAAAAAAAAAGTTATGATCATTTAAACTTTAAAAATTAACTAAAAATATCATAAATTTACTAAATTCTGAAAAAGCCCATTTTGGACCACCCTGTTCTCAGTGAAATAGTTGAAATAGAGTTCTAATTTTTTGGCTTCCGAGGTTTACTACTGTCTACTTGCATATGAGTCTAATAACTTCTAAAATCGGAGAACAAAAACCAAAAGGAGTTTTGGCCGCTATCTCAAAATATTGACCACAGTACGTTGTGTCATCACTGACTATTGTACCATCACTGTCATAAAATAAACAATTTTCAGCAATACTGTTTGGATTTTGTTGTTTCTTGAATTCTTTTTCAAAGAATATGACATCCCGGCTCTTGATCAAACGTAAATTTTCTGGATCGTAAAAACGATAACCTTTCGTGTCCTCCCAATAGTTTCCTTCGATTTTGAGTCCCATTGCAACCTTTTTTTCTTTGGGGTACATAAACTACAGCCTTAGAACCAAATAGTCGTATATTAGACAAGATTATGGGGGTACTTCCTATATCCGCGAACCAGTCTTTACACATAGACATGTGTACGCTGGCGCCTGAATCCACAAACCAATCAGTGGCATTTGTGGAACCCGCAATAAACACAGTGCAAAAACCATGCTCTTTACCATTTTCATACTTTTTCTTTTTATCGCGGCAATTTGCGGAGATGTGACCAAAATGGTTACAATTAAAACAACGGGGACCTTTCTTAGCATTGTTCTTCTTTTCAATGAAATAAGCCGCACTGCTGACATCGTTCGTTTTCTTGACGTCTTGAAGAAGTTTTGTTTCTATGGAGTCGCACAATATCTTTACTCCTGAACTTTCTTGCCCATGATCATTAGGGCATACTCTTCTGGTAAGCCTTCCAAAAGCAATGTTCCGATCCACTCATCCCTAACAGGCCTGTCGGCCTCCTTAAGTTTATGTGCCGTTGAAACTATTCGACTCACATATTTTTCAACATTGGCACAAGAAGAGTAACTTGTGGTGATTAATTGTCTTAAAAGACCAACACGACGTGAAAAACGAGAATCCTGAAATGATGCATTTAGTTTGTCCCAAACTTCTTTCTCTGCGTTTTCAATGTGCACGTAATTAATCTTATCAATCTATAATATTATTTTAGTTTTCGCTTTTACGTCCAGCTTTGCATCCCTTCCTGTTGTTGGATATATCGCTGGGACGGTATCCCATAATTCTTCATGCTGAAGAAGATTTTTTACAGCAAAAGCCCACTATGTGTAGTTTTCTCTACCAATTAATTTTTCCACATTGAAATTTGTTGATATAGACATTTTTAACCGACTTCAAAAAAGAAGGAGGTTATCACTTCGTCTGAATGTTGCTTTTTTTATGTTTGTGCCCGCATAACTCAGTCATTTCTGAACCGATTTAAAAAAATTTTCCTTTATTAGAAAGGAAATGCTTACAGATTGGTCCCATTTTAAAAGAAGTTCAGAATTTTTATGTATTTTGTATACAGATTTTACGTGTATTATGAACCGTAAAGGCCACTCTTTAAAAATTTTAAAAAACTGCATGACATTATAGCTGCCAATAACAGAACTTAATAAAAAAAAAACTTAAAAATTAAATGGTGTCCCCATATGTGACGTCAATTTAAATATATGAACCATTGTAGACAATCACTTGAAAATTGGACAGAATGTCCAATATTTATAATTAGAAGTTAAAGGGTGTCCCAATAGTTGATGTAATTTGATGTATATTGCAAAACTTTTGAACCGTAACAGAGATACAAAGAACCTGTATATCTAAGTCCTTTATAACATCAAGTATATAGTTTTAATTTGGAAACTAAAGGATGTCCCCATAGTTGATATAATTTTACCTATCTAGCCCTATATTTTGAACTGTTATAGACAAACACTTGAAAGTTATGTCCCGTATAATAACATTTATAAATATTTAAAATTATAAAGGGTGTCTCAATAGTTGATCTAAATTGATGCATATGGCCAAACTTTTGAACCGTTTTAGACAGACACTTGAAATTTACAAAGAATCTGTCCTTTAAAATAAGTATTTAATTTAAAATTGTACATTAAAGGGTGTCCCCTAGGTGACATTGTTCAACCTATATGGCTAAATCTTTGGAACCGTTACTTTTTATTACTGTGTCAGTAATAATAAGTGTAAAAAAATAAAGGGTTTCCTCATATCTGACTTAATTTGTCGTATATGGCTTTATCTGCTGAACCGTTGTGGATAGACATTTAAATGTACAGAACGTATATTACTATGTCCGTTAGAGCAACAAGTATAAAAGTATTTGATTTTAAATTTTTAGTTTAGAATTGATGCACATATATTTGTTTTGTAGTCGGTTTTTTTTGCAAGTATTATTTCTTCTCAAGTTACTGCACTCTTTTAATTGTATTAAGCACTATCTTGGTCCATAACCTGTTGTGATGGAGTAATTAAAACACAATACAATTATAGAAAAGAGTGGCTTTATTCAAAGTATTAACTAATGTAAAAAGGAAAGAGCTTAAGTAAGTGTCAAAAGATATGCCTCAAACAGAGTTGCATTTATAATCAATCAATCAATAAAAAAACTAAATATTTGAGAAAACAAATTATTTTTATTTAAAGTTTATGAAGATTCAATTTTATTAAATAAAAAATAATTTAGGTCCCTGACAAGGCGAATCCATTTATCAGGTAAAATAGAAGCGACAAAAAGTAAAACAATAAAAAGCAACATGTATTTTGTTTTTGTTTGGTTGCGGGTTTTGTCAAAATAAGTTAATCCGCCTTAATTTATATTAAAGCAATATGTAAAAAAAGTTTTAGTAGTAAAATTAAAAAATTTACAACGAATGCCTAAAAATTATTAAAAGAACTTGGTTCCACCGTCCATTCCATTCCATTCGCCTTGGTTCCTGATTTTGAATATTTTGCGTTTTAAAATAAAATAAAAATATACGATTTATATGTATGTAACTATTAAATTAAATTGGTTAAAAATAGTATTTAAAAATAAAAAATTTTATATGCGCAAAGATAAAACACACAAACACAATTGCAACAGTTCTAAATGACTTATACACAATTCTTTAGGATTTGAGTCTTCCTGCGCCGTTTTCTTCGTCAGATTTTCATCTTAGTTTTTATGTATTTTCTTAAATTGTTGCTGGTGAGACACTAGACGTACTTCCCTTTTCGCTATACAATATACATACGTAATTTATTTCTTTTTTATGACTGCATAGAAAATTTAAGTATAAAATTTTTTGGGGATTATGCAAACTATTTTCTTTAATTAGAACATAATCAAGCAGTATCGCTTCAGAATTGTTAACAAAATGCAAACTAACCTTATTTGTTCGGTCATTATTGTAACAATCCCAGAAGTAAAAACAAAAACTATTTCTTTTAAATTTTAACTGAATATTTTTGGCATAATATTGTATTACACAGTTAGAGTTATAACTTTCTTTAAGATGTAAAACAATATTAATCCAGCACTTGTTAAACGTTACTGGCTATAGTCTATGGATCTTTCTTTTTTTTATTGGGCGCCATTTACTGTTACGAAACTTCCTCTCAACTCACACTACATACTGGTTTTGTACAATAAATATAAACTACTTTCAATATATTACCCAGAAACTAAAACAAAACAATCACATATACAAATCTGGGATAGATGGAAACCCAGACACGTCCTTACCCTTATCCTACCTATGGCTTTTGTAGCAAATTTATTAAAAGCCCCATTATTTTAATCTCTCACCAACATCTTTCCAACACAAAAATGAACTCGAATACTTCCTGAAGAAACAACAAATTGATGTCATGCTGATTTCAGAGACCCACTTAACAACAAATAGCTTTTTTAAAATCAATGGCTATATATTATATGATACTAAGGACCCTCGCGGACGAGCATGTGGCGGATCGGCAATACTTATAAAGACCCGAATCAAACATTATTTACTGTGTGTTTTTTGTGAGGATTACCTTCAAGCAACAAATATCTGCCTTGAAGAATTTCATCAAAACTTAGTGATTTCTTCAATTAATCAACTCCTAGATTTCAAGTATCAGAGTCAGTATAGCGACTTCTTCAAATCACTAGGACCCTGTTTCATAGCATCTGGCGACTACAACGCTAAAGATACATTTTGGGGATCACGATTAATAACTCCAAAAGGTCGAGTTTTGTTTGACACAATTTCTAAAATGCGTCTGAATGTGATCTCGAATGGACAACCCACTTATTGGCCTTCTGATCGACAAAAAATACCGGCCGTTATTGATTTTGACGTTTAAGGGTATTTCAAGAGAAATTATTAAAGCTGAAGCATCACTAGAATTATCCTCAGATCATTCACCCACTATTATCTATATATGGAGCCAAAAAAATATCGTATCACCTACAAACAGCACAAGCATACACTGGTTAAAATAAAAAAAATATCTTACTTAAAGATTGCACGAAGCGGTGGCGAAAAGACCTACTAGAATCCCGAACAGTAGCATCTCTGAAAAATGACCTGGAAGATCTAGACGCAACTCCACAATCAGATTATTCATAAAGGCGTATATGTAGCAACCTTAAAAGACCAGTCGTATGTAAGCCTTCATTACGTACTTCTTGTGGAAGCTGGGCAAGAAATGATACCGAAAAAGGTAATCTGTTTGTTGATCATTTAAAAGACGTGTTTATTCCAGTTATCTCGACTGATATAGCTGAGCTGCCACCTATCGATGTTAGTCCGGCAGTTACCCTAAGGTTTGAGCTTCGAGTTATTGAAAAAGCAATAACTGATTTAAACTTCAAGAAAGCTCCTGGAATTGATAAAACCAGTATAGCCAAAAAAAATTATTATTTTTGTTTTTAACGCGATTTTACTTTTTGAGTACTTTCCTACCGAGTGGAAGATTTCTTGGATTACTATGATACCTAAGCCTGGAAAAGACCACACCAAGGTTGAATCATATAAGCCTTCTATCAAACATATCAAAGGTGTTTGAGACAATATTATAATTAAGTTGAACCCAATTCTGAGCACGAAAGGATGTATCAATCTGGCTTCAGAAAACAACATATTTCGATCCAACAAACATACAGATTAGTAAATGTAATTTAAAAGATCTTTGAAGAAAAAAATACTGTTTTGCACTTTTTATCGGCGCACAGTGGACCATTTGACCATTCATAACTTTTGATTGGATTATAATTTTGACGCGTTTTTTTTTTGTTTGTTTAGTAGGTGGGAGTTTGGCCTTTAAAATACATTAGTTGAATTTTAGTATAAAAGTAGAGTGTTTAAACATGTAATTAATGGTTACTTTATATAACATCTTAATTTTTAAGATACTTTTGCAATAAATACTTGTTTTTAACTCTTCAGAAAATGCCCGTGAACTTTTTAACTCTAATATTCACAAGGGCCAAAGGTTGGCCGTTTTGAAACAGCCCGAGTTGAAGTAAGTACCGAATACAACTGTCACCTGGAATTGGTTCAAAATTACCTCAGATAGAGAAGTTTTAATGTAGAAGTCGTATGTTTCCATTTTAGTTATTTATTATATCAAATTATTTGCTCATTTCACAAGCTACCTTGTATCGTGTAAACTTTATTAAAATACACTTTAACTCAAACAGCTTGTGAGCAGGCTTTGAAATTGTAGAATTGTATCGTTTTTTACTCAAAAAATAATAATACTCAAAATATAATAAATATTTTCAGAACCAACTTTATCATTTTTGGATTTTTTTCTCTCAAATATGGTAGATCTTTTTGGGATATAGCTAATTTTGGTAAGATTAAGAAATATATTACTTTTGTAATAGTTTTTATTGTAAAAACTACTATTTATATAATATAAAGAAAATAGAATAGCGCACAAAAACCAAAACTTAACTGATTAGAATCTTCGGGTTCGCCGGAGGAGATATATGTATATTTCTTAAGTTAGTTCTAAGTCAGATAAATAATCTCACCAAAGAATTCCAGTCAGAGAGTTAATGTTTACAATATTTATTTATTTATTTATTATCCTTTCATTTCCTTTACAACAAGACTTAGGCTCATTATTATAACTTGCCTTTAGCCAAAGTTAGGATTTTGTTGGAGCGATAAGTAGTTTTTCGTCATAATAATAAGGATAATGCTCATTGCTATAAATCGTCCTTAAAGTACGTGATAGTTTTTAGTAAAGATGCTTAATATGAACTTAATGTATACATTTTAACAATTAATGAATATAATCATAAAAACATAATATAAAATATAATTTAAACATAAAAATAAAAGCATAAATAATTATCATAAAGTTATTGATAATATTTAAATAAGAATGATTTAAAGCTATTAGCGTTGTTATTTGTTTGTTTTTGTAGTAGAAGACTATTCATATATGAAAAACTGCCATTGTGACACCAAACAATGATGGCGAGGTATTATAATATTTTTACTTCGTAATGTCTGGAAAAAACGTATTCTCTCAAATAAGTAGCCAGGGGTTCGCGTATTTATTACTTTATGTAAGAATATTAGAGCACGTATTTTTAAAAAATTATCGAAGGATACACCAAAGAGACTTGGAAACTGAAGAAATGTGTTCAAACCTTTTTATGTTGTTGACATATTTCACTATATTGTTAAACAAAACGTTTATCTTTCTTTTGCTTACTGAATCACAGTTTCCAAATAATTCACAACCGTATATTAAGCTAGGAATTAAATACGCCTTGGCAATTAGTACCCTTATTCTTAAAGAAGTATAATATTGTGTGGGCTACAGCACACGTAACTTGGAGTAAGTATGGACAATCAGCGAGTTAATGTGATTATGCCTCGTCAAATTATTATTAAATATAATGCCAATGCTTTTTGATTCATCCACGGTCCTAATCTTCTCACCATTAATAAGAATATCTGCAGAAATGGCCGGAACTGCGTTTCTTTTATATATTATAATACACTTGGATTTCTGTGGATTGAGACATAGTCAATTTTCTGTTGCCCAAAGATATTTAAAATTACATATGAACTACCTAAGTAAAGTTGCACATCATCTGCAAACAGGTGTATTTTGCAAGTTGTAAGTTGATTTGGCAAGTTATTTATGTATAGAAAAAACAGAAGTGGTCCTAGGATAGAATCTTGGGGCACTTCTCTAGTTAAGGTTAGAGTATTCGACCATTCATTGTTAACGTATACAGATT
The DNA here is from genome assembly GCA_949628195.1 of Phasia obesa. NCBI lineage: Eukaryota > Metazoa > Arthropoda > Insecta > Diptera > Tachinidae > Phasia > Phasia obesa. Next base: position 65,582,315 of record OX451219.1, read on the forward strand.
GTCTACGATCCGAAAGGTATGATTTGTATTCTAAAATAAGTCCTTTTTTTAACCAATTTGAGTAATTTTGTAAATTTGCGGTGTAAAAGCACTATAAATAAATAATTTTAAATATATAATAAAATAAAGACACCGATGGTTACATATTACGAATATTTTCATAATTTATTCAAATAAAAAAGTTAGTCCCAAGTATGGTCTCGATAAAATATTTTCAAAACATATGAAATAAAATTGTATATTTCGTCACCTAAAATGCAAAAGGCCGTAACTACTCAAAAATTCAAAATTTACTTTTTGATTGATTATGACGAACTTAACTGAAACACATCTACACAGCAAATTTTACATGTATACGTTCAAAAATAACGACTTTATTGGTGAAAAACAAAAGGCCGTAACTGCAACGTCAACTAAACCAAAAAGCCGTAACTGCACTTTTCCAAAAAAAAAAAATCAAAACAAAGTTGGCTTTGATTATCTTTCAATGTGTGTTATGTTTGTATTCTAAGTTTGAATCTAAAATGTGGATATTAAGTTTTATGTAGTCTTTAATTTATAACGTTTATTCCTTCTCCTGTAAAAAACTAAAAAGTGTAGTTACGGCCTTTTGCATTTTAGGTGACGATTTAAAGCAAATTTTTCAAAGCAAATTACCAATAACAAGCATAAACTAGACCGTTTTTACACCTTGCAACAAACGCCGAGTTATTTTTTCCTATTCTTTTTTAACGTTGCTTCGAAACCCTGTATTCTTTTACATTTGAATTTTTTCAAAATATTTATTTTTGAAAGTTTTGCTTTTTATGCTTTTTTAAATAAACAAAAAACTGTATTTGCAACTAAACGTATTTTATTATGATTAAGCGATTAATATAATATTAACACACACATTATAAATATTTAAAAATAAGTAATATATTGTTGTAAAATTAATTTTAATTTGTTTTGGAGTTACGGACCCCTAAAGTTTCTATGTAAAATTTTGTGTATCTCAACTATTTAATGTAATGAGATAATATGAGTATCAATGGAATGGTAATTAAAAGTACTATCTAACTAAATTGACATTAATGAAAAATATTATAAAATATCAAGCAAGCACAAAAAAAAGTTTTTTTTAAAGGATTTTCTTGTCTATGTTCTGACAAAAAGAATGAAATTAAAAAAAAAAAAATATTGTTTGTTCACCTAAAATGTTTCCCAAAGGTAAAAAGTAACCCAATTTTTTTCGCTACAATGTCTGTCAGCGCCTTTTATATCTGGAATCGTTATAGGTAGACTCTTGAAATTTTCACAGAAGGTGTATATCTGTGGCCGCTATAACAACAACTACTAAAACTTTTGGGGTGATCCGAAAGAGACTCGTTTTTCACGTATATGTGTTTATTTCTTAATCAGTAAGAGGAATAAAGTTAAAATTTATATAAATAAATAGTGAGGAGATTTGCATGCATACGGTCTACATTTTGAACCATAATAGTTAGAATCTTTAAATTTTTACAGGAGGTGAATTACTGTGTTAGGACAGGGACATATTTTTCACTTATATTGCCTTTTTTACCACAATAGGTAGGCTCCTATTATTTTCATACAAAGCTATAACAATAATAATGCAGTTTTCGCGAATATGACTGTTTTTTTTTAAACGCGAGTACATATATACAGAGTGTGTGAATTTATGGAAAAATACAAAAAATAAAATTAAAGGGTTTTGCGAGTTTTACGCAAACTATGTACAAATTTGTCCCCTAGAACAAATATCAAAACCAAAAATTAAAGGGTGTTTCGATAATGACTCGATTTTACATATATAACCTTATATTGACACTTAAAATTTACATATATTATATTTAACAATATCTACAGTAACAACAAGAAATGAAAATAAATTTAATAATAATGGGGTGGTCCCTTAATGTCTCAAAGTTGCGGAATTTGCCTTTCTCTTCTTAACCTTGTAGGCAAACACTTGATATTTACACAGGATATTTAGTACTATGCTCTAGTAGAAAAAAAAAAATTTAAAATTAAAGCATGCCTCATAAGACGTAAAAAATTATAGACTTGAATTTTTAAAGTTGAACTGAACATAGTTCGAAACCATACTTGTGTGATTCTGACTCGCATTTGGCTGATTTATTTTTATTAATTTCATTTTATTTGGATAATACTTTTAATACTTTTAAAAACTAAGAGTACCGCCCAATTTGTTCTTGTGACATTTTTGTTTAAAATTTAATTTTTATATATATCTTAAATTATAATTTGTAAATAATTTTTTTATACAAAACAAAAATACAACTTGTCGTTTTTTTCTGTAGTCAAAAAGTAGACAACACTTTAAAAAATTAAAATGAAATGAAAATAATCAAAAACAAAAAATGCCTCGTCAGGCTTTGTCATGCAACTTTTTCAACCCCGCTTGCCTCCCAACCCCTCTTACTAACAAGAAAGAAGTTGCATGAAAAAGTTGCGGCGTTTATTGCAAGGTGTAAAAGTGGTCCTATTGTAAAATAAGTTGACGATAAACCCTATAACATTATAACAGGGTCTTGTGAATTGAACGTTTGAAAGTTAAATAGATGAGATCTCTGTTTTAAAACCTAGATGCATTAAACACACAGATAGCATCAGGATACCAACTACAAACTGTCAAAAATAAAATACACACGTTTTTGGTAAACGAATATTTTAAAGCCAGCAAAGCTACATGTCTACACGACCATCGTTGTGACTGTAGTAAACTTTGGCTAACTTCTTTTTTTGTATTCGACAATTTTATTTTATTCAACAAAAGAAAATGTCACAAAATTATTAGTTACAAATTCATATACATACGTACATATGTACAAACAAAAAGTTTTGAAGGAAATATTTATTATTTTTTGAAAAAGTTATTTAATTTTAATGTCAGATTTTACGATGTAGCTGTCATCTTCAATATCATTAAGTAGCTTGCTAAACGGCGACAATTATAGCCAAGAGAATTTGTTTTCAGCTACGTAGCCGCTGTCTTATTTCTTTAAAGCATGAATAATGAGTTTTTTCTCACACGACTTATTTTAATTTATGTAAAGAATCAAAAATATTGATAATGATGTACATGTCTGTATAAATAAAATCACCGTGGTGAAGGCTATAGAACATTCGGTACTACCGAAAATAGCACATTTACTTGTTTCACATAATAGTCATAGTCTATGTTTCCAACAACAAACATAAACTATTGTAAAATAAGTTGACGATAAACCCTATTACATGATAACCGGGTCTTGAGAATTGAACAATTGTAAATTTATAAAATAAACATCGATCAACTAAAATAAATTTTTAAGTCAAGAACAAGCTGTTATGTGTACAACAAAATGATGATAGGATCTTCATTAGTACAACATCTAGCCGTTTTTCTTGCGTTGTGCTCGCGAAAGAATCTGAGTCTTTATTCCTCTTTTCTTGCGCTTCTTCAGATAGATCTCCTATTGGCAGTATATTGTGTTGAATTACTTGTTCCCCATGGTACAAAATTTTATGAATTGTAGATGCCATATATCTCCAAGAGTATGTATCGTTATAAAATATAGTTGTTTCATTTGCTTACTCTCAAAATTGTTTTGTATTTATTTTCCTGCTACATACAAGAACTGGTAAAATGATTTTAAATCGTCTTATTAATTCATGATCTACACCTGTGAAAGATGCAGCAGTTACTGTATCGGAAAAAATCTCCTTGCAGTGTATCCATCGTTTAAGTTTCCTCCTCCTTGTTTTGGTTGATCAATTAATAGGCCAAGCTGATGATATTTTTCTTGAATTTATTTTGTTTTGCTTTCTTTTTTCTTCATTTTCTTTCTCACAGTTTCACCTAAAACCTGGTACTCTGTTCAGTTTTTCATGCGGAATGCTGTCAAACTATATACATAAAAAATTTGTATGAAAAAGTCATGAAAAAATGTTGCTGAAGTAGTACTCTGTTTTTGCTGTGAAAAAACATTGAAATGTTTCTGGCAACATTTTATCAAAGCTGTTGTTTTGGTTGATCAATTAATAGGCCAAGCTGATGATATTTTTCTTGAATTTATTTTGTTTTACTTTCTTTTTTCTTCATTTTCTTTCTCACAGTTTCGCCTAAAGCCTGGTACTCTGTTCAGTTTTTCATGCGGAATGCAGTCAAACTATATACATAAAAAATTTATATGAAAAAGTCATGAAAAAATGTTGCTGAAGTAGTACTCTGTTTTTGCTGTGAAAAAACATTGAAATGTTTCTGGCAACATTTTATCAAAGCTGTTGTTTTGGTTGATCAATTAATAGGCCTAGCTGATGATATTTTTCTTGAATTTATTTTGTTTTACTTTCTTTTTTCTTCCTTTTCTTACTCACAGTTTCGCCTAAAGTCTGGTACTCTGTTCAGTTTTTCATGCGGAATGCTGTCAAACTATATACATAAAAAATTTGTATGAAAAAGTCATGAAAACATGTTGCTGAAGTAGTACTCTGTTTTTGCTGTGAAAAAACATTGAAATGTTTCTGGCAACATTTTATCAAAGCTGTGAAATAAAGCAAATGGGCATTATTTCATGCGGAATTTTTCAAACAACAGCTGATCACCTGGCTTTTGTTAACATTTGTAAAACAATGTGGTATACTTAAAAGCAATAAAATCGTAAAATTTTTCCAAATCGCGAGATAGACACCACATTTTAAATGTCAAATTTTCCCTGTGAAATAATAAATGTTGCTAAACATTTTTCACAAATTCGAACAGAATTGAAAATCATAACTTAATTTAAGAATATGATCCATAAAATGTATTCTGGCATGAAGAGGGGACATCGCAAAATCATACGCTTCCTTAAAACTATTATTTTATGGTGGGGGTTGACTTAATTGACGATAACTTAGTTTGAGTTAAAGCTTGTGCAACTATCCCATCAATTATTGTGAGACACATTTTAAAATTTACTTCGATGTCTCGGCCATCAAATTTAAATATAACTGGTTGAAGTTATGACATCTTTTGTTTCCTTTTTATACCCTTCACCACAGGTGGAAAGGGTATATATAAGTTTGTCATTCCGTGTGTAATTTCTACAATATTCATTTCCGACCCCATAAAGTATATATATTCTGGATCCTTATACATAGAGAAGTTGATTAAGCGATGTCCGTCTGTCCGTCTGTCCGTCTATCCGTCTGTCCGTGTTAGTGTGGTAATGTCATTTGCCAAGGCACCAGAAGAGATACAAAAAATTTAAGCACACCAATCTGTCAGGCATAGTTTCGAAAATTTTGGTATTGCAATTCAGCAACATCGGATCATTCCTTTGGAGGCTGCGGGCCAAAAACCACGCCCACCTATATTTTTTTCGTTTTTTTTTTAATTTTTTCGGCTTTAATGATTCTGTTTTGCCTTTTTTTGTCAAATAAATATTAGACTGCGACAGGTGGATCGCAAGGAGTGCATACAGATCTCGGGGGATCAATAACCCCCTGCGAGGGGCGATTTTTGTTTGTTTTTAGATTGGTAGGTAATGATTTTTTCTCATACGAATTTATTTAAGTCAATAATATGGATAATGCTGTACATGTCTGTATAAATCAAATCACCGTGGTGAAGGGTATAGAAGATTCGGCACGGCCGAATATAGCACTTTTACTTGTTAAATCTAAATTTTATTGGTCTGTAATACTTTGTTGAAGAGGGAGTTTCATTTATTCATACATTAATTTATGTTGCCTTACTAGTTGATGGCTGTAATCCGGTATAACTTTTTGTCAAGCGCAATGGAATAAAAGATACCATAAATAAATTAGCATCTGATGAATTTTCGGCGTTGCATTGCTTGTACTGCTTTTGACCAGAAGATCCATCACCTCCCCATTTAGAAATTTAAGTAATACAACAATTTCCATTTTTTTTTAATGATCTGCATCAACCGTATTTAATAAACGATCAGCCGTATGTTCAAGAAGATCTTGCAATTTTATTTCTGCTGGACTTGAACCAATTCTTTTTTGACAGAAACCAGATCTCGATACTCTGGAAAAATCCCAAAAACTTTTCCATTCGTTCGCTTACACAATTCCTTATATTGATTTTTAGTCAATTTTAAATCCAAAAATAGCGCGAATGCTTATTCTGGAGTAAATTTTAAAATACTCCTTGTGCGTCTTGGGCTCGCTTTTACTATTTTCTCGATTATTTCAATTTTATTGTTTTTATTTTGTAATGGTTGAATTTGTTGCTAAAATGAATCCTTTATGATTCCGTACGGAATGTGCGATCGGTTTCGGACTTTGCTTAAGAAAATGACATTTGACGAAAAGTGTTGTTTAGTACATTATACATAGTTTGCCACATATGATTTATATGTAATTGCACAGTTGCTTAAGTTGCTAGCTCATGCATATTATAGGTGAGCCTTCAGGTGTTTGCGTGGGTCGTTATATTATAACTCTTAATTCATTCATAAACCTATCAGGGATGGCAAGTACAAGCTTAAAAACTACCATACTGCTTTACAAGTGAAGACCAGCATTTTTTCTCTACAATTGCCGTTTTTTTTTTTAAGTACACCGTACTTTGTTATTTCCTTTCCTAGTTAGTTAAATTACCATACATTTTTTTCGGTTGATTTTAAACTATTAGTATACATAAAACCGGTGAAAATGCTCTAACATTGCCATCTCTGACTACTAATTTTATTATTATTAAAAGAATTAGCTTACAATTAAAATTCTAAGCTAATTATAAATAGGAACAATAGCAACTAAGGCCTTCAGCTCACGAGCATATATATAATATTAGGTTTACAATAAAGTTAAAGGTAAGATATTTATGTACATATATATTGAGACTTTTTTCTTTATTAGACATTTTTTAACAGTTAAATGGAGTGAGAAAGGTTAATAGATTTTAAATAGTGTTCTATTATAGATATGTTCTTATTTGTTGGGTCTTTGTGTGGATAAGAGAGGACACGTTAATAAAAGATGTGATGGATCGGGTATGCTACGCAACAGTTGCACGGTGCCGTAATTGGAAGTTTTAGAAGGTATCCATGGGTAATTTTTGTGTGACCGTGTCGAAGTCTGGTGATTTTGATGAGATCTATTCTATTTGTGTTTTTAATTTTATTAAAAATGTTACCTGATTCTGCACTATTATTAAGTTTTCTGTACCATTCCGATGTTTTTTAAAGGGTGGTGTCTTTTCTCATATAATGCGAGTAAATATTGTTGTAATTTTTCATTGTAATAAGAGGTGACTTAAGAGTAAACTTAGTTGCTGTGTCGGGATATTCGTTCCCAGCGATATTACAGTGACTGGGTACCGAAATTAGTTTTACGTCAGAATGTCTTTTTATGATTTCTTTACGAATTTTGTAGGTATAGATGTTGTTGTTTGAAAAAATTAAAATTAACTTGAGTGATGAAAGGGAATACATACGGCGAACTTACCCTTTTTGTTGCCAATGTGTTGGAGTGCTCTAGTAATCGCTATTATTTCTGCTGAGAAAATAGAACTGTAATTTGATAGGTTTCCTATTTCGATTACATAATTGTCTGTTGTGACACTGGCTGCATGCAAAATGGCCCTATGAAAAATCGCCCAAAAACAAAAATGAAAAATTGCCGAATGAATAATCACCCTAAAGAAATGAAAGATTGCCCAAAAAAGAAAAATGGAAATATGGCCCAAAAATTGTGAAAAAATACCCAAATATAAATGAATTATCGCCCAAATTTATTTATAGTTTTCTTATTAAATATAAAAATGTCAATAGTTTTAGTAAGGCCATTGATATTGGTTTAATTTATCGAGAAAGCTTTCAGCTTGCAACTTCTGTATGTAATCTTTGATCAAAATCCAAGAAAGCTGTGACACCTGCTGCTCCTGGGGGTGCTGCCAAAGGATCTCTGAGTAACCATAGTCACGGTCGCTACAAACGTTACTAAATTAAACCGTTGATTTAATTTATCGAGCAAGCTTTGAGAAGCTCATTGTGATCACAGTCTGTTAGGAAGCTTTTTGCTACCAAGTTAAATATATTGTTGCTATTGTACGCACATATATTATTGTATGCGTTCATTAAAATAAATATGAAAGAAATATAAGTGAATACAATAATAATAAAGGTACAAATAGTTTGCTAATCTGAGTTTAAATATTTAATTATTGTTATATTTCATAATTAGGCGCCGCAGGCAAAAAATTTATATAAAATATGAGAAATCGCGCGATTTTTCATATTGTATAAAAGTTTTTTGCCTGCGGAGCCTAATTCTAAAATTTAACAATAAACACATTAATAACAATAATTATATATTTCAACTCATATTACTAGTATAAAAGAAACAAAGCATCTTGTACTTTTTCGCCAACACAATTTGAAGACTGCCACTGGTACAATTTTAAATGTGATGTCAATATATTTTTTGAAAAGCAGGGACAGAAACTAAGTTGCTTATTCCAGCTTAAATCGTGATAAATTTTTAATTTTAACACTTCTGCGGTTTATACTTTTTAATTATCATTTTTTATTAAAAATATATCGTTTTTAAGACAAACCATTGTTTTTCACTCTTTTCATTAAAACATGAAAGATCACCCAAAAATATAAAACGACGAAAAAACATCCAAAATTGTTGGGTTACTTTTCATATGAAATATTACCCAATTTTGTATGAAGATTTCTTGGGCTATTTTTCATTTATGCTTTTGGGCGATTTTTCATAGGGCCATTTTGCATGCAGCCTGTGACACTATATCCTATTGAATTTTCATTTTGTAAACCATCAGTGTATATGAATGTGTGATTTTGTAGCTTTTACTTTATTTCTTTAAAAAATGTGGGGAATAGAGTAGGTCATACTTTTTGAGTGCTGAAGTAAAGATAAGTCAATATTATCATTGTTAAATTTCCAGGGTTGAAAATGTTTCCCTTTGTAATATGTTGTTGAAATTGGTATGTTAAGAATTTCGCAGTTATTTTTAATTCTGTTGATAGCGGATGGTATTTTTGCTATCGTTTTACATTTATTAATTTTTGTCATGATTTTGCTTAGTGGTGTTGGAGTGTCAAGAAAGTATTTATGAAGTTTTGTTGTGTGTATGTCCTTTGAATTTCAAGCGGTAGTATATTAGCTTCTGCATATAGGGATTTTGTGCACGAAGTGGAAAAAGCCCCTAGACAATATCCTAAGGAAGAGTTTATTTGTGAATTTAACTTTCCAATGATTGATTTTGGCGCATGTCCATATATTGGTAGGGCGTAATTTATTTTCGATAATATAAGAGCCTTTGTGATTCGTATCAGGGAGTTTGTGTTGCAGTTGTACTTGTAAGATGCTAGACATTTAATTATATTAAGTTGCATGTTAAAGGATTTCACTAATCTCATGAGATGTCCAACGATACCTTTTGTTGAAATGTATTCCTAAAATGCGTAAATTTGTGACTTCGGTTATTTGAATTTGGTCGCATATGATTTGGCAATTACAATTGAATGTGAATATATTTACATGTAGTTGGAGATAACACTGTTCCAGAGTACTACGCCCAATCGATTATGTTTGAAAAAATTGAATTTAAATTTATAACGGGGTTTTTGTTCTTGCTTGATTTGACAATTAAGTTAAAATCGTCGGCATATGATGTGAAATCGATTTCTTTATAAATGGCGATGATTTTACATAATTTGTTATAAGAAATAAGGAAGAGATCAACAGAGAGTGCCGACCTATGCGGTATTCCATTATAGAGAGGGTAGACCTTTGAGAAATGTTATCCGACTCTTGCAATGAGTTTTTGATTTTTCATAAAATTAATTATTTTTGGTCCAGTTTTCCCGGTTATTAATTGGTCAACGATGGGATGTACACCAGTCTTATAAAACGCTTGTTGGAAATCAAGAGATATTATAGTTAGATGTTTTCGATGTGGGAGGGAGTCACCAGTCCAGCAAATTATTAGATATTAGAAACCACCATAATCTGTTTGCAACAATTTTGTCTATCACTTTGGATAGGCAAAAGTTGAGCTATATGGGGCAATAAGAATTGAGGGAAGTTTTATCAGAACCGTTTTTATAAATTTGAATAGTAATTCTGGTTTTAAATTGTTGTGGTATGTCTGTATTGTTGTTTAATTATAAATGGTAGTTGCTTCACGATGGGATATGAAATACCCATTCCGGGTGTTTTGCCCTTTAGCTTCTTAAGAGATGTGTTGAGTTCAGTGATGCTTATTTTGGATTCAATGTTGAGCGCCTCTGGGCTTGGTTCAGGAATTGTAATATTTGACAGTATTTTGTGTTTTCGGTTTTGAATATCTTTGGAATAGTTATAGTCGAGAGAGCTGTCGGACCAGAATTTTCCCAGTTCGTTCGCTATTTCGGATCAGTCAGTGATTATTTCAGTGGGATTTGTTTGTGAAGATATTCCGTGAATATTTTGTTTGACATTGTACCCTTTAAAACAGCGTATATTTGCTCGTATTTTGTCGGCTTTGGAGGATGGATTTTTTGTGGATGTAAATTAATAATTGCATTCTTTTTTTGAGGTTTTTATTTCCCTTTTTAGCAGGGCATTATTTTTCTTATAAGTTATGAGTTGTCATATTTCGCTTGAATGTGTGCCAGGATATATTTTTTTATGGTTCTCAGGATGAACTTTCTTGGGCAGAGCTGGGTGTGTTTGAGGTATAGATGTATTGGCGGATTCCTTAATAATTTTGCAAATGTTAGCTGTTTCTTTATTAAGGTTATCACTAACTGGTCTTTTAGCTTCATATGCAATACATTGTGCCTTAAAAGAGGGGCAGTCGGCTTGATTAATTTTATAGTTTGGTTTATAACTTGGAGGTGATTGTAACGATTGGTGAAATAGGGAGATGATTATAGGAAAGTGATCGCTTCCATGTAGAGTGTTTTCTATATTTCATTCAATGTGAGCTGATAGTGATGGGTAACAAAAAGATAAGTCGACATGAGTAAAGGTGGAGTGAGTGTTGAAATGTGTTGGTGAGGAGTTATTTAATATAAAGTTATTGCGGTTGATGAATTGCACTAAAATCCTGCCCGTTTTATTATTATTAGTAGAGTCCCAGGTTTACAATTTAAGTCGCCCGTAGCCCAAAGAGGGCCTTGGATATTGTTTAATATTTTATCGAGGTTTTGCTGAGTAAAAGTTTTATTTGGCGCGATATAGGAAGATGAAATTTTAAACTTTATTTTGGAGCTTATTTCTACACACACAGTATCGAAATCATTGCGTATTATAATTTGCCTATGTTGCAGTGATTTATGAATAAGTAAGGATACGCCTCCAAACCTTGTGTTAGAAATGTTGTGGGCATATATAGTAAAATTTATTGGAATAGGAAAGTTGGTAATATTTCGGGAGTGTGTTTCTTGAAATGAAATTATTTTTGGCGAGTAAAGTTTAATAAGTTCTAAAAGTTCATTATAATTATTATTAAGTCCACTTATGTTCCACTGAATAATATTCAAAGTCATACAAAATTGAATAGAGGGGTAATATTAGATTTTAGTTAGAGGTAAGTTTTTAGGTGCGGTAATGAGTTAATACTGTTGTTGGAATTTATTTTTCGTTACATTTGAGATTTTTGTTATTGTTGTTAATGCTTGTTTTAGTTATAAAAGAGTAAGTTGATACAGAGTGAAGACGCTAATTTTATTTTTTAATTTGATTTTTTCTATTTATTTTTTCGAGTGTTATGATTGCTTATATTTCTTTTTCTTTCAAAAAAATCATTATCCGAATGATTAGTGTTAGTCAAGGCGAAATTATACCAGGTGGGGTTGATAGCCCAGATGATTGTTTTTGCTCTAGTTTTTTTGCTAATGTCTTGTCAAAAATTCATTGTTTCATATCTCTACTGCTCACACCTGGTATGAATTCGCCTTGGTGTAAGTGTTGTTGTTTTCTTTACAATTGATACATAGATGTATGTTTTAGTAAATTTCATTATCTTCTTTTATTTGGTACTCTTCCAAGGCGAATTCATAACAGGTAAACTCGAGAGCTCAGCTGACTATTTGTTGTCACCATCTTACAGTGTCAAAATGTACTAACAATTTTTATTTTGACAGCCAAAATGATTTATACAACAACAAAATGTACGTATTTTTATTACAGAGTTGTACTCTTTTTTCGCCGCGAGTCTACCTTGTTTATTGTGCCATGGAACTCTTCAGCACAGTTGAGGCATGTTTGTTTGTTATTACAAAACTTAGCTAAGTGACCGTATCTGAATTAGTTTTTGCATTTGAGGGGAAGATATATATATATAAGGTCTTATTTTAACTTTTTCATACCCGATTGATATTTTATACGGGAGAAAAATAGCGGAAAATGTGATTATAGTAAACCTGTTTCTTTTAACTCATTGTTCACTTTTTTTATAAATTTTATTTATTTTGTAAACATGTTGCGTTTTGAGTTCCGAGTTTTTCATTTCGTCCTCTGGGTTTCCGCGAGGGTGATTTGAATAAATGACGTCTTTTACGAAATTAAGAAATGGATGTTCAGACATTTCAACTTCTATAGTGGAAGAGAGTGATTTTAATTGAATAACATTACTCGCTTTAGTGTAATTTTCAGTTTTTATAAGAATTGTTCCGTTTAGTAATTTTTTGCACATCTCCACTTCACCATCGCAAGCATTGTCAATGACTTTTTTTTATTAAAAAGGGGGACACTTCTGTAAGAGTTTTTTCACTATTTAAACTGCTCATTAATAAATATTTTGGACCGAGGGATATGACAGAAAGTAACCTTCCTTTATTGATTGAAATAGGCGGTTCTTTTGTACCACCGTCATCTGGCGGGTCTTTAAATTTTTTTTTTGCACATCTCCACTTCACCATCGCAAGCATTGTCAATGACTTTTTTTTATTAAAAAGGGGGACACTTATGTAAGAGTTTTTTCACTATTTATACTGCTCATTAATAAATATTTTGGACCGAGGGATATGACAGAAAGTAATCTTCCTTTATTTATTGATATAGGCGGTTCTTTTGTACCACCGACATCTGGCGGGACTTTAATTTTTTTTTAATTTAATTGGCTTCGATTCGCTAGAAAGAAATAAAGGCCGGGCACATAGAATCCGTCATACATTATACGTCGTCTTTTACCCCTGGGGGTTCCAATTGTCACTGCAGGAATATGGCAAATGCTTTGACGCGGTCCACTCAGGGAAAATAGGGGCACCAGACGCTAGGGTTCCTAGAGCCTAAATCTGGAAGAAAAGGTCTGTGAGTAAAATCACGGGTTCTCTTCGAGGCCCGACCAGTGCCCAAAGGACTGGTACCACGGGAATCGGTGGCCCCACAGACAGCCTATCCTCTCTGTGACCGGTTATTAGTGAGGTCCCCTTCGGGGGTACACGTGGTGGTTGTGGTTTAAGATCGATTAAGTAGGTAAGGTGCAAGGTCGATCAAGTGTGCTGTTGCACTCTCAACAAACGGAGTTTGGATAGTCTCCAAACCCCTAAGCAAGAGGTTTTAATATGGATCTAGGCTTGCCTTGGAAAGGCTTGCCATATTATATAAATTGCTACTCATTGTGACTGTATCACACACGAAAAGCGATTGGTGGCAATCGTAAAGTGTTGTTATACTACACAATGGGGGCGCTAGTCTACGCCTAAGTTTCACTCGGTGGTAAGACCACCGTGAGGTTAGGCCGAGTTGGCAGGTACTCACGTTAATCTTGTTCCACAATACGTCGTCTTTTTCAACGTAGAAGAAAGTTGAAATACAGCTTTGCTAATGAGTGTTGTCACAATCAGTACGTTATCTTCAACGCAAAGTACGAAAGTTGGGCAATTTTTAACTTTTGACGTACGTTAAAAGCTATAAATAGAGAAAAACAAAGCTCTTTCTCAAAGTTAAATTTTTGTGTTGAGTGGAAGCAAAAATAAAACAAAATACAACAAAATAATTTAATTTAATAGAGTAAAATGGAGAAAAAAGCTTTTCTCGAGTTTTCTTTTCTGACGTCAACAAAGTACTCATTGCGTCAATCTCTTCCGTTGTTACTTTGAATTCAGTTGAGTACGTCAAAGTATAACGTTTGACGGATTCTACGTGCCGCGGTCTTTACTAGTTAAGCGTGCAACTATTAATCACGACTCATGTGGGTGAGTTAATAACTGAGACTGCTGACTACTAATAATTTATTTACACTATTTACAACAAAGAAATTATATTTTTTTGAGATCTCTTCAGATTTTTTTATTATTGTTTTTTTTTTGTGATTAGAATTTCTCTGTTGTAGTGGATTTTAACTTTCTCTCCATTTTATTGTTCTTAAATTTGCTATATTTTTTTGTATTTTAATGTAACTTAAGTTACTGTTTCAATTGTAATTTATAATAGAATTGATTTACTTTGTTTTTATTTATACTTATCTATGAATTTCTTGTCTTAAATATACTTTGGAGTAACTACTCGAACATAATGAGTTTGTAATTTTCTTCTGGATGTAGAACTTCAGGGCGGATGTAAATTTATGTGTGCTAGGGGTTTTTATCATTTTTTTTTTTTTGCCTAATCGAAAACCACGGATTGGTGGGTTTAGAGGCATAGCTGTACCACCAAAGCAAACTTTAATATAAAACTAAAAGACTAGGGAATTAAAGAACCTTCAGGCAAAAAAAAAAGAAATAATAATTTTAAAGGGCATAATAAATCGCACGTTATTTTGTTTATTTTATGGAAAAGGACCAATGGAACAAGAATCCCGCCCATATCTCCCGATCTAGCTAGCAATATACTTTGGAGTAACTACTCGAACATAATGAGTTTGTAATTTTCTTCTGGATGTAGAACTTCAGGGCGGATGTAAATTTATGTGTGCTAGGGGTTTTTATCATTTTTTTTTGCCTAATCGAAAACCACGGATTGGTGGGTTTAGAGGCATAGCTGTACCACCAAAGCAAACTTTAATATAAAACTAAAAGACTAGGGAAATAAAGAACCTTGAGCAAAAAAAAAAAGAAATAATAAATTTAAAGAGCATAATAAATCGCACGTTATTTTGTTTATTTTATGGAAAAGGACCAATGGAACAAGAATCCCGCCCATATCTCCCGATCTAGCTAGCAACCAAGTACGTGCGAATTGTTCCACAAAAAAGGTCTAAATAAAAAGAAAAAATTTAAATTTTTTCGTGTAAGTAACTATTTTCAAATTTATACGGACAATCTGTTTCAGCTTAGCACCAAACTTTAGGCGGACACAAAAAAATGGCGGAAGCACAATTTAACACCAGGTAATAGCTGCCTACCTTTTGATATACAACGCTCTGGCGTACTACATACAAAAGGAAAAGTTAGTATTTTATTTAACCTACACTTGATTAGCACTCACTTTATTCAACTGATTGTAAATCAAATTCACTGATTGTAAATTAAACAATAAAAATAGATAATAAAAATGCAATTTTCTAATATAATTAATTTTCTTATAAACTTTAAGGCTTTTCCTTTTGAATTTTAAAATGTCTTTATGTGCAATAAAACGTTGGATTCAACACTAATTTTAATTATTTTTTATTCTCTATTGAAAGTTTTCATCCCATAAATGACAAAAAAATACAATACTGTGAAGAAATAAATTTCACCTAACAAATTTCAACAAAAATAAATTTATTTTTTGTTAAAAACTTGAAAATACATTAAATTGTGAATGAATTTCGAGTGCAAAAATTTTAAATTATTTAAATATTTAAATTATTTAAATAAATAGTGTTGAATTCATACCGTACCCGTATGTGTGAAGACATTTATAGCCACGTTTTTGACATTTGGAGAGTTGACCATCTATCTAATCTATACCTCACGCCGGCTGGTCATAAAAAATAAATTTACAAACAAAAATAAGGCAAACAGAACCAAATATAAAACGGCAAATAATACACCAAACCAAATAAATAAATCCAAAAAATTATGCAATAAACAAAATAAATAAAACGACAACAGACAAGTCTACATTCCACCAAAAATTTGTTCATCCTCCAACAATGGCATGAGCTTCATGTGAGGCAATGCGTAGCTTATGCAAAGCATGTCCGAAGAGTAAATAGCCAAGGCGAAAATTTTAAGTATCCAGTTTAAATTTACAAATAAATTTACAAATAAAACAGTCAACTCTATGTTCCCTCGTATATTCAAAAAGTAATCGTCAGTCATGCAGAAGTAAATAAGAATCTCAATTGTAAACAATCCTGATAGCCATCTACTATAAAAACAAATAAAGCAATGTACAAAGAATACTAGCAATGCTGCTGCTGTACATGATGAGGTAAAGCAATATAAGTGTTATGTTACTTTTAATAAATTTTATACAAATGTATGTATGTATGTATGTATGTATGTATGTATGTATGTATGTATGTATGTATGTATGTATGTATGTATGTATGTATGTATGAATGTATGTATGTATGTATGTATGTATGTATGTATGTATGTATGCATGTATGTATGCATATATGTATGTATGTATGTATGTATGTATGTATGTATGTATGTATGTATGTATGTATGTATGTATGTATGTATGTATGTATGTATGTATGTATGTGTGTATGTATGTATGTATGTATGTATGTATGTATGTATGTATGTATGTATGTATGTATGTATGTATGTATGTATGTATGTATGTATGTATGAATGTATGTATGTGATATATATATTTATGCTTTTCTGCAAAAGAAATAAAGTCTTAATATGCCGAAGTATTTTAAATATGGTTGTATCCAAAAACACTATTGGTCATGTAGTAGACGATGAAAGCAATTTGTCAAAAAATGTGAGTTTTTCACTTCTGATTCTATTGTGTCCAATATCATCAGCAACAAACTGTAATGCAAGTGTATCAACACTGTAATGTTTAACTTGAATACTAGTTCTCTTAACTGGGGCTTGCTGTTGATGTAATCGATGTATAATAAATGTACGTAGTATGTGAACCGAGCTTGTTTTACATTGGCTTTTAATTTAAGCCTATTACTCTGTTAAGTTTTTCATGCGGAATGCTGTCAAATTCAAATATGTACATAAACAATTTTTATGAACAAGGGATGAAATAATGTTGCAGAAATAGTACTCTGTTCTTACTGTGGAAAATATTGAAATGTTTCTGGTAACATTTCCTCAAAGCTGTGAAATAAAGCAAATGGGCATTATTTCATATTCAATGTTGTATATTTAAAATAAATAAAATCGTAAAATTCTTCCAAATTGCGAGATAGACACAACCTTTTAAATGTCAAATTATCCTTGTGAAATAATAAATGATGCTAAAAATTTTTCACAATTTCGAACAGAGTACTAGACTTTAATAAAAAATGATCCATACAAATTTTATCATTTGGCGAATAATTTGCTTTTAAAATATCGATCCACTTATTAGTCCTTTCAGCCTAAAGTCAACTTGAGGTTGAGTAATTTCCACACATTTTGTCATTTTTCAATTAAGTCAATAATAATCTTCAAATTATGATGTAACAATACATGTACAAAAAAATATTATATATAATTAATATTGAAAAAAGTGCAAAATTAGAAATTAATTGAACAATGCAAAAAAATCAATATGTGCTGTTTATAGCCATAAACAGCTATAAGTTAGCACAGTGAAAAAGTAAGCGTCAAAGAAAATCAAAAAGAGCTGAGTTGACATTACTGCAAGCGATGTACATGAATTTGTTATTTTTTTAGTTTTATTCATTTTAAGTACACATATCATAGGTCCTTGTTTCTTAGCAGCTGGCGACTACAATGCCAAACATACGTTTTGGGGATCACGGCTAATTACCCCAAAATGTCGCGTTTTGTTTGACGTAATTTCAAAAATGGTTATGAATGTTGTTTCGAGTGGACAACCAACTTATTGGCCTACTAATCGACAGAAAATTCCTGATGTCATTGATTTTGGTGTAATTAAGAGCATTTCAAGAGAAATGATTAAAGTTGAAGCATCATTTATCTTCAGATCATTCACCCACTATTGTTTCTATATGGAATCAACAAGAAATTATGTCACCGACAACAAGCACTCGCATAAATTGGTTATGTTATAGAAAATATATTAGTTCTCATTGTTCGGAGAATGTAACGCTAAGAACACCAGAAGAGCTGTGTCTTTCTCAATTTGAAAAAAACCTCAAGCTGGCCGCTCAACATGCAACAACAACCCGACAACAAACTAGATACAACCAAATTTATTCTGCGGATGTCGAGCGGCTCCTGACTGAAAAAAGAAGAATCCGAAGAGAGTGGCAGTTACACAGATCTCCCCAGCTCAAGAATAGACTAAAGAAGTGCATGAAAACGCTTAAAAAGCTGCTGGAATGACGAAGAATAGCATCCCTGGAAAATTACCTGGCGGATCTTGACACAACTTCACAATCAGATTATTCATTATGGCGTGCATGTAGAAACTTAAAACGACCAGTCATACGCAAACCTCCCTTACGAACTTCTTTATATTTAATGTCATGTCGTCTTGAGTACTTTCCATCAGATTGTAAGATTTCTTTGATAACTATAATTCCTAAGCCGGGAAAAAGATCACACAAAAGTAGAATCATGCAGACCCATAAGCCTTTTATCAAACATGTCGAAGCTATTCGAAAAGATTTTAATTTCTAAGTTAAACCCAATTCTAAGCAATATGGGATGTATTTCGAATCATCAATTTGGATTCAGAAAACAACACAGTACAATCGAACAAACACACAGATTAGTAAATGTAGTCAAAAAGACCTTTAATAAAAGAAATATTGTTCATCCCTTTTCATAGACGTGTCACAAGCGTTCGACAAAGTATGGCATAAAGGCTTAATATATAAGTTAAAGCCAAATTTGCCTAAAAACTTCTATAACTTGCTAGAAAGTTATTTAACTAAAGTTTATACTGAAAGAAGGAAACTTTTTAAGTTCACCACAGTCTATTGCCGCTGGAGTACCCTAAGTATATTGGGATCTATTTTATATTTATTGTATACTTCGGATATGCCAACTAGTGACCGAATCCACACATCGACATTTTCAGATGATACAGCTTTTCTAAGCATCCACGTCAGTTCCCAAATAGCATCACGATATTTACAAGACCACATATTTAATTTAGAAAACTGGTTGAAGAAATGGAGAATAAAAGTGAACGAACAAAAATGCACTCATATAACGTTTACACTACGTAGAGACTCATGTCCCCCTATTTGCATAAATAATCAAATGATACCTCAAGTTTCTACAGTCAAATACCTCGGTATACATCTTGATCGGCACCTTACATGGAAAAGCCATATAGAATAAAAGTTAACACAAATGAAGTTGAAAGCAGTCCAACTTAACCGGCTTTTTGGCAGAAACTCTACTCTCAGCTTAGATTGCAAACTTTTGCTATACAATTTGATCCTCAAACCAATATGGCGTTATGGGATTCAGTTATGGGACACTTCCTCAGCTTCAAACTTGGAAAAAATTCAAAGGCGGCAAAATAGAATTTTAAGAATGATTACACGCGCTCCTTGGTATTTGTGGAACAAGATTAACGTGAGTATCTGCCATACTCGGCCTAACCTCACGGTGGTCTTACCACCGAGTGAAACTTAGGCGTAGACTAGCGCCCCCATTGTGTAGTATAACAACACTTTACGATTGCCACCAATCGCTTTTTGTGTGTGATACAGTCACAATGAGTAGCAATTTATATAATATGGCAAGCCTTTCCAAGGCAAGCCTAGATCCATATTATAACCTCTTGCTTAGGGGTTTGGAGACTATCCAAACTCCGTCTGTTGAGAGTGCAACAGCACACTTGATCGACCTTGCACCTTACCTACTTAATCGATCTTAAACCACAGCCACCACGTGTACCCCCGAAGGGGACCTCACCAATAACCGGTCACAGAGAAGATAGGCTCTCTGTGGGGCCACCGATTCCCGTGGCCTTTGGGCACTGGTCAGGCCTCGAAGAGGACCCGTGTTAAAACAACAGACCTTTTCTTCCAGATTTAGGCTCTAGGAACCCTAGCGTCTGGTGCCCCTATTTTCCCCCGAGTGGACCGCGTCAAAGCATTTGCCATATTCCTGCAGTGACATTTGGAACCCCCGGGGGTGCGCTCCTTGGTATATTAAAAACTCGAACATCCACAAAGATTTAAACGTACCCTTGATTGATTGATTAACCCGCTGACTCGTAACATCCTAAACGACCGCGGCTACATTCGACTAAGAATGAGGGATATTACCTTTTTTGGCCAAACCTCAGAGAGGTGAATCCGAAATGATGATATCAACCGGAAAATAAATTTGAGCCCGGCATTGGCTGGACTTAATTAAGTATAATTTAGTTTTAAGATGTGAACACTTATTGTTAGTTCAATTATATTTGAATATTCAATAAATAAAATTGAAAAAAAATATAATTCATTATAATCTTGTTGCCTCTGCGCCTTAACATGCCGTCTACACGAGAGATAAGTTGGGAAATTTTTGTGTTTGCAGTTGTCAAAATCTGTTACCGACACAAAAATTTATTATGTAGACCGCATGTGTTAGCGTTTGAACACATGTTTGGAAATTAATGTTCAAACCAAAGCGAATTCATACCAAGTGGAGGCGAAAGCCCAGCTGATTGTTTTTTGTTCTCGTTTTTTTGCTAATGTCTTGTCAAAAATACATTGTTTCATATCTGCTAATCTAATGTCAAAGTTGTTGTTTTGTTTTTGCCCTACTGCTCACACCTGGCATGAATTCGCCTTGGTTCAAACACAAATCTGAGCAATGATGTTAGGACACAAGCTGTCAAATGAAATTATCATTTTTTTTTTTGATTATGTCTTGGCCAACGGCGACAGTTAAAAATAAAAAAGGATTTTTTACTTAATCAAATAATTAAATGATCTTTATGTTCTAATGTCTTGTTAAGAATAAATTATCAAATAAAATCTAACTTAACATTAAGTCTAATTAATCGATAGCGCTGCAAATAAGTCGTGTTGTCTCTGCATGCAAAATTGATGTTCCCATGATGTAAACTGACTCCTTTTATTTTTAGCGTTTTCTTTTCTGACATAAATGTTACATATTTTCTACCCTTTGCACTTTTTTGTGTTCTATTCTGAAAAAAGATTTCATCACCATCGGAGGAAGAGGATGATTCCAATAAGTAAGTTAGAAGAATTTCAGTTTTAGTGTCCAATAAAATAATTTTTTGTAAAACACAAGAAAAAAATTAAACAAAATATCATATGGTAAAAAGTGTAGTTAAAAACGCAATTTGTTTTAAGGATGAGTATACTACAATTTTTACCATATGATATTTTGTTTCATTTTTTTCTTGTGTTTTACAAAAAATTATTTTATTGGACGCTAAAACTGAAATTCTTCTAACTTACTTATTGGAAT
The DNA here is from genome assembly GCA_949628195.1 of Phasia obesa. Classification (NCBI taxonomy): domain Eukaryota; kingdom Metazoa; phylum Arthropoda; class Insecta; order Diptera; family Tachinidae; genus Phasia; species Phasia obesa. The sequence goes on from OX451219.1 coordinate 65,603,776, forward strand.
CGTCCTCTTCCTCCGATGGTGATGAAATCTAATATATGCTAGAAGTACAAGTGTACGGGGGTAACGTGTAAAAAGTGTTGCATAGAAATATGTAACAATTTTTTGCCAGAAAAGAAAACGCTATTAGTAATTTATCTGCGTTCAATTGAATGCAACGTAACCAAAATGTGTGAGAAACCTGTCTAAACGAGGGTTGCATGAGAAGGTTGTGTGTGTTAACTCCTCCCTCTTCAAAAATCTACGTCTCGTAGATCACGATTGGCTGGTAATAGGGTCTGCTATCGTAGCCTTAAAGTTAACGACTGGTAATTTTACTTTTCCGTTAACCTTGTGCCATAGATATTCAATAACGGCCACGGCTATAATCATTAAGCAAATGCTGGAGACGCCTCCCACTTTCAGCTCTTGTGTAAGTTGCTTTATACCGTGTTTCCACTACAGCCTTTATTCGAAATTCGCTCTCTCATTCGTAATTCAACCCCCAATTACAAAATGATTTACTTAATTCGTCTTACAAATTTTTGAGAGCGAATTATCTCATTTGCACGTAATTCAGTTTGAATTACCTTCTGAATTACGAAGAAATCAGTGTCTTCTCTAATTTTTATCGGAACTTTATCGAAATAGTTGTCAAAATGAAAAAAAGAGCAAAGAAAAATTAAATTGAAACAAAATCAAAAAATAAAATCATAAAAAAAATTTTACCTTTAAAAGTAAAATTCGATTAAGTCTATAAAATGAAAAATAGAAAAATGTAATGAAAAATACAAATTATTTTTTTTATTGCATTGTAACATTGTAATATAATCGCAAGTATGTCATCGAATGCGTGAATGCATATTACATGATAAATTTAGAGTTCAAATTTTTAAACTTTGTATTACAGAAAAGGTTAGTTATATTAAAATTTCATTACAGATTATTCTTGAGTGAATGCTTTTTAGATTTTTTACTAATGTAGTATTTGCTGTATGAAAAATCCCATAATTTTGTTGGATCACAAGTGTTTATAGTATAGTTTAAGTACAGGTGAATTTTAGCAGATTATTCGGATATGTTCTGTAAAGTGAAATTGAAATCGAATAAATTTTTAAAGAAAAATATAACTTAGTTGCGCCTATTATTTTAAAAGATTTGCAATCAAGGAAGTTATGTGAATGGTCTTTAATCAAATGTACAAAAAATAATATCAAAATGTTGTAAGATTTAAAAGTTATGACAATTTTAAATTTCATTCGGATTTAATTTCACTCCGTTTCGGATTACAGAACATAACTGATTGTATTTCTCTTTCCGCTATTTCTACTGAAGGATGTAGACCACCTTAACTTTGTGATCCAACTGGTAAAGATTGAGTTAAATTATTGAAATTAAATTTTTAACTTTGATTCATGTGGATTTTTCTACTATACGTTATCATTTTGAGGCAATAAGCTGTTAACTTTGTTCACTAATTACTGTCTTGATTCAGGCAAATAGCTGTGTCTATTTACTAAAATTTAATTTGAATTGCATTAGCCCTTATTTATGTTTTTGAAACAATTTTACTCGTTTTATCTTAGCAGGAAAATATTAGTGAATATTAGATATTATTGACCATTTATTATTAAAATAATTTATTTATTTTTAAAAATTTTAATTAAGAAAATTTGATTTTAACAAAGTGGAGTTAGTCACTTCTTGCTCATCTGCAACAAATAAAAAAAATTGTCAACAAAAAAATATTTAGTATAAATCATGATATAATAATACAAGGTAGTTCCATTTAAAAATGTTTGAAGTTTGCCGGAATTATTGAAGTATGTTTTGTATGTAAACAAGGCGAATTTATATAAGGTGGCATCGCCGCGACAATAAATACAACACCAAAAAACACCCATATGCATTTTGTTGTTGGTTACATGTACGACAGACGCCAAAAGCACTAACGAAAATATCACATCCAACAACTGAAAACACTTCTTCCTTACCTTTTCTGATAGTATTTTTTGAATATTGAAAATTTTTTTCATATAAATACAATTTTATTTTTTTTTTTTTTTTCAAATTTAAAAAAATAAATGAATTTTTGACAGCTGCTATTCACAAAAAAGTAAAGCAAAAAATAATTAAATTCGCCGTGCTGCCACCTAGTAAAATAGATTCGCCTTGGTATGTAAACAGCAAAAAAAGTGTTGCCACAAGTAGAAACGAAAAAAAAAATTATTTTGAAAATTATTTTAAAAAAGTGTGTAATTTACATAAATAACATAAAATAAAAACGTACTTTGGTTTAATAATGAAACTTATGAGGAATAAATCTTGTTGTAGATTATGATTTCCTTAATCTTTTATAGGTACACTTATATATTGAAAAAAAAAATTATATTATAATCTTATTTAAGCTGCATGTTAATTGACCCTATAAAAAATCGCCACAAAACAAGAATTAAAAATCGCCAAATGAATAATTACCGTAAAAAAATGGAAAAAATGGAAATTTGACAAAAAAAAAAAAAAAAAAGTTCAATACTGGCAGTAAATGCATAGATATTTTTTTTAATTCTAATAAATCTTTAATGTTACTTACTACTACTACTACTTAGCTAGTTTTTAGGACATAAAACGTTGATAATCACTCCTATTACATTTGGCGTTGTCGACATAATACGACGACCTTTCACTAAATTAAATTGGTATTCCCTTTGTTGACATCAACATTTATCGATGACTTTTTAATTTTATTTGGTATTTTGTAAGAATATGTGATGTTGGTTTTTGGTTTTTAAAAACAATTGAAGTGATAACAAAATTTAAAATAGAAAAGATTTAAATAACAAGTTTGACCCAATACGGAAAATTAGTTGAAGAAATGGAAAATCTCGACGTGATAGAAAAAAACTTAAATGAGATTCTTATTTGAAATCATTCCAAAACATAAAATTTTTTTAAAAGAATATTTCTCTACAGAACAGTGTTATCGATAAGCAGTCGATGTCGTCATAAGAGCATTAGGATTTACAAAATTATAACAAATTGAAGTTGACATCAATATGAAATGATGTCCGGTCAAAAGTGACGACGACGTCGCCAAGTAGAATAAGGGTGAATATAAAACCGCTCAAATATGGTATCAACATATTTCATTAAAACGTTTTGGATAATTGTCCATTTGAAAAATTTAAAAAAATTACGAAAAGCACTTAATATTTTGGGGTTACTTTTTATATAAAATATTACCCAATTCTGCATGCGGATTTCTTGGGTTATTTTTCGATTTTGCTTTTAAGCAATTTTGCATAGAGTTATTTTGCATGCAGCCCCCTCATTCATAACCAAATTAACCAAACTTTTTAACTTTAAGTTCCTATGATATTGAAATTGTCAATTTTTCTTGATACTCCTACAGTTTTTTTTTCAGTTTCTCATAAGAAGTATGTGTAGAAAAAACAGCCTGAAATTCAGGTTTGAAGATTTCAGGCAACTTTCCGTTTGGCAGTACGCAGCTAAAAATAAAACTAAACGACATTTTTGACTATTACAGGGATGTTCTAACAGAAAGTGTAGACTTTTTTTCTTCAACTGAAACAAAAATTAATGTTCAGGCAATAGTTTGGTAACGGAATTTATGACATTTCTTTTTTTTATACTTTTAAAATATTTTTTGTTCATTTTAGTGTTGATTTAATGTTATTGTGTACAATATACAATAAAATTTAAAAACACGACTACATGATCTTTATTTCTACAAACGACCACATGATGAATTTTACTTTTGTAGAAATAAAGGCAAAAAAATCAATCCTGAAATTCCGTAAAGCTGCGTACTGGGTTTAAGTTAAAAAATATATTTTCTTTAATAAACATACCAGGGGTGCCTTTGGTAAGTTGTACTTAATAAGAAAATGGAAACTTAGACACTTTTGTCAGATATAGGGAAATTAAAAAATTGTATTTGTGAATTTTTGCAAAAGTTTATAACTTATTGTCTATATGAAAACAATTTTCGTTTGTTTATTTATACACATAAACTTAAGGCTTGTTTCTTTTCAAATAATTTCAAATAGAGAAAAAAAACGCAAAATGGGATTTCACAAAGTATGTGATATGGTAGCACAAATTGAAATAATTCCCGCAAACGTCAGAACGTTAATATGGCGACAAAAAGAGAGAATGGAATTACCTTCTATTATTATATCATGGTATAAATGTAAATAAATTTTCTCTACAACAAAAAACAAGTGTCAAATCGAATCAAGAATGTGTAGTGGAAACGGGGTAATTCAAAAAAGTAATTCAAAGAGCGAATGAAGTAATTCAAGTTGTAGTGGAAACATGGCATTAGTTTCTTAATATTGTCTACGCTCAGACCGTGAACAAATTCGACATCTCACAAATAGTACAGTTGTTGATTGTTAGGCAAATTCCCGTTATGCCGTAAGTTTCCTTCCGATTTACAAGCATTCTTTTATACCCAAGGTCTATTCGCTTACCATCAGAGATTGTGTGCAGAAGGTTAAACACCCACCTTTCTCAGCTTAGGCATGGCCAGGACATATAGAAGCATTGAACCATTAACATATACTGAGGGCTTGCCGTGCTCAACTGCCTATATTTTATTTTGGTAAGGAAGTGTTTCCATTTCAGATAGTATTCTGTTGATTTCCTCCTTGTCAATGATGTGTGTTGATAATCCTACTTTTAGCGAGTTGACATGCCCTAATAATGTCATTAACGTCCTCGCTGATCTGATTTAGAACATCCTGCTCGAGCCGATCCATGCTTAAGGGATCTATATGATTGTTGAAGTCATTGATAATGCGGTTTACTCTTTGCAAAACTGTCTCCATTTTAATAAAAAGCCGTTCATTAATTTTATATTGCTGGTTGGTATTTTCTATTATTTCGACTTCGCTACGAAGAATCTCATTCCACTCGACAGCATCAGGTGATCTCGCTAACCATTTCCAGGCGGATCCGATCCAGTCGATAGAGCGTGCCTTTTTTGTCTGCCTTCCACCAAAGCCTCCCACCTGTTGTTGCCACTGAAAATCAATAAGTTTGCTCTTCTGGGTGTGACTTATTGTTGAATTAATGATTGCCGCGATTCCTTTAATGAGCTGCTTATACTTAAATACGTCAAACACATGAATTAATTTAAAGTGTCCGCTCATAATTCTGCATGATCCATCCTTCATTGAGACAACGGTTGTGTTGTATTCGTAAATTTGCACGCACTGTATAGACGTAATTAATCCTAGTCTAAAAAATTTAAATTATAGTTTCCTGCCTATTGTCGTGCAGACTAATACTTTTAAGGCTAATGAATCTATCTATTATTTAAAATATTACTTTACTTTATATATATTTTTTATTATTACTGCATTTTCTTCCCAAAGCAACCGTATTTAACTCCACGAGTTATTGCGAATCGTTGGCTAGCGACTCTTCTCCTGAGTTTTGTGAACCTTTGCTCCCTCGTCCGTTTGTGTTGTCACTCTATTTTCCCTACTAACTGTTGCCTTTTTAAAGAGTGACCTTTGCTTAGCTTTTATCTGTTTGTTCTTAACAAAAACCTTGTCTTCCTCGTTGTATTTGCCGGACCACGTCTATTTTTATTTAAACGCAAATTACGTTTTTTCTGATCTGAAAGTCAGTTAAATTCTGAACTTTGTGAAAGTCAGTTAAATTCTGGTAGTTAATTCTCTGTATCCTATTAAAAAATATGTCGCAAGGCTTCCGCTTTGTTACGGAGTATAGCATATTATTGTAACGATCTACTGCAATGTATAGTATTTCTCTAACTCTTCTCAACTCTTTTTGCAAACAGCGATAATTTTCAATAATGGTAGCCTCTCTACCTGACCATTTACCTCGCTTCACTGAATTGCTGTTTGATATAATTGTATGCCTAAGCCCCTTATGTACTTAGATACCATAGGACTAAGGAATCTTTTTTCATTATCGGTTACAATTATCTTTGGAGCAGTAAAGTAATGAAGAAACTTAGAGAATTTTTGTCGAAGAATCGGTGCTGACCGATTTATAATGTGAAAAAACTTCGTGAATTTTGAGAACTTGTAATTTCATAGGAGTACTTAGGTACCAGAGTGTTTTCTAGAGATGGTAGCAAAGGATGGCGATCATATTTATTTAAGCTACAGGTGCCGCAACTAGACACATATTCTACTATTAGCCTATTCATTCGAGGAAAGTAATACCGCTGAAGGATCTGTTCTTCCTAGGATTCCGATGAGCCCTTTTATGTTCGGCCTCTATTATTTGAAGTTTGCGCTCTTCGCTTGTTACATCTTCATTTATTCTTTGAGTGATTCTTATCTTATACATTGTAAAGTTCAATAGATAGACCCGCTGCATCAAAACTAAAAAGGTTTCCGGTAATTTAATGCAGTTTATAACATTTGGATTAAGATTTTCTTTAAGGATGTTGGTAAGCGTTTGCTCATCCAAGCTTTCTACCGTGGCATAATGACGATGAAATCCAGGGTGTGGTTCCTCATGCGAATATAGCTCACGTCCTCATCTTATTATTACCTGATTTCGAAATACATTAAGAGGTACCTCGACATGTGGTATTAGATCAGAGTTATCTTGGTCCGCACTATACATTGTTCCAGAAGATGTTCCCCCTTCAGATGCAGTTATGGTAGCAGAGTCACTGTCGGACTCTCGATCCTCTTTTCCTTCAGAAGCCGTATCGGTTTCAGACTCCAACTTATTTGCATATTGAGTTGAATCATTGTCTGATTCAGTCAATAGCCCTTTATCAATTCTTAATCTGGAAAGAGCGTCGGCCACTAAGTTAGATTTACCTGGTTTATAAATCAACTCGTAGTTGTACTCCTCAAGGCGTGCCTTCCAGCGCTTTAGCTTTGCGCTATGGGTTCGGTTGCTTAGCGCGATTTTGCTTTTAAGCAATTTTGCATAGAGTTATTTTGCATGCAGCCCCCTCATTCATAACCAAATTAACCAAACTTTTTAACTTTAAGTTCCTATGATATTGAAATTGTCAATTTTTCTTGATACTCCTACAGTTTTTTTTTTCAGTTTCTCATAAGAAGTATGTGTAGAAAAAACAGCCTGAAATTCAGGTTTGAAGATTTTCAGGCAACTTTCCGTTTGGCAGTACGCAGCTAAAAATAAAACTAAACGAAATTTTTGACTATTACAGGGATGTTCTAACAGAAAGTGTAGACTTTTTTTCTTCAACTGAAACAAAAATTAATGTTCAGGCAATTGTTTGGTAACGGAATTTATGACATTTCTTTTTTTTATACTTTTAAAATATTTTTTGGTTATTTTAGTGTTGATTTAATGTTATTGTGTACAATATACAATAAAATTTAAAAACACGACTACATGATCTTTATTTCTACAAACGACCACATGATGAATTTTACTTTTGTAGAAATAAAGGCAAAAAAATCAATCCTGAAATTCCGTAAAGCTGCGTACTGGGTTTAAGTTAAAAAATATATTTTCTTTAATAAACATACCAGGGGTGCCTTTGGTAAGTTGTACTTAATAAGAAAATGGAAACTTAGACACTTTTGTCAGATATAGGGAAATTAAAAAATTGTATTTGTGAATTTTTGCAAAAGTTTATAACTTATTGTCTATATGAAAACAATTTTCGTTTGTTTATTTATACACATAAACTTAAGGCTTGTTTCTTTTCAAATAATTTCAAATAGAGAAAAAAAAACGCAAAATGGGATTTCACAAAGTATGTGATATGGTAGCACAAATTGAAATAATTCCCGCAAACGTCAGAACGTTAATATGGCGACAAAAAGAGAGAATGGAATTACCTTCTATTATTATATCATGGTATAAATGTAAATAAATTTTCTCTACAACAAAAAACAAGTGTCAAATCGAATTAAGAATGTGTAGTGGAAACGGGGTAATTCAAAAAAGTAATTCAAAGAGCGAATGAAGTAATTCAAGTTGTAGTGGAAACATGGCATTAGTTTCTTAATATTGTCTACGCTCAGACCGTGAACAAATTCGACATCTCACAAATAGTACAGTTGTTGATTGTTAGGCAAATTCCCGTTATGCCGTAAGTTTCCTTCCGATTTACAAGCATTCTTTTATACCCAAGGTCTATTCGCTTACCATCAGAGATTGTGTGCGGAAGGTTAAACACCCACCTTTCTCAGCTTAGGCATGGCCAGGACATATAGAAGCATTGAACCATTAACATATACTGAGGGCTTGCCGTGCTCAACTGCCTATATTTTATTTTGGTAAGGAAGTGTTTCCATTTCAGATAGTATTCTGTTGATTTCCTCCTTGTCAATGATGTGTGTTGATAATCCTACTTTTAGCGAGTTGACATGCCCTAATAATGTCATTAACGTCCTCGCTGATCTGATTTAGAACATCCTGCTCGAGCCGATCCATGCTTAAGGGATCTATATGATTGTTGAAGTCATTGATAATGCGGTTTACTCTTTGCAAAACTGTCTCCATTTTAATAAAAAGCCGTTCATTAATTTTATATTGCTGGTTGGTATTTTCTATTATTTCGACTTCGCTACGAAGAATCTCATTCCACTCGACAGCATCAGGTGATCTCGCTAACCATTTCCAGGCGGATCCGATCCAGTCGATAGAGCGTGCCTTTCTTGTCTGCCTTCCACCAAGGCCTCCCACCAGTTGTTGCCACTGAAAATCAATAAGTTTGCTCTTCTGGGTGTGACTTATTGTTGAATTAATGATTGCCGCGATTCCTTTAATGAGCTGCTTATACTTAAATACGTCAAACACATGAATTAATTTAAAGTGTCCGCTCATAATTCTGCATGATCCATCCTTCATTGAGACAACGGTTGTGTTGTATTCGTAAATTTGCACGCACTGTATAGACGTAATTAATCCTAGTCTAAAAAATTTAAATTATAGTTTCCTGCCTATTCTCGTGCAGATTAATACTTTTAAGGCTAATGAATCTATCTATTATTTAAAATATTACTTTACTTTATATATATTTTTTATTATTACTGCATTTTCTTCCCAAAACAACCGTATTTAACTCCACGAGTTATTGCGAATCGTTGGCTAGCGACTCTTCTCCTGAGTTTTGTGAACCTTTGCTCCCTCGTCCGTTTGTGTTGTCACTCTATTTTCCCTACTAACTGTTGCCTTTTTAAAGAGTGGCCTTTGCTTAGCTTTTATCTGTTTGTTCTTAACAAAAACCTTGTCTTCCTCGTTGTATTTGCCGGACCACGTCTATTTTTATTTAAACGCAAATTACGTTTTTTCTGATCTGAAAGTCAGTTAAATTCTGAACTTTGTGAAAGTCAGTTAAATTCTGGTAGTTAATTCTCTGTATCCTATTAAAAAATATGTCGCAAGGCTTCCGCTTTGTTACGGAGTATAGCATATTATTGTAACGATCTACTGCAATGTATAGTATTTCTCTAACTCTTCTCAACTCTTTTTGCAAACAGCGATAATTTTCAATAATGGTAGCCTCTCTACCTGACCATTTACCTCGCTTCACTGAATTGCTGTTTGATATAATTGTATGCCTAAGCCCCTTATGTACTTAGATACCATAGGACTAAGGAATCTTTTTTCATTATCGGTTACAATTATCTTTGGAGCAGTAAAGTAATGAAGAAACTTAGAGAATTTTTGTCGAAGAATCGGTGCTGACCGATTTATAATGTGAAAAAACTTCGTGAATTTTGAGAACTTGCAATTTCACAGGAGTACTTAGGTACCAGAGTGTTTTCTAGAGATGGTAGCAAAGGATGGCGATCATATTTATTTAAGCTACAGGTCCCGCAACTAGACACATATTCTACTATAAGCCTATTCATTTGAGGAAAGTAATACCGCTGAAGGATCTGTTCTCCCTAGGATTCCGATGAGCCCTTTTATGTTCGGCCTCTATTATTTGAAGTTTGCGCTCTTCGCTTGTTACATCTTCATTTATTCTTTGAGTGATTCTTATCTTATACATTGTAAAGTTCAACAGATAGACCCGCTGCATCAAAACTAAAAAGGTTTCCGGTAATTTAATGCAGTTTATAACATTTGGATTAAGATTTTCTTTAAGGATGTTGGTAAGCGTTTGCTCATCCAAGCTTTCTACCGTGGCATAATGACGATGAAATCCAGGGTGTGGTTCCTCATGCGAATATAGCTCACGTCCTCATCTTATTATTACCTGATTTCGAAATACATTAAGAGGTACCTCGACATGTGGTATTAGATCAGAGTTATCTTGGTCCGCACTATGCATTGTTCCAGAAGATGTTCCCCCTTCAGATGCAGTTATGGTAGCAGAGTCACTGTCGGACTCTCGATCCTCTTTTCCTTCAGAAGCCGTATCGGTTTCAGACTCCAACTTATTTGCATATTGAGTTGAATCATTGTCTGATTCAGTCAATAGCCCTTTATCAATTCTTAATCTGGAAAGAGCGTCGGCCACTAAGTTAGATTTACCTGGTTTATAAATCAACTCGTAGTTGTACTCCTCAAGGCGTGCCTTCCAGCGCTTTAGCTTTGCGCTATGGGTTCGGTTGCTTAGCGCGAAGGTTCCCTAACCTTGATCAGTAATGATCAGTAAAAATTCTTATCTTTTTAGCACCATAAAGAACCGCAAATTATCTAATGCCCACACGCAATGTCGCATAAATGTCAGGGATTGGGTACGTATCCGCAATAGTGACTGAGTTTAAACACTTAAAATCAATCACCAGGCGGCACTGCTTTTCCCCATTCGGTTTAGGTTTTTTGGGACTAGGGGTAGCTTTTCGTGTAGATGGTCTCCTCGATTGTGGTTCTTATCTCAGCTCTCACTGTTGTTCCAATTTCTCCATGGTTTAGAGGTCCAAAAAGGCTGATAACTTTGAATTATACCAGATAACTTTCCCTTAGTCCAATTTGGCAAATCATCCAATGTAATGTTTACTTGCTTCGAGAATTTCTCGAATAGAGGGATGCTTATATCTGGGTCTAAAAGTAGTAGGTTTCTCTTTCTATCTATTACCGCCTTTAATTCCTTTAGGATATCGTCACCTAAAATTCCATCAAAAGAACATAAAATGTGACGGGGGTGTTATTATTGATATGCCTAAAGAATCTACCCCTGACCATTTTGGTGATAAGGATTTTTCCCCCGGCGGAAAAAGGTTTTATAAGTTGTATAGAATTACTAGAAAGGGATTCGCAAATAAAGTTTTTGTTAGCTCCCGTATCAACGAGGAATTTTAACACAGAGACTTTGTGGACTACATATTTTATGTAAGGTACGCTTGATGGGCTTCCCCCATAAAATTTACCTCATCCTCTACAGCCCCACCTAAAACCTCTTCGTAATCTGCCTAATCTTCCTCCACGTGGTTGGTACAATTCGGGTTATCTTCGATGACTTCACCGATATTAAACAGGCGAGATTGTGTTCGGGAATAGTTTTCAGAGTAGACCTTCCTCTTAAATGGATTGTTCTGCTGAAGCTGGTTCATACTGATTCTCCTACTTTGAACAGTTGGGTCGACTTTCATTTGTTCGATGGGTCCTTGGTTGAAGGGTCTGCTTGAGGGGTGTATGTTTAGACTACCCTGACTTCGAGGTCGTGGTACAAATCCACCGGCAGCTACGTCTGTTTTGAAATCTCCTTTGGAATGGGAGTTCCGTTTTGACAACTGGTTTATTGGAGTAGTCACCTCATTCCGTACGTTTGGCATGCCGTATATGCCTCGGGTAGGGTCTTTGGCTTCTTTTTTTATATTTGAATTATTTTCTAAAATCAACTTTTTGCTAATAAGATTATAAAAGTATTTTTATTATTATTTTTATTATTTTTTTTTTTTAATTTTTATTTTAAAGATTTTATGTTCAAATGAGAAAATAAAAATGTTATTTAATTATTATAAGTTTTACAATTGCTTCTTAGTTTTTTCATAGGTTTTTTATTTGAATTTAAATTAAATTTAATTAATTAACAGTTAATTAAAATATTTTTTTGACTTACAATATGAGTTTTTCAGTGCACACACTCCACTTTTTGAAAAATCTTAGATTTAATTGTCAAAGAACTTGGTACAGTTATAACTTTTTATATTTATAATAACTTTCCTGAACAATAAAGATAAAACACCTTTAAACGGCAATTTTTTTTTTGGCCACTGAATAATAAGTAATTTATTTCAGAAGTAATTTCGATTAACTCCATACTCTAATGTAACTCGTTTCAGTAACGCTGTATCTGTTCTGGCCGTGCATCAACGCTTTTTGTTTTTAAACAGCTAAAGATGCTTTCTCCCTCTCAATGATATTGTTAATAAAATCGTATCCGTAAAGAGATAAAAATAAGCGCAATGCAAACTGTAGTTAGTATCAAGGTTGATAGAAGACAAGGTTACGCTATGCGCATGTTTTCCCGTTAGATGAAGTTGATAGGCCACTTTACGGTGTCCATGTCTGTAATCAACAAATTTCATCAAATAAATCAAAGTATTATGCAAAAATGGGCGACCCTGCAAATATACTCTCATAATTTATACTCAAACTCTCATAAAATTTATATTGAAACTTTATATTTAACTCAGAATTATTAGCCAATAGGAAGACAGTTTTTTGACGTCGTTAGTGACACATGCGCAGAGAATTTCAATATTACACGGACTATATATTTTCTTTGTCTTTTCAACATTACTCCCAGATTATTTTTAAAGATATAAATATTATACTAGTACAATCAAGATGAGTGAGACTAACAACAATATGGGTGAGGAAAACAGTGATGAATCTTCATCTAATTCAAATGACTCACAAAGATTTTTTGTCCACAAAACCTTTAGAACAATCAATCATTAACAGAAAAGTAACCGTCACAGGGCTTCCGGTAAATTGGCTTAAAATTTAGAAAGGTCCAAACTCCATCTCATACAATTAAAGCTATAAGAAATTCTGTAGTAGGAAGACCAGAAAATTTGAAAAATATATATTACTAGCTACCCCGCACTGTGGTCAATATTTTGAGATAGCGGCCAAAACTCCCTTTGGTTTTTATTCTCCGATTTTAAAGTTATTAGATTCATATGAAAGTAGACAGTAGTAAACCTAGAGACCAAAAAATTAGAACTCCAAAATGGGCTTTTTCAGAATTTAGTAAATTTATGATATTTTTAGTTAATTTTTAAAGTTTAAATGATCATAACTTTTTTGTTTTTTTGGATTTTTGGACGAAATAAATTTTGTGTTGTAACTTAACTTATTTCCTATTACTGGTAAAAAAAATTGAAGCTCTACTGTTTTCAGAACAATTTAAATATTTTTTTAAAAAAGGTCAAATTTCTCGGAAATTTCCTACTTCATAGAGCACAACACCTGTGCGTCAAGCTGAGTCAAAACACAAATTTACTATTTTGTAGTCCTAACTCCTATATATACATGTCCATGCATCGAAATATGCTACTGAAATGTTTCTGACCCAAGGTAAGATATTCGGTACAAATGCACGTCATATTTTTTGAGAAGTTATTTGTATGTGAAGTTATTTGTATTAGGCATATATTTTGATGAAATTTTGTATAAGAGTTCTTATTGAAAAAAATAATTCTGTTGAAATTAAGAGCAGTTGGCCCATATTTGGACCTAGTCCACATAGAAGGATGTGTCAAAATTTTGACAAAAATGACAATAGAACTCTCAAATTATGTGGTATCTGGCAATTCATTTGGAAAAGGTAAGAAATGATTTTATTGCCATCTAATATTACATAACTTAAATACCTGAAAATTGCAAATAAATTTAAAACCAATGGAAATAACTGGTAAAACCAAGTACCTGTTCTATTATTGCCAGTACCTGTTAACTCTCAAATTATGTGGTATCTAGCAATTCATTTGCAAAAGGTAAAAAATGATTTTATTGCTATCTAATATTACACAACTTAAATACCTGAAAATTGCAAATAAATTTAAAACCAATGGAAATAACTGGTAAAACCAAGTACCTTTTATATTCTGTTTCAAAGAGGTAAAAAAGATCATGTTGAAACTTCGAGCAATAGTATATTAATCCATGCATTCATTTTTTTTCTTCATTATTGTTTAAACAATGGCTAAATTCAGTTATAGTGTTCTATCTGATATATATTTTGAACGGAAAGATGAAAACGACATTATTTTACATATAATGAATAATCTATTCTTCAAAATATGCGACAAACAAGAAATTAAAATTCATAACTTAAAAATAAAAAACTTTTTAAATACTTTAAGAAAACGGTACAATCAATGTTCCAGAAACAAGAAATTGTTTTACTCACGCAACCAAGAATGGCTAAGAAATAAACTTATTTTTAAAAAGCCATCAGTAACTATCATCAAGGATGCTGTAGCTTAAGTGGTTAGCTCGTTGACTACTAAGCAATGGTCACGAGTTCAATACTCAGCCATGGCAACATCAATTTTTCTGATATGTATTAATTTTTCTTTATAACAATGCATATCACAGCGCCCTCCTTCGCCGGTATTACCACATAGCACTAAATCGCCGGCGAAGTAAAATAATTATAGTTTGGCTATGCTAGCTTCAAAATAATACGCTTAAATAACACTAGAGGCGCTGCAACCATCTGTCTTATCTACTACTATCCCTTTCCAAAGGAAGTACCACAGCTAATATAGGCATTAACTGCCTGAGTGGTACTTCTCTTTAAAAAAAAAAGAAAGAAAAAGGAGTAGTTTCTTGTAGCATCATAAAGGATTCATTTCCGCATCAAATTCAACCATAACGTAAACTAAAAAGAGTAAAATTGCTATCATTAAAAAAATAGTGGAAGCAAGCCCCAGACGTACAAAAAGGATTTTAGAAAGTATGCCGACACCAACTGAAGAAAATAAATTTACTCCAGAAGAAGCATTTGCACTATTTTTAGATTTGAAAATGACTAAAAACCAATATACAGAATTACGGAAGCGAACCAGTGAAAAAAATTGTGGAATTTTTCCATCATATCGAGATATAGTTTCTGCCAAAAAAGAAGTTTAAAAATTGCATCATGACTTTAATTTCTAAATGGGGATGTGATGAGTCCTCTGGCTAGAAACAATACAAACAATGTAATGCGGAAAATTCATCAGATTCCAATTTATACATGATTTCTTTCGTTCCATTACGTTTAACAAAAACTTATATTGGTTCAGAGCCGTCAACTAGTAGAGCTGTTGAGATAGATGTATGGAAGAATGAAATTCTCTCGTCAACAAAATTTTGTAGACCAATAAAGTTTGCTTACAAAAAAGAAACTAAAGATGTCATAACTGAAGAAGTTGGCAAAATAACAGATGAAATTAAAGAACTTCAACCAGTGATATTTTAATTTAATGACCAATGTATCGAAGTGAACTTTAAAATGTCACTTACAATGATCGATGGAAAAGTTGCACAAAGTCTTCGTCAAGCTGCACCATATGCCAAAAAACATCAAGTCAATTGAGCCAACCACCAACACAAGACGATAGTTTTAATGAAGCATATGAATTTGGAATGTCACCTCTTCATGCTACAATTCGTTTTATGGAGCATATTCTTAAATTGGGATACGGATATATATATATATATATATATATATATATAAAGCACAAAATGTGTTAGTTTGTATGTTTGTTTGTCGGAAAGCTATAGCTGCCTACACAAGTGAACCGATCTTTCTGAAATTTTCACAGTTTATTACTAGATATACGGATGGATAGTGAAAAATTATTATCGTGTTCCTGGCGAACTACAACAGACAGAGCCTTGAATCTTTGCGCGAGTAACCCCTATGCTAATAAGCATAGTTTACATAAATACAAAATTAATTGGGACAGTGGGCGTGGTACCTCCCATATAAAGTGAAAAATTATTATCCTGTATCTATAGAACAACAATAAATAGCACCTTGAAATGCTATATATATATATAGATATCCTAATGGTAGAACTGTGACAAGGGAAAAATGGAGAGACATGAAGGACCTGCTAAAATTCATTACTCCTGATAAACATTATTATTATAAAAACTTGAAAACGAATCGAAATGACGAATCCTCACATACAGCTGATGAAGAAGACATTATTTATAATATTGCTGCTAAAATAAATCTGCTGAATTAATCACAATAAATATATACAGATATAAACAGAACAACCAACATTCATTTGTATTAACAGTTGTAATAAAAATATATAATAACAAACTTTTCCTGTAATAAGAAACTTAAAAATGTAAAGACTGAATTTAACTTTATTATTTTTTTCAGTTGCCAAATCGATTATTTTTTGTCTATTCTTTCTTATTAATTTTATACACCGTTAGATGAAAGCCATATATTTATTTATGCATTCTACATTACATATTCGAGTTTATACTATAAGAGGAATTTTAAAAAACAATATATATTACTTCATCGCATTTCTCAACTTTTTGTTTTATGGAGTTAATCGATGTGTGCACTGAACGATTCATATAATAATTTTCATACTGTACGAGATTTTGATTATTTAACTTCAAACAATGATGATGTAGTCCTGAAATTAAAAACCAAATTTAAATTGGTTTCTAATTTCAGGACCAGGAACAAACAATTTTTTCGTTAATATGCTTTAAATTTTTACTTTTGAGTTTTGAAAACATTTTTATTGAAAATGAATAAGAACTAACACCCAATTCTTAGGGATCAATCGTGGAAAGGCCACGGGCAATCCGTTTTAGTCGTCCGCGTTTATAACTGCCTACTAAGGCAGCGCTGGCTTCACAATGTTTCCGGAAGGTCCTCTAGTGATCTCCATCCTGTTCCCATGGTAAAGATGGATATCTGCCATTTGCACGAAAAGTGTCCTGTGTATCGTGCATTGCATATCACACTGGACAATCCGTGAAGATTAACGATCGATACCTGTGTTCCGACAGGATCATGATAACAGGAGAGGAATAAATTTTATATCACATGTTTCTTTTGTGGGAGTCGAACCCCGACGCAAGCATCCACTAATTTTCACTTAGTTCCCTTAATTTTTTATTTTTTTATACACTTTTTCGTGACTTTGTTATATTAAGGATTTTTCGTGAGGGACTCGAACCCTGATGTAGGCATCCACTAATTTTCACTTAATTTCCTTTAATTTTTATTTTTTGTACATGTTAGAACAGACCTATTATTATTTAAATGTGAACACATCTATTATTAATATGAATTAAATTGAATTTGTTTAACCAAAAGCAAAATATTAAACATATTAAATTACATTAATTGCAATTTGTTTTGATTGGTCAATTTCTTATAAATTTTAAGTTTATGTAGACATTAGGTCAGCAATTTTGTTATTATTAAGTTAGTATAAGTATCTCAATAAAATTTAAATTTTGTTTTCAGTCAGTCACAAAATAAACTTGAGTTTTATTCTTCTGATCCATTGTCTTCAAGTTACAAGTGCTTGAAGATCAAACAATAAAAAATTAGTACGGTTCCAATTCAAGTGTTGGAATTGAGTAATACTAATTAATAAACATTTCTTGGTGACCCCTAGTTCCGAAGCCATTTCGTATAAAATTTTGAGTTTCCCCCCACCAGCGGTAAGGAACTCTTAAAAATACAGAAAGCTCGTGAACGCGTAACCGCTGCAAAAGGACAACAATTAAACAATTGGCACTAATAAACATTTTTTCGTGTTCCCCGCTGAAGGATATACATAAGTTTTCCCACAAGTAGAAAAGGACTTTTATATCCTTAAATAACGTCAACACAGCCTTGTGAAATTCAACATCCTGCGACTTACTTACTACAACATTCCAGTCAAGGATCATTCTACGAGGACATCCTCGAATATCCTAATTACAAAGTCAGGCAGCAAGAAGTCTACATCGTCAACAAACTACCAAATAACATTTTGGTGACAGCAGGCCTTTAAGAATCGTCAAGGCAGCTCGATATCAAACTGGACAATCAACATTTTGGCAAAATAAACAAATTTTTCTGGTCATCCATTATCTTTACCCACAACAGTCATGGCGTCGTTCGAGGAATTAGTCAACAACCAAAAACAAATTGGTAACAAGATTGAAGCCATAATACGAAATTTTAAAAAGGATCCTACATCAAGAAAGGATTCTGTGGATTATTTCAAGGAAAGGTTGAGACGACTCGAGGAGGAATGGTCAGAATTCGAGACTAATGACACCAAGATCCGCCTCATTGAAGCCCTTCCAATGGAACATCAGTATTTCACTGAAGACTACTACACCGCAGTCATGAATATCGTAGACCAATACAAGGCGATTTTTGAAAATTCAATATCAAAAATTACTGCATCTACCGGCAAACAACAAACTCAAACAGTCGGATCAGTGCCAACTATACTTCCCACTGATAAATCAATAAATCAACAAGAGCTAGTCAAGTTCATGCGGAGGCAAGCCGCGATGATGTCATCGTTGGAGCGCCTTTTAGAAGAGGGCTTCACAAGAGAAGACAACAAGACCGCAACAAATTTGTGGCAAAATATTGAAAGCTTGCATTATCAAATTGCAGAACAGTGTGCCGATACAAGCAAGCAAGGCTATAATATGGATAGATTTGTCCAATTAGAAAAAAAACTACGGACGACGATTAAAACCGTTGGATATAGTACAAATGATCAAGGCCATTACATTCCCCACAATATTCAGCCAAATTCACAAACAGTCCCAATTCCCAAGATAACGCTTCCTAAATTTGAAGGAAATTATTTGAAGTGGAAGGAGTTTCACGATTTGTTCTCTTCACTAATAATACAACAACCGATACCAGACATTCAAAAAATGTGGTATCTCAAAACACATTTGGAAGGAGAAGCAGCAAATCTTATCAAACATTTCGCTGCTACGGGAGATAATTTTGAGGCAGCATGGTCAATAGTTATAGAGCGCTACAACAACAAACGATTACTTGTTAGCAGACTGGTACAGGAACTAGTCGATGTTCCAAACAAAACTTCAAGCGATAATTATAAGTCATTGCATGACAAAACTCAAGAATGTCTGTTAGCATTACGGAATCTTAATATAAACACAACTACTTGGGATCCATTGCTACTGCACTTTTTATCAAAAAGACTTGATCAAACCACTCGCCTTCGCTACGAGCAATCTCTTTCACATCCACGCGAAGTCCCAACAATCAAAGAATTTTTGGAGTTCTTGGAGAGAAACTTCCAGTCAATGGAGGCAGTTGTTTTCAAAGACAAACCACAACACAAGGTGGTATCAACAGTTATAACAGGCAACGGAAGCAATAATAATACATGTAGACTGTGCAATAGTAGTGAACACAAACTATATCACTGCAGCAAATTCCTGCGCCAATCAGAAGCAGAACGACTACAATGGGTACAACGAAAGAGGTTATGTGTAAATTGCTTTGGAAGTGACCACACTTCAAAAACTTGTAATTCAGGTAACTGCAAAAAATGTGCGAAAAAACACAACACGTTGCTCCACTTAGAAAAAAGAGGCAATACCAAAACAACGAAAGGCTCATCAACTCTATCTTCAAATCCGAGTTCAGAAGTAAAGCCGCCTGCCTCAGAAGTAGCAGCAGTTGCATCAGCAACAACAAATATCGGTGCGGGCCGCCAGGGTTATGTATTGCTAGCAACGGCAAGAGTTATCATTACGGCCCCAAATGGTATCTCAGATGAGTTTAGAGCAATATTAGACTCTGGCTCACAAGTAAATATTGCATCCAAACGGCTTTGTAAAAAATTGTCCATTTCACCATTTGAGACCTCACTCTGTATTGATGGTGTTGGCGAAATTCGAAGAAATTCAAAATATCGTATAAATATCGGGATGATGTCCAGGAATCGCAATTTCTCAGCAAATGTTGAAGCATACGTTCTACCCAGCATAATTCCCTCACAACCCAATCAGCATGTTGACATTTCAACTTGGGGAATTCCAAACAATATTCACTTAGCAGATCCGCATTTTTATCAGCAAGAAAAAATAGATTTGCTGCTTGGAGCGGAATTTTTCTTCAAATTAACTAAAAATGGCACTATACACCTTGCTGACGATCTTCCAACACTTCAAAATACAGCCCTAGGCTGGATTGTGGGCGGAGCAATCGGGAAAAATCCAATCCCGAGTCCCTTATGTGCAACAACATGTGCAATATTTGGAGACTCCACTTCATTGGAAGAAGCCATAGAGCATCTGTGGAAATTGGACGATATCGAAAGCAGCGAGAAAGTGCTTTCACTCTCAGAAAAGCAATGTGAGGCACATTTTACTCAACATGTTCATACCAATGGCGTTGGTCGCTTCATAGTCAGCCTTCCTTTTCGTGAAAATCCAGCTGCGTTAGGAGAATCCCATTCGATGGCATTCAACCGATTTATGAGTTTAGAGCGTCGACTCCAAAAGGATGAAGGCATTCGAACTGAATACATAAAATTTATGCGAGAGTACGAGCAATTGGGGCATATGCAGAGGGTAGATATCGACACCGTATTAGATCCTAAATACATCATTCCTCATCACTGCGTACTTAAACCAGACAGTACGACAACAAAACTCAGAGTGGTGTTTGATGCATCAGCAAAAACCTCAGCAGGCTACTCCCTAAACGATCTAATGTATACAGGGCCAAGTGTTCAAAGTGAACTTTTCTCAATTCTACTGCGTTTTCGATTCCCAAAATTTGTCTTCACCACCGACATCGAGAAAATGTATAGACAAATTCTGATTCATCAGGACAACCATCAGTACCAATTAATTATTTGGAGGGAGGACCCAGCACTTCCTATTAATTACTACCAATTAAATACAGTTACATATGGGACACGAGCAGCACCTTATCTAGCTACGAAATGCTTACAAAAAATTTCTGATGAAAACTCATTAGCCTACCCATATGGTTCACAAATGCTAAAAAACAATTTTTACATGGATGATGGCCTGGGGGGCTCTGATAATCTCAATATCGCACTTCAAACACAACAAGAACTCACTACTATTTTAAAGGGCCATGGTTTCAACTTAAAAAAATGGTGTGCAAACCACCCGCAATTACTGAAGAATATTCCACAGGGTGATCAAGAGCTAGATTTGGATTTCAGTAGTAATAACGCTGATACTATAAAAACTTTAGGATTGTTATGGTTGCCTAATACTGACCATTTTTGCATCAAAGTGAAAATGAATAATGTACAGAATATCACAAAACGTACAGCAACATCGGATCTTGCAAGATTATTCGATCCGCTTGGTCTACTTGCACCTATTGTTATCAATGCAAAGATATTTATCCAACAGTTGTGGCAGTTAAGGCTAGATTGGGATGATCCTTTGCCCGAGGACCGTTTAGCACTCTGGAGCACTTTCAGAAAAGATTTAGACAGCTTGAATAACTTCAAGATACCTCGGCACATTTTTAAAGGTGAACTCTCAGCAGAAATGGAACTGCATATTTTCTCAGACGCATCTGAAAGGGCTTTTGGTGCAGTCGCCTATATTCGGGCAATTCTCAGGGATAAAAGAGTTATTGTGCAATTACTTTGTGCCAAGACAAGGGTTGCGCCATTGAAAAGGCAGACATTACCTCGTCTGGAGTTATGTGCCGCGGTTATGGCTGCCCAACTTATGCATAGAATCAAAACGGACCTTCAAATCAAAAATCAACGGATGTTCATCTGGACGGACTCTGAAATAGTACTTTCCTGGATAAACTCCCAATCCTCGTTATACCATACATTTGTGGCAAACCGAGTATCCAAAATTCAATCGTTGACATTGCCAAGTCAATGGCGTCACGTCAGATCAAAGGAAAATCCCGCTGACATACTATCCAGAGGTCTTCCAGCACGTAAACTATCGGAATGTAATTTATGGCTATATGGACCACTCTTTCTACACGGACGAGAAGACATGTGGCCTCCTCAACTGTCAAGGGAATTATCAATCTCCAACGACCTCGAGAAGAAGAAGGAGACATCACTAACTACAGCAGTTACCGTCTCCAACAATGATTTCATATACAAAATTCCACATAAAAATTCCTTCAAGACTTTGCAAAAAATACTGGGGTATGTTTTGAGATTTACAAAAAATTCACGAATAAAAAAACAACAGCGCCCTGTACACAAATCATTATCTCCAGCAGAGTTAGACGATGCACTATATACAATTATTAGAACCATTCAGATGTCCGATTTTTCATCAGAAATCAACCAGCTTCGAAAAAAGAAAGAAGTCGACAAAATAAGCTCCATCATCAGTCTTGCTCCATTTCTAGATAGAACAAACATTTTACGAGTTGGAGGACGATTGGAGGCATCACTATTGTCATACGAAGCAAAACACCCAATGCTGATACCATATAATGACCCTATCATAAAGCTATTGTTTACAATGATTCACGAAGAAAACAAACATTGTGGCCCACAAGCATTATTAAACATAATACGACAACGGTTCTGGCCAATAAAGGGTAAAATAACAGCGCGTTCAACTGTACAAAGGTGCGTTCGATGTGCCAGAGCACGACCCCAAATGTGCCAACAAATAATGGGTAGTTTACCTCAGACTAGAGTGACTCCAGCCCGACCCTTCATTAACACGGGAGTAGACTACTGTGGCCCAGTGTGGATCCATCATAAGGTCAGAGGAAAAAGACCGACAAAGGCATATATAGCCGTATTCTGTTGTTTTGCCACAAAGGCGATTCATCTCGAGGTAGTAACTGATCTAACAACTGAGGCATTCATTGGTGCTCTAAAACGATTCATCAGCCGTCGAGGTCGTTGTCAGAACATATATTCCGACAACGCTACTAATTTTATAGGAGCAAAAAACCAATTGACAGAACTGGCTAGAAGTATCTACTCCGACAAGGGACAGGAATCAATCATCTCAACTGCCAGTTCAAAAGGAATACATTTTCATTTTATCCCACCACGAGCTCCGCATTTTGGTGGACTATGGGAAGCGGCCGTAAAATCGGCAAAACATCTTTTACTGCGAAGTATGGCAGCTGCATCATTGACCCAGGAAGAATTGGGGACTATCGTAGCAGAAATCGAGGCAATACTCAACTCTCGTCCACTAACACCTATGTCAAGTGATCCTAATAATCTTGAAGCACTGACTCCTGGTCATTTTTTGATTGGCGAAGCACTTGTATCGCAGGTAGATAGTGGCGCAACAACAGTAAATTCATCAAGACTATCACACTGGAAGCTGATATCCCATCTCAAACAGGACTTCTGGAAAAGATGGTCCTCTGAATATTTAAACCAATTGCAGCAACGCCATAAGTGGAATAAGCGTTTTGACAACCTCAAGATTGGTGATATGGTAATAATAAAGGAAGATAATCTACCAATCATGAAGTGGCCCTTGGCAAGAATAGTCAAAACACATCCTGGTAGCGACAATATTATCAGAGTTGTGGAAGTTCAAACAGCTAATGGAACTTTCAAACGACCAATACATCGAATCGCTCTCTTACCCATCGAATCAGATTGCGAAACATCTGTCACCCTTGATGATAACAGTTCGACTAGCAACAACAGTACTTATGACTCAATTCAGGAGCCTAGGATTAAAAGGAAAAGGGTTCTATCAACTCATCTGACTCTAGCCTTAATTACAATGTTTTTGCTGCTACCATTGGCATTTGGAAATCAGGTAAAAAACCAAAAATTTGGAATGAAATTAGGTATTCATTTTGAAGAAATCGGCACCGCAACCATTTCAAGCAGTGAATGGAACATTCTTGTATACTATGATTTAGATGCATACTGGTCGGAAACATCAATTTTGATCAATGGAACGAAAACCCTACAAAACCTTTGCAGCATGATACAATTAAATGAATCATGTCTAAGTATCATAAGGCATTTTGAATACATGGAAAATGATATAAAACTGGAAAATAGATTACTACGAAATAAAAGAGGCGCCTTGAATATAGTTGGAAATATTGCTAACTCATTATTTGGCATTTTGGACTCTGAATATGCTAACCAGATATCCGACACAATCCAAAGGGTAAAGGAAAATGAGTCACATTTACTAACCTTGCTCAAGAATCAAACCTCAGTTGTTGACTCAACAGTTAATATTATAAGAAAAACCCAATTGGCAGCTAAGGCAAGATTTGAACAACTGGAGAAAAAAATTGAAGAATTATCACAAGCAACTAAGCAAAACAATCATGTGTTGTTCCAGATACAGCTCACCCAATTATTTAATAGTGGAGTTTTGGAACTGAATCTGGTTGCAAATAATATACGAACCATACAGTCCTCAATTCTTGATACTCTCATAGATACTCATCAAGGAAAAATCAGCCCATTGTTACTGACTCCAGAACAATTGCACGAGGAAATTAATCAGATTAAACTCTATGCACCAACATCGGTAACCCTTCCTATCTTCGGAAAAGATGAATTATTACAGCTATTCAAACTAATGAAGGTTCAAGGCAGACTCACGCCCCAACATGCAGTATTCAAAATAATTTTACCATTAGTGGAAATTGAACTATTTAAGATGTTCCAGCTGATTTCCGTACCGACCATGATGAATCACACCATGGTAGCCATTAAACCATGTGCTGATTTCATGGGCATAACAGTATCTCAAAAACAGTACATTTTTCTTACGAAAGCAGACCTAAAGGCTTGTGAAATAATAAGGCAAGACGTATTTTTGTGTACCACCGTTCAATCTCGCTACAATTCTGGTTCAGAAATTTGCAAGTGTGAAATTCATTTGTACAACAACAAAACGACACCAACTGGTACTCTAGAGAAGACTACAACTAAATGGATACCACTTAACAAGGGAAATCAGTGGATATATGCCACGTCATCACCATCTCGGGCAACAGTCGTCTGCAACAGAGAAATTTCTCATCTTTCGTTAAAAGGATCCGGTCTGCTTTCGCTGGATCCGGAGTGTATACTGAAACACGAATCCGTCACTATGAACGGACGACAAAAAATCTTGAGCACAATAAATTCATCATACACTAGCCTCGGCACGATTTCCGATTTATCCTCGCAAAAGATTATTGCACCATCTATAAGCAATAATCCATCAACGTCAACAAACGTCGATAGTTTATATGACAATAACATCAAAGAACTATTAACTTTACAAGAATCGCTAAGGGAGCAACACTTACTGGACCTGCCCAATAAGTTCAAGTCCCATCAACAACATAATCATACGATTGGCTACCTTGCACTTTGTCTAAGCGTGATATCATTGACTATTATTTTTCTTCGATACAAAACGTGCAAAATCTGTCAAAAACTACACACAGCAAGGCCTGTTGAAGAAAATATCGAAATGCAATCGGTAGAACCACCGTTCAATGATTTGAAACCTACACCGAGACCACGTCAGCAACCACTTAGCTTCGTCCTAGATGTTTAGGCTTTATGATAACTCCTAAGTCAACTCACCCCAAAACAACACGATTTTGTTGAACAGCTGTTCAACGTGGGGGAGAATGTTAGAACAGACCTATTATTATTTAAATGTGAACACATCTATTATTAATATGAATTAAATTGAATTTGTTTAACCAAAAGCAAAATATTAAACATATTAAATTACATTAATTGCAATTTGTTTTGATTGGTCAATTTCTTATAAATTTTAAGTTTATGTAGACATTAGGTCAGCAATTTTGTTATTATTAAGTTAGTATAAGTATCTCAATAAAATTTAAATTTTGTTTTCAGTCAGTCACAAAATAAACTTGAGTTTTATTCTTCTGATCCATTGTCTTCAAGTTACAAGTGCTTGAAGATCAAACAATAAAAAATTAGTACGGTTCCAATTCAAGTGTTGGAATTGAGTAATACTAATTAATAAACAGTACACTTTTTCGTGACTTGTTATGTTAAGGATTTTTTGTGAGGGAGTTGAACCCTGATGCAAGCATCCACCAATTTACACTTGTGATCTTTCCTTTTGTTGTGTGTTGAAGCTTATTTTTTATTATTTTATTTGGCATGAAGGTACCCCTCTTTCTGGGTCGTGACCAACTGCTTTCAAAAAAAATATATTTTATTTTATTATCGATTATTAATTTGTAGGATAGCCAGGAGGGTCCCCCTACAGGCGGGAATCGCTGAGCTATTTTAATTTTTTATGAATAGTCAGGAGGCCCCCCCCGGAAGGTAGAAATCGCTATGATATTAACTTTATTTAAATCACATTTTTTTATTTATTTGCTCGACACTTTTTTGTCACTACTACAATTTTTTTACACTGTGGAACACGACCAATTAAGGTTCTTTTAAAGGACACCGCATTTTTAAGGCGGGTCCCTGCTCGGACTCCAGTTAACGAAGTCGGAAGGAATTCGTTTAAAAAAAATTATTTTCCGCGCCAACAAGTTGGCCAACGGCGCACAGAGGGGTAATTTTGCCAATCTAGCCGGACATTAGGCCAAAAATTAATTTTGAGAAATATAAAAATTTAAGTTCGACAGACAACAAAATTCTACATCGTGTAGTGAATTTTCAAGACTTTTACTTGAGATTTGTCGTTTTGGGACACTTTTAAAATCAGAAAGTTGAGTAAATCGCATACGTTTTTATTGACTTTAAGCGATTTTGAGAGGTTTGCAATATATTTTTGGTGGCTAAATGAATAAAGATTTTGTATTGATTTTTTTCTGTGAAAGGGTTTATTAGTAGCTACTTATGTTAATTTTTAGAATTTTTTTACACGCCAGAATTCGCCTATTTGAGAGCATATTACACCTGTCATATAACCTGGCAGTGAAAAAATGGCAAATAAAATCTGATGCGGACTAAGCCATTGTTAATGCGAGGAAAAAAAATATCCAAGAAAAATTTAGAAGTGAACTAAGGCTAATAGTGGGTGTTCCGAAAGCTGGATTTGGAAACACCAACGATGATAACACTAGCAGAAGAATTTTTTCCAATCCTGAATTAGCTGCAGAAATAACTGGAACTGAGTTTGGTTTCATATACCGAATCAAGGTTATTATTGAAGTAATATAAAGTTTTCACAAAATCCAAATGCCGATTATTGCTTAGATACTGCAAAACTTTACTTTTCTCTATATGAGTGCATCCTATGACACCTACAATGCACAAGATTCTAATACATGGTGCAACTGTTATGAATGAGGCAGTGTTGCCATTGGGCTGTTATCAGAAGAAGCGGCTGAGGTGTAATGTGCAGATGTCGGACTGTGCAACAAATGTTGGGGATGTGGCCAGATTGTTGGCGGCACTGGCATGCTGCCGGATGCTCCGGCTCGAGCTCGCCGTATTGGTGGCGTTCTTGCCAACCAACCTGACTCAATAGCTACACATACAAAAACTCATGCCAGTTCGATGGATGATGGGAAAAGATTGTAAGTTAAAATTTGAAGCCCGAAGCAAGTCACTCAACTCCTGTAGACACTCACACACACACACACTTACATTGACTCCGACTGATGGCTTTGTCGAAGCTTTTAGCCCTCCCTCTTGAGGTCAATAAACCTCACCATGACATCTTAATAATGGTTTGATATGTCCCAAACGCTGTACCTTACCTTCTCACTTTACGTTTTTGCCGCACTTACCGCTGTTTCTGAAAACCTATTCCATTATTCTAAATAAATTTCTACGCCTTAAATTCGTATAAACATTATAATGGTTTTATTTATACTGAGATTTACAACAGCATCAAAAATGAATGAAAAATAAAATAACAAGAAGGAACTAGGAATGCAAAAAAATTATATAAAATTAAATTGTTAACTTTTTAAGATGCGAACGCAAATTAAATGCCAATTTAATAAAAAATACATATCAAAAAAGATGTTAAAAATGTCGCTTAGGAATGAATGGCGGCTTCTTCTCTTTTCTTACAGGGTTCTGGAGAGTTTCTTTTCTCAGGTACAGCTCCTCTTCAGGAATGCCTGTCAGTTCGTTCTTTGTAGGTATATGTTCGGTTAAGGGTAAGTACACAAAAAGGTGTAAGTTGCACTATATATATATTTTACCTTTTTAATTTTCTATTTTTTTTCTTTCCTTTTAGGTTAAGGAAGACATATTTAATGGGCAACTATTCCCGAACGCGATAACGATATAAAAAGGCCTGAGCTCACTCCTCTAAACGCGCACTCTCGGGCCTTATTCCCCGGAGGAATGATTTTCTCTTTTATTGGACGAGAGTAACGTAATGTATTCCCTAGTTATGGCTTAAATAAGAAAATATATATATATATATATATACTTTTACGTTTGTCCGTAGGTCGTCAGTATGGCGTGTCCGGAGTCAACGGCAAAAGTACCTGGCACCGCCGGATGTCGATGCAACGCTGGCGTTGGAGCAAATGGTCCCTCGTTGGGTGTGACTGGCTCAATGTGGCTTGAGGTTAGTTTCGAAGGATGTATTAAATATTTTGGGTTAAGAATTTTCTTTTTATGTTTTTATTTAATGCAATTTTTGTAAGCTTATTAGCACAACTTCAAACATGTGTTTGTCTTACTTTTTTCTATTGAGTTTCAGTCTGTAGTTTTACTTTTTATATTTAAACTTGTTACATTATTATAAAACTCAATAAAAATTAAATAAATTTTGAAATTCAATTTGTTAAATCACAAACGATTCATACATTAATCAGTTTTCTTTGTGTTTTTGTATTTTTGCTTATGGACGCTTGTAAGTATTTAAACATTAATTTTTTTCACGGGCCACTCGTCACACCTTCACTTCTTCCGAAAAATCAAAAAGACCGACATTTTCATCTTGGCTTCCCAAGAAACCTCGGTGACGCCATCAATTCTCAAAAAAAAACTCAAAAAACAAAGTTATCCGAACCGCCAATAAATTCTTCAGCAATTTAAAGTGCTAGGTTCCAGACATTTGTTTTTGTTTACTTTTGACTATATATAGTCATCTTCTTCTACCTTACAGCTGACTGCACTGCCTTATCTTCGACTAGATAAAATATCCACAGGATGTACACGACAAACCCAACCATTCCTTGGATCCATTAGTGGATCCAGGATGGGAGGGAAGCTATAGCACCAATTTGCACTATGGTAACACTAACCAAGCGGTAACACTGATTCAACTATAATACACCACTAATTTAACCCAGTTGGTCTGGCAACTCTGATGAATGGGCGAAACTACACAAAAGAAAATAAAGAATTAATATGCGTGTGCAATTGAAAAGATAAGGTTAGGTTAGGTTAATCAGGCAGCTCCAATACAGCTCACTTGAGTCCAAGTATTGGTCCCTTTGTGTAACCTGCAAAAGAGGACAGGAAAAGAGGGAGAGATGGAAAAGAGAGAGAGAGAGAAAAGAGAAAAAAAAGCGTTGAAAGAAGACATAGGATAAAGTCACAGACAGACAGACAAAAAGTTTAAAAGTAGATAGAGAAGAGTCAGAAGTGTGGGGAGGTAGCCAGCGGAGGGCAGGTTGGTCAAGCCAGGTTATTAACGAGATTGTCTATGCCTCGTCAAGTGTAGGTTGGTTAGAAAACCATCCGCTGCTTCTCAGAAAGGAGTTAATCCTGCTCGGTTCCAATATGGAGACACAGGAGAGGCTTGCAAAGCACCTTTGTCCAAGGTACTGGAGGCGTTGGTATTCTAACGCAGGGCAGTGGCAAAAGAAGGTGTTCGACAGTTTCCTCCTTCTCCTCATCGTTGTAGTGGAGACCCATTCTTCTTGCATGACTTCCGAATAGGCAATGCCCAGTGATCGTTGATATTAAATCGCGTAGCTGCATTTTTGGCAGCCGAAATAGCAAAGCCGTTTTTTTCTGATCCAGGCCAGATCGTCCTCGCCTTTTGACAAGTCGACTCATTGGACCGTCTTACCTGGGCCAGATCGTATAAGGCTCGATTTATTTGATGCCCGCAAGCAGAGAGGGGAATGCCACAATAGACGTCAATGGCGCTATCGTTGAGCAAAGTTCCCTTCTTTGCCAGTTCATCAGCAACACAGTTGCCTACAATAGTCCCATGTCCCCGCACCCGTTTAAGGGTGACTGTTGAATTTTCCATCAAAATGAAGGATGTCCGGCATTCCAGGACTAAGTTTGATGTGGTAAACACACCTGCTAAGGACAGAATTGCAGCTTTACTGTCGGTACAAAACCAGATATCCCTGTTGAATATTCTGTGGTAACTTAACCAGTTTGCCGCTCTTTTGATAGCAGATATTTTTGCTTGTAAGACGTTACAGTCATTTGGAAGTCTGAAACACATTTTGATTCCAAACTCTTCCATATAAACTCCACCCCCAACCCTATCACCCCTTTTAGAGCCATCCGTGTACACACAGACTGCTCCAGGTGGAGGTGCAGGACCCTCCGTCAAGTCAAAGACAAAGCTTCTTGTGAAGAAGGGTATTGGGGTACAGTAGTCAATAAGACAGGGAATGACGTTCATGATCCCCAGGATACTGGCATGACCCCATGGCCTATGGTTCCATGCATTTGTGACATTCAGTCTAACAGCTGTTTTCATAGCAAGCCCCCTGACCAGTTGGTCTACTGGTAGCCAATTGAGTATGGCAAAGAGTGCCTTAGTCGGTGTTGACCTAATTGCCCCTGTAATGAGGACAGCCATATTTCGTAACACACCTTCTATGATAGATATGTTAGTTCTAGTGTCTAGTGCTTTCCACCAGACAATAACTCCGTAGAGTAATATCGGTTTGATTACCGCTTCAAGAAGCCATTTTACAATCCTTGGATTCATACCCCAAGTTTTGCCAATGGCTTTCCTACATACGTATATTGCCGTATGGCCTTAGAGGCTCTCGCCTGGATATTCATTTTCCATGATAATTTACTATCTAAGATTATGCCTAAATATTTCGCGCTCTCAGACAGAGTAAGAGGTATCCCGTTTAAAGTCGGTAACCTGAAAGATGGAATCTTGTATTTCCTAGAGAATAATACAAGTTCGGTTTTGGTTGGATTAACACTCAGCCCGCTCTGTACTCCCCAAGAGCAGATCATTCTAAGTGCCGTCTCCAATCTTTGTGTGATAATGTCTAAATGGATACCAGACACTGCCACCGCCACATCATCTGCGTAGGCGACAGTCTTGAAGTTCAAGGAGTCTAGATCCCTGAGTAGTCTATTTGTTGCTACATTCCATAGCAGAGGGGACAAAACACCACCTTGTGTAGTGCCCCTAACCACACTTTTGGAAATACTCGCCGCGCCAAAAGTAGATGTTATTGTCCTGACGCTCAGCAAGTTTTCTACAAATCTAATGATTGATTGATGAATCCCCAATTCTCTAAGCGATTGAGTTATTGCCATCGAATCAATATTATTAAACGCACCTTCAATATCCATGAAGGCCACCATAGTATAGTTTTTATGCTCTAGTGACTTCTCTACACAAGCGAATGAAGCGCAGTCTCAACAGATTTGCCTTTTGTGTATGCATGTTGAGATGGCGAAATGAGATTCTTATCGATAGTCATCCTAATGTGAATGTCAATAAGTCTCTCGAGCGTTTTGAGCAAGAAAGATGTCAGACTGATGGGTCTAAAGTCTTTTGCTTTCGCATGAGATGATTTCCCTCCTTTGGGGATAAATATCACATTGCACTTGGTCCATTGATATGGAATATATGACCATGTGAGGCAGGCTTGATATATATCTATTAGCCAGGGAGTTACCAGATCTAAATTGTTTTCTAGATCGGCGGGAATGATACCATCCGGTCCTGGAGATTTATAAGGACGGAAGCTTTTGATCGCCCAGTGTAGCTTATCCACATCGATGTTTGCGGAGGTCGTTGTACTGCACATCTGTGTAGGATTCTGTCGCGAATCCATAGGTGATCGACACCCTGGAAAATGAGTGTCCAACAGGACTTCCAGTGACTCATGTGCACTAGTTGTCCAAGTTCCGTCTAATTTCTGAATATATCCAGGAATTGGCGGTTGTTTGGCAAGTACATTACGCAGTCTGCTAGTCTCGGAAAAACTCTCAATGCTGCCGCAGAAGTCTTTCCAAGATTTGCGTTTTGCGTTCCTAACCTGATTCTTAAATTTGTTAACAGATGATTTGTAGAGTGACCAGTTACCTGTCCTCTTTGCTTCATTGAATAATTGCCGACAAGTCTTACGAGATTCGGCTATTTCAGAAGACCACCATGGTGGTCTACGAGTTAAACGATGAATCGACGGTTTACAGGACCTCCCCGTTGCCTCTTTAAAAGAATTGGTGAGTCTATTCACCGCCTCATCGATGCCTGTATTGTCCCTAATATTCATGGGATTAGCAAGTGCGATTGTGAGGAGCATTTTCTGCTTTCCCCAATCCGTACGTCGCCTATTTATATATATTGTAGTATTATCTCTCTTTTTAGCAATTGAAAAGATAAGATAACGATGGTCGGAGAAGGAGCAGTCATTGGAGACTCTCCAGTTCTCTATCAGAAAAGCATATTGCATACTAACAAGCGTAATATCTAACACCTCTTGTCTATTTGATACAACAAAAGTGGGCTCAGAGCCCCTATTTGCAACTACTAGATTATTGTTTAAAATGAAATCAAGGATACACTCACCTCTTTTGTTGGTATCAGAGCTACCCCAGATGTGATGATGTGCATTTGCGTCGGCACCCACTATTATGGGGATACTTTTTGCCTTCGCCGCTCTGGCCATCTTTTGGACCAAACTACTGGGTGGAGGGTCCTGGTCATGTGGCATGTGGCATGTAGGTAGAGGATAACCACACCATAGATTCAGCCTTTTCCCAAACTGCAGTCACTGAATCTTCATCACTATAATCAGATAGAATGAAGATAATGAGGTGATCTTTTGCTATAATACAGGATCTAATAGTTTTATTGTTACCTGAATCTGCTGCATACAATAATTTGTAGCCTTTTGCATTGAGTCCACAAATTTTACCATTATTAATCCATGGCTCTTGGACTAATGCGATGTCTTCACCACGTTCTGCGAGGCGAAGAGTTAATGCAGCAGTTGCTGCCTTAGAGTGATGGAGGTTGATCTGTATCACCCTCATCATCTTTATCTGGGTCGTAGATGACGGTGACATCAATGTCCTCTGGATCAGAGTCCAGAAGGACATCTTCGTCCTCCTCCGCAACCCCCAGACGCCCGAAGAACTCCCCAACCAGACTCAAGTCTGATTGTGAGCCCTCCGTAGTGTCAGAGAGTGCGGGTTCATCCACTACCTCATCTATTTTAGATGGTATTGATTGGCTATCGCTATCAGCCACGCCTTTACCTTGCGGCTCTTCCAATTGGTCGCTGGAAGTTGCGGGGTTGGGTTTGTCATCACCTCGGTAGATACTCAGCTTGACACTATCATAACCGTAGTAAATCTTGCCTTGTCTCTTCCGAAGTGGTGACAACGATTCCTTGTTAAGGACCACAACCGCCTTCCTTGTCAGACCTTCCGGTTCAGAAACCTTCACTACCTTCCAGTCACTGGTTGGTAGATCAGCATTACCTCGCCGAATGATCGACAGGATTGTCGCGGGGTCGTGAGGTTCCCTTGGAATGATCGCAATGGATCTCGGCCTGCGTGGTATATCAGAGACCGGGACCACATCCAATCTAGCGCCGGGCCACACTTCCCCTAGGGACGTCACTGCTAGCTTTAGCTGATTTGCTGAACTTTCACTTGTACATGAAAGCAGCTTTATGTGGCCTTGAAACCAGCCAGCATCCACATTTTGCGGT
Source organism: Phasia obesa (assembly GCA_949628195.1). Lineage (NCBI taxonomy): Eukaryota > Metazoa > Arthropoda > Insecta > Diptera > Tachinidae > Phasia > Phasia obesa. The sequence goes on from OX451219.1 coordinate 65,637,506, forward strand.
GCTGGAATGGATTCATTGCTCAAGAAATCTTCCAGCAACTTGAGACGGATCATCTCCCATTTCTCCCAGGAGATAGCCCCGTCACTAGTGGTTCTGTCAATGATAGCCCTTATCAGTGGATCTTTGGCAACCTCACTGTAAGGTGTATTTATGACTCTGGTTGATGGCTGAGCAAGCATTTTTGGACGTTTTGTGTCCGGTTGAGAGTTATTCTGTTGCATCGGCTCCTCCCCCGATCGTTGTCTTTTGGACGCAGCTGACGTAGATGGTGTGTCTACATCTGCATCGGGTTTGGAGCTTTCAGCATTAGCTAAATGGCCTTTGGCCCAGGTGAGGGAGGACTTTTCCTCCGTTGATAAATTGGTAATTGGTGTTTTACCAAATTTATCAATGATGCGTTGGGCGGCACGCCCTTCGATGAAGGCCCTTCTAGAGTTAATTTTGCGGTCTTTTGGGGCTGTTTTAACTGCCGTTAGGGCGGGGGCCACATTGTAACTGAGTTTGTGGGCTCAGTTTGTACAATAACCGCAGGGTTGCTCACAGCAGTCACCGGAGCACCCGAGGCAGGGATTTTTGCTGAATTGGAGTCAGCACGGACCGTAGAGGTACCAGCCGAAAAGTCGAGTGGTACCTCATTTGGATTGACAGCCGCAGCCGCATTAGCTTGTACTGCTGGGGCAACAATGCATTCGGCAGGCGAGGGTTGCCCCTGCCCACCTCCTGCGACATTTTGTTTTGTAGTGTTTTTTATTATTATTTTATTTTGTTTTGTATTAATTGTTCTTTTATTTTGATTTTTGTTCCCACGAGTATGCACGTAAGGGGTTCGACAATCCATGCAGGGACGGCGTACATGGATTAGGCACCTATTATTTACACCCGACCCGTGACTTGGCGTCGGGGGGAGCTGTTAGAGACTAGTCTTCTTTTACCACTGACTAGCCATTCAGATTCTCAGCACTGCTACCTTCACCTTAATCTTACAAGTGGGTCAATTTTGGTCCGCGGGTTGGACTGAATCGGCTACCTTGTTTAAAATTTTACAAGCCTTTCCCCTGAACCATTTGTTCAATGTATCCAGGGGGATGGCTAGCAATTCTGACATCTCTCGGGCATGGTACCATTATGGGTGAATGGCTGCCATGCTCGAGAGTGTTTCAGAAACAAGGGCTGGTTCACACAACCTAGCAGAGTCCAGCCTCTGCGCAACTGCATAGCAGAATCCACAGAGACCGGGCCCTACCCGAGCCATGCTATACCCCCCGTAACCATTATGGTGGTGAAATCACGGGAAATATGAACACTGAGCTCGACCCCTATCCGCCACCTGGGGACGCGTCCGATGGGAGACCGACAACTCCACACGGAGACCGACAACACACGGAAAAGATAAAGATATACAGTCATAAGAATAGACCAGTGTTTATTAAATTTTGATTTAATTTATTAGATCTATCGACCTGATACATATTAAATGTTTCCTCTTCTTTTTCCACGCCAGAACATCAATAATCATTGGCAGACTACAAGTTAAGTGAATAAAAAAATAAAAATTTCATCAAGTTAAAATATCAAGGGCAGACATCGGAGCAAAGCGTTTTATTGTATTAACGGCGGCGGAAACATTTTTCTTGCCGGCACATAAATAACTATTTCCTTTTCTTTTTTTCAAATTCTCTATTTAAAACAGAACAATGAAATACATAAGTGCTAAATAAAGCCAGTGGACAGTCAGTGAAACTCGGTCAAATTTACCAAAAGGTCCAAGTAAATCTTTACTTAACCGCCAAAATACTATACTGAGTAAGTTTTTGGTTCTTATGAACGCTGCCTACCACCAACAGGATCTCAGGGACTAGAGTCACCAGAGATTTCAAAACGAATGCCTCAAATCTCTGGCGAGCTGTACCCCCGGAGATTACCTACAAAAAGGAAGAAAGATAAGTTTTGACATTTCCCATTACGCAACCCAGCACACAAATCGAAACCAGGTAAGTCTACCGAAATTCCTGTTAATATTTTTCTATTAGAAGCATTGCTACCAGAGTATTTAATTTCCAATCTTCATTATTATTATTTCATTAAGCAGATATTACAGTCGAATTCGGTTAATCGTACGCCGGTAAAAACACGCTTTATTGAAATTATAAATTCTTTTAATCTCGTTGAATTTCTAGGCCTTTAAATTCGCTTAAAGAGAAACTCGCTTAACTGCCAAATCGGTTAAGTGACCCAAAATTTGTTTCCTAAAAACACATCTTTAAACGAAGCGAACACAGCTTGAAAATCATTTTGTATGTAACGGCGATGAAAAAGATAGCACTGTCTCATTTTAGTTCTATTGTTTTCTTTGCAAATGTAAGTACAAAAAATGATATCAGTGCAAATAACATATTTTATTCAGTGTAAATCAGTTGTATTTTTGGTATTATAGCTAAAAGGATTAATCTGAATTGAAATTGAATATACGACTGTTTTTATGTCAAGTGCTCATTTCGTTTAAAAGAAAATTCCGGATAAGTGCAACATAAATAGTGTAATCTTTCATTTGGCTTAACTGGATTCGACTGTATTCATTATTTATTGATCTGTATACCTCTGTTATCATTAATTTACTTATTATATTATTTCTTTATTATAATATTTATCGTATAATTTATTTATTCATTATGTTATTTATTTACTTCCTCTTTATTATATTTAATTTGTGTATTGTTCCTGTATTAATTAATTATTTTATCCATTAAAGGTTTAACTTTATTTTTATTATATTACTTAACTATTCATTTATTATATTATTCTACTATGTATAAATTAAGTATATAATTTTACATGATTTTTTTTTTGAACTATTTTTGAATTAATAAATTACTATTTATTTATTTTATTATTTATTATCCAATTACAAATTCATTTATTTTATTATTTATATATTCATTTATTTATTATATGGTTTATTCATGCATGTATTTCGGATATTGCTTATGTATTTACTTATTGAATATATATTATTTGTTTATTCATTATTCGATTATTTAAGGTTTTACTTATTCGCTTATTAAATCTTCTAATTCTTTATCTGTTTACTGTTAATAATATGAATTCACTTGTTTGTTTACTAACATTTACTAGCATTATTCTCATTCATCTTATAACTATTATATTATCCATTAATTCATTGTATTATTTATTCATTCATTATATTATTTATGTATTAATTGGTTGATTATATAATTTCTTCATGCATTTATTTTAATACTATTATACTATTTATAATTTATTTAATAGGTTATTTATGTATTTAATTTCTTCATAATTATTATTTATGTATTCCCTTATTTAATATATAAATAATTTATTTAGTTATTTTATTATTTATGTATTCGTTATAAAAAGTTAAATAATATCTAACTATACTTTTATTACATATACTGGATTATCCATTATTTATTCATTCACTTGTTTAATATATTATTTATCCACTTAAATATTATTATTATTATTATTATTATTATTATTATTATTATTATTATTATTATTATTATTATTATCATTTACTGTTATTACTAATAATTTTACTAATACTATTATTATTAATCTTACGATCATTATTAGATGTATTTTTTTATTAATTTTGCCATTCATATCAATCATTATTATTACCAATACTGTTATTAAATTCATATCATAAATTATTATATTATAAATCCTAAAAAAAAAACGTAACGATGCATTTCTTGGGCCTAGAAATAGATTAGTAGAACTAATCCAACCGAAGAGTTTAAAAGTTATCGACTTAAATCCCTGGCGAGAGATTCCCCAGCAAATGTTCTAAAATACATCATAATCGTTTTTCTATTATTTAAAAGAAAACACAAAGAGAACTTAAAATAAGAGAAAACCAAATCACACCGACCAAAAACCTCCAAAAGATATTAAATCCATTAAAAAAAATTCTATACTTCATAGACTACCTTTTAGAACTTTTGAGCTTGCATTACAGGAACTACTTTTCTTAACTCTAATAATAATTACCTTATTCCCAGGTAGTGAAACGACAGGTGCACCCAGAAATAAGGTTTACTACCGCAATTGGCAAAAAAGAAAAAGGAGACAAACGAAGTATTAATGTGAGTATTAGAACTTTTTGATACATTTATTATTATTTGTAGGAGTAGGTTCCCTAATTTTTGACATCGTTTTTCGCGTCTGTTCTTGATTCAAAACTTTTCAATACGATATCCCTTTTGAGACAGGGACGGATTTTCATTTTTATTAGTTTGCGGCTTTACCAGTCAGGGAAGAATATTTGCTTTATAATAAAAAGACTTGGCACTTTCAAGGAGACTTGTTATTCTTCGCATTTTCTGCGAAAATGCGTTGAAGTAAAAAAAAAATATAATCTTGCTTTAATCCTGCATACGTTGTCGCCCTAGATGACTAACAACTTCTAGCCCTTAATGGCATAGTTCCCCAGGGTGTTTACGGGGTTGCATTACGAGTATTAGAGTGGCAACGGTTACAACATGTAATCAGCTGGGAAGAGCAAGTGTCATGGATAAGCAAATATTGAATTTTGTCTCTGTGCCAATGATACAAAATTATATATAACAATAAAAAAAAATATTCTTTCCTGACAGGAATCACGCAATTCTCTTAAAATGAAACCATTTTCTGGTCGAAAGAACTGCAATTTAAACAGGTGTACCGGGTAATGAAATCATAAATAGGTTGTTTTGCAAAACCCTCAGACAGAAACGCTAGGACTAGAACCACCAAAGATATTATAGCTATTGCTTTAAATCTTTGGCGTGAAATACCCCCAACGATTTCCCCTGAAAATCTTCTACCTCATATAGGCTGTTACTCACGGGTTTAACTATTCGGCATTTTATAAACTTGCGCGCGAGCTTGGCGTTAAAACCACTTCGAAAATCGCTCTGTTGAAAGTTTCTCCTATAGACTTCCCGCCCTGGGATAAATTTAACGTAACGACAACGCGTGTTATAAGTCTTTTCGTTTCGTGCGTAAGCCTTATGTAATGAGTCGCGTATTTTCTCGCGTATTAGAGACATTCGCTGGGATTTTGAGATTACCTCTAGCTCAGGGTCGTTCAGGCTTTTCAGCATCCTTGCTAACCTATACACACTTCCGTGGCCAATCATATTACAGCCAAATAGCGCGAAATATGGCGTGACACCAATCGACGTCTGCACCGACGATCTTAGAGAAAATTCAACTTCTGACAAATGTTTATCCCATTCGGCCTGACCCCCCTGTAAATGTGAACGTATGGCAGACAGAATCGATTGGTTCACCCGTTCGGACGCGTTGGCCTGCGGCGAGTGTGTTGCTGTTCTAATATGTTTAATGCCGAAATTTTCTAACAAATTAGCAAACTCTTTGCTGAGAAACTGTTTTCTGTTATCCGAGACTATTGTCTCAGGAGTACCGAATTTGTAGAAAACATCTGCAATTAAAAATTTTATTATATTTTTGGCGTTAGCCTTAGGCAGAGCTTTGAGTAAAACAAATTTAGTTAAGTGATCTAAAACGATAAAAATAAAACAGTTGCCATTCTTCGAACGCGGGTACGGACCAAGAAAGTCTACGAAAATTCGTTGAAACAGACGGTCACTACTTGTTTCTGCCCCCATGGGTGGTCTAAGTGTTTATTAGCAGGTTTGGTTTCCTTGCACACCTGGCAATTAACGACGAACTCGCGAACCTGAGTGTTTTGGTTTGGCCAATAAAAATACTCTTTTACCCTACGGAGAGTTTTTCCGACGCCTCCGTGCGAGTCTTGAGGAGAGTTATGTGACTTGTCTATGATGGACTTGGTCAATTCATGAGGAACCCACAACTTCCATGAGAAATCCTCATTCATGACTACCCCATCATAAGGTCGTACTCTTTTGTACACAAAACCCTCAACTGCCTTCAAGTCAGGCAAGCGTTCAGAATTTGTTTCTATTGTAGAAATAAGTTCTAAATAATCACTTGACTTGAAAGCATCTGAGTCAAGATCGACCAGTCCTGCTACCTCTGCAGAGACTTCATCCATGTCGTACCGAGATAGGGTATCGGGTACTACATTTTGCTTCCCCTGCCTATGCTCTATAGTGAAATCATACGATTGCAGATGTAGACTCCATCGAGCTAAACGACCACATAGATCCTTATGTGACATGAGGCTGCTGTGGTCGGTAATCACGGAGAACGGCATTAGTTCTATGTAGGGCCTAAACTTCTTAATTGCCAGGACTACCGCTAGACATTCCCGCTCAGTAACAGAATAGGGTGCTCCCCATCAGAATCATCTTTCTGGAACAGCACGGCTCCTATGCCTGTGTCAGACGCATCGCACTGAACGTAGAAATGTCTAGAAAAGTCAGTGTGATTAAGCAGTGGGCTCGAAGTCAGAGCTTTCTTGAGACGATCAAATGCAACTTTAGCTTCCTTCGAAAACTTGAATTGCTTACCCTTTTTCAGCGTTTCAAAAATTGAAGCCGCAATGGTGGCATAGTCTGGTATAAATTTTCTATACCAGCCTCTTGCCCCCATGAAGCTCCGAACCTATTTTGCTGTCTTAGGATAAGCAAAACGAGTTATGGTTTCCACCTTAGCCGGATCAGGTTTTATTTTGCCTCCTCCTACTATGTATCCCAGATACCTTAACTCTTTAAAGCAGTATTTGGATTTAGCTACATTGATTGTTAACCCTGCTTCTGATAATTTACTAGCTACCCGTTTCAACAACCCCAAGTGTATATTAAAATCTGGCGATACAATCAGAAGATCATCTAGATAGACGAAAACTCTATCACGAAGGGCCGCGGGGATCACTTTATCCATTAGACGACATAACCTTTGGGCCGCGTTACACAACCCAAAAGGCATGACCGTATAATGATAAAGTGGTCGTCCTGGTACCGTGAATGAAGTTTTCTCCCTACTAGATGGATCTAATGGTATTTGCCAGAATGCATCTTTCAAGTCGACACTTGATATATATATCGTATCTCCCAAACGACTTAGCCAACCCTCAATGTGCGGTAGCGGGTAGGCATCCTTGACTGTCAGTGCGTTGAGCTTACGAGCGTCCAGGCATAACCGGTTCTTCTCACCCCTTCTTACCAAAGTTACCGGGTGACTCCAAGGAATATCACTAAGCTCAATTACACCAAGATCAAGCATCCTATCAAGCTCCGCGAACATAAGTTTTTGTACAGCCGGAGAGACGGGGTAATGGCGGTCTTTCACTGCATCACGGGTGTCTATTGTATGCATCTCTAAATGCGTCTTTCCTAAACCCTTTTTCGTATAGCAGGGAAATATCGATATAGCCATATCCAATTCCTGTTGCTGACCATGTGACAAGCTATGAGTTACGACATCTTGGGTACTATCCGTCTCCGTACAGAGACTAACTCCATTTGTCGTAAGACTTTCGATATTAGCAAATAATTTGAAAACCTTCATAAAATCGACACCCAAGAATAGCTCTCGACTCAGAGTAGGCACTAAATAAAACGTTATGGCCTGCGTCGCTTGGCCAAACCTCACTTCAGCTCGCACCCGACCGACAATGTTGTGCACTGTACCGTCAGCTGTCTTGATAACAGTAGAAAAATCGTGGATTTTAAGACCATCCTTTTCTACGAAATCAAGACAACCACGACCTAAGCATGTTACTGTGGCACCGCTGTCTAGCAGTCCTTCAATTTCGTGACCCCCTAAATTCATGCGTGAGTAAAGACGTGCGTCTTTACCCTCATATAGAGAAGCCGCAGAAATCTCGTGCCTTAGTTTTTTGCGAATTTTATAACGTTCCCACGCCTTCTTAATCTTAGTCGATACCGTGCCGAAAATACGTAGCTTTGCCTCGTTATATTCTTTGATACGAATATGCAAAGGTTTAAGCTCGTGTAACTTAGTTGTTTTACCTACATCTACACCTACTCTACTCTTACTTTCTAAAATTTTAAACTCACATTCGTGTTTGCCTATATGTGTGTTTGTAACTGGGCTTAGACCTCGGTCGACCGCGCCTCCCCAGTCCGAGACGGGTTTCGTGACCGGTTTCCCGTACATCTGGGACATTTCGGTGCAACTACATTTTCTTTACCGCACCTAAAAGAGAATTGCCTAGTAATCGGCTCGGGACAATCCACAAAACTGTGACCAACAACCCTACAGTTCCAGCAGGTGTAATTGCTGGTGGATCGTATCCCATCCACCTCAAGATCGATCAGCGGCAAGTCATCATATTCGTTACCGATCTCGTTTACCCTTTGCACAAAGTTTGAGCGCTGCTGGTATAGTTGACGCTGACTGGCTAACAGATTTTCTGTTACTTCACGGCAAAATTCTGATAAGGTTCTCAGCTGCGCCGAGAACTTCATTTGCGCCAAAGATGGTTTGAGATTGCCTCTCATAATTTCAACCAGCTGTTCCGCCTCATAGGGATTCACTTGCTGGTTGCGTAATTTAATGACCGCATTACAAAAGTCATCAAAATGCTCATTTGGCAACTGGCGACGATTTAAAATCTTCATTTGTACTTGATATTCTTTCTCAAACTGGCGATATTGGGATAACAAAGCCTTTTCCAATTCGTCCCAAGTGGTGATGTGAACTATTTTCCGGAAGCCCAATACCAATCAAGAGCAGGTCCTTCAAGTAACAGGTGGAAGCTTCGCAAAATGTCACTACTGGAACAGTTGTAATCTATGCTTAGGGCTCTAACTCGAAAAATAAATTCTTGTACATTCATGGTTTTACCAGTGCCATCGAATTTAATACCCCATTTGGCCAATTTGTACGGGTTTAAAGAATTGGGCCGATTAGGCAAAGACATAGCAAGGTAGTTCTGTTGTTGTTGATTTTGTGGCGTAAAAACTGGAACAGACCAGGCATCCTGTGGATAGCTTGGCTGACCGAATGATGGCATAATTTGTTGAGGCATTTGACTCTGTTGTGTTAATGCCGGTGGCTGCTGACATTGCACCTGACTTGGTGGTCTATTATATTGCAAAGTGTATGCCTGTGGTTGGTTCAGCCTTTGGATCGGTGGTTGACCATACGGCACTGAGTTTACTTGTGGTTGAACAAATTGTTGCTGTTGGGGCTGAACCGCGAATTGACCAGGGTTTGGTGTTTGTTGACGTTGTTGCTGTAGAACCGACTGTGATGGACCAGCATTTACCTGCATAGCATGAGCTTCCCGTCGATACTCGACAAACTGCGGAGCTGGTATCAAAGGTGGTGGTAACCCATATGTATTAGGCTGTTGTTGATGTTGAAAAGACCCAGTCACAACAGAAGGCCGGGAACCAACTGGTGGCTGGGTGTACATGACCTGTGCTTGGTTAGGCTGAGGTGTTATGATCTCACTGTTCGAGGCAGTAACGGGAGCTTGCCCTGCATCAGGTTTGTTAGCTGACAGAGATGCCAGAGCCTCCTTTATCTCAGCTAGAGACTGCTGGATTTTGTTGTCAACTTCTTGCATCATTCGTGTCTGGCACAGACCAATCGGCGCCTCTACGATCTGATGAATATCCCTAGCACCAGGCGACATTGCTGGTCTAGAGTTTGCGAAAGCGCTTTCCCGATCTTCTCTTCTAATGTTCTGTGGTGTAACGCTGAAAAAGGCAGGCGATACCACAGTTTGGTCCCCATTTTCTGAACTAAATGATAAATCGTGTGGAGTTAAGGTTGAAAAAATCGGATCATTCACAGTGGTAAACGTTGTGGAGGTTCTTGTTGCTGTTGTTGTAACACCGGACGACGTGCTTACCAAAGACGAAACTGTGGTGGTGGTCTGGGTATCCGTGCAGCAAGTTACCCCTGTACTGGTCGACGGCATATTGTTGGTCACGCCGAGTCAATACCATTAAGGCGAAAAATTTATAAAAAGCAAATACGTATATTTAGATAACGAATAAGAATAACCTTTAGCGATGGTTAACCCCTTTTCAAGAAAGAACGATAAATAAAAGGGAAAAAAAATGGTTTTCAAAACTAAAAGGAATGAAATAACTAAAAATAAAAAAAAACAAATCGATTAAATTGGTTTGCAAAATTAAAAGCTTCTCAGCTGTTAACTTTTGTTTTAACAATCATTTTTTGATAAGCGGCAGTATTGCGGATAAACGATAAAATTTAAAAAGGTAAGGTATTAGTTTTCTTGTGTGCGTGTGTTTTTCTTTTGAACTTTATAATAATCGTGTCGCTAATTTTTTTCAGAAGCTTATAAAAAGGAAATATAAAGGTTTTTCTTTATATTCATGATTAAAAAGGAAAATTGGAAACAGCTACTAACGAAACCCAGAAGAAAATTGAGCTGAAACTATCAAGTAGAAATGAAGCTTTCCATACTTGACGGACTGGCTGCAACCTTCTTAAGGACTTAAACTGTATCGGGAGCAAGACCCAAAAAAAAAGGTGAGTGACATTCTTTCGAAACTATTTCTAAGGCTATTGATTACTCTACAATGTAAGGCTAAAAAGGTACCACTAGCCTTTACCTTCAACTTGAGCAATTAAACCTCTGTTTATTCACTTTATCATACCATTTAAATCTAAGCCTCAAGTTGAACAAAAAGGTCAGAGGTATATGAATCTAAAAATTGCCTTGACTCCTTCACCCATCCAAAACTGTCGCTACGCGATACAAGATCCTACGTCTTTGTAACCGGGACTTACATATTGCTGAGCGAAAGATATCAACACTATTTAAAAGATTCACCTAAACTATAGAAACTAGCTGAATTTATTTTCCGCTGGTTAGCACAGCAACGCGTTAGGGACTCTTACATACCTAACGGGACATGTACTTCCCAGACACAAAAAAAAACAGAAAAGAAATAAAATGAAGAGAAAAATCAGATTAACAGGACTTTCTTCGGGCCCCACGTTGGGCGCCATTTTGTAATGTCCAGATGTCGGACTGTGCAACAAATGTTGGGGATGTGGCCAGATTGTTGGCGGCACTGGCATGCTCCGGCTCGAGCTCGCCGTATTGGTGGGGTTCTTGCCAACCAACCTGACTCAATAGCTACACATACAAAAACTCATGCCAGTTCGATGGATGATGGGAAAAGATTGTAAGTTAAAATTTGAAGCCCGAAGCAAGTCACTCAACTCCTGTAGACACTCACACACACACACACTTACATTGACTCCGACTGATGGCTTTGTCGAAGCTTTTAGCCCTCCCTCTTGAGGTCAATAAACCTCACCATGACATCTTAATAATGGTTTGAGATGTCCCAAACGCTGTACCTTACCTTCTCACTTTACGTTTTTGCCGCACTTACCGCTGTTTCTGAAAACCTATTCCATTATTCTAAATAAATTTCTACACCTTAAATTCGTATAAACATTATAATGGTTTTATTGATACTGAGATTTACAACAGCATCAAAAATGAAAGAAAAATAAAATAGGATAACTAGGAATGCAAAAAAATTATATAAAATTAATTTGTTAACTTTTTAAGATGCGAACGAAAATTAAATGCCAATTTAATAAAAACTACATATCAAAAAAGATATTAAAATGTCGCTTAGGAATGAATGGCGGCTTCTTCTCTTTTCTTACAGGGTTCTGGAGAGTTTCTTTTCTCAGGTACAGCTCCTCTTCAGGAATGCCTGTCAGTTCGTTCTTTGTAGGTATATGTTCGGTTAAGGGTAAGTACACAAAAAGGTGTAAGTTGCACTATATATATATTTTACCTTTTTAATTTTCTATTTTTTTTCTTTCCTGTTAGGTTAAGGAAGACATATTTAATGGGCAACTATTCCCGAACGCGATAACGATATAAAAAGGCCTGAGCTCACTCCTCTAAACGCGCACTCTCGGGCCTTATTCCCCGGAGGAATGATTTACTCTTTTATTGGACGAGAGTAACGTAATGTATTCTCTAATTATGGCTTAAATAAGAAAATATATATATGTATATACTTTTACGTTTGTAATGTCCGTAGGTCGTCAGTATGGCGTGTCCGGAATCAACGGCAAAAATACCTGGCACCGCCGGATGGCGATGCAACGCTGGCGTTGGAGCGAATGGTCCCTCGTTGGGTGTGATTGGCGCAGTGTGGCTTGAGGTTAGTTTCGAAGGTTGTATTAAATATTTTGGGTTAATTTAATAAAAAAATAAAATTTTTTTTTATGTTTTTATTTAATGCACTTTTTGTAAGCTTATTAGCACAGTTTCAAACTTGTGTTTGTCTTACTTTTTTCTATTGAGTTTCAGTCTGTAGTTTTACTTTTTATATTTAAACTTGTTACATTATTATAAAACTCAAGAAAAATTAAATAAATTTTGAAATTCAATTTGTTAAATCACAAACGATTCATACATCAATCAGTTTTCTTTGTGTTTTTGTATTTTTGCTTATGGACGCTTGTAAGTATTTAAACGTTAATTTTTTTCACGGGCCACTCGTCACACCTTCACTTCATCCAAAAAATCAAAAAGACCGACATTTTCATCTTGGCTTCCCAAGAAACCTCGGTGACGCCATCAATTCTCAAAAAAAAAACGCCAATAAATTCTTCAGCAATTTAAAGTGCTAGGTTCCAGACATTTGTTTTTGTTTACTTTTGACTATATATAGTGATCTTCTTCTACCTCACAGCTGACTGCACTGCCTTATCTTCGACTAGATAAAATATCCACAGGATTTACACGACAGAGGCACGAAACAAACATTTCCGGCTTTACAGGCAGAATTTTGATAGAGAGTTTTCAAGGTTTCAGTGTAACATAGATATTATTCATAGGCTTTTGCTAAGTTCTGACCCACTCTTTACTAGGTCCACTCCATTACCTTTTACGAAAGAAGCAATTTCTTTCATGTTTCCACCTGTACTTAACTCTGAAAAGTATTCAGATTCGAAAGAGGTCCTTGAAGAATCAGACGAAGAAGAACCATGGCACTCATCATCATCTTAGTGTAAAGGAGAAGTTGTTTTAAATAAATTAATTGTTATAATTTTAAATACAATTTATCGTTACAATCATAAATAAGTTATTACTATGAATAAATTAATTATTTTCCGATAAATAAAATACTATTAAGTAACAACTTACAAAAATATTTTTTTAATAACATTCTTGGGAGGCTTGGAAAACTTAAAAATGAATATTTTTAGGAAATTGGTAAAAAATAAAAATTTTTTAACAGGGACGTTTTGGGGGTGGGATTGGAGGAATACCTCCCCCTGCCTATAAAAATACATTTTTATGGTTTTAAGAAGTGTGTAATCTATTTCTTTTAACAATTGCATTATATTTTTAAATAATTTTTTATTTCACCGCCCACAAAAGGAGGTGGGGCTAAAAATGGCATTTAAGAATCTCTTGAGTCCAACTTTAACTTTTTGAACATTCTTTGACCTTAAAAGTTGTTATTGCTAAACAAAATGACGGGAAAATAAAAAAAAAAACTTGCATTTTTCAGAGGTAGGATTAGTTCTTCCATGGGGAACTTTTTTCTCCTTGATCCAATTATTCCTATTTTATAGCTTTAACAGCCTATGACCATAACAGATTTTTCTGCAAAGTTTCATTAACCTAGGGGCACTCAGTACATTTTTAGAGCCAATAAAAGCTAAAAAAAGCTAGATTGGCAAAATACCCCTATGTGCGGCGGCAGTTAGAAATAAAAAAGGATTTTTTACTTAATCAAACAATGAATTTAATTAAATGATCTTTATGTTCTAATGTCTTCTTAAGACTAAATTATTAAATAAAATCTAACTTAACATTAAGTCTAATTAATCGACTACGCTGCAAATAAGTCGCGTTGTCTCTGCGTGCAAAATTGATGTTCCCATGATGTAAACTGACTCCTTTCATTCAATTAAATGCAACGTAAGCAAAATGTGTGAGAAACTTGTCTTAACGGTTGCATGAGAAGGTCGTGTGTGTTAACTTATATGTATTTATAAAAAACATATTACTACCTTGAAAGGTGATGGAGTGGAGCATGGAAGATGTTTTCAAAGTGATCAATTTATATAGCCAATTCCCATGTCTATGAGATTTTCAAAGTTTATCCTACAAAAGGGTGGACAAGAAAAAAAAAGCTTGGGAGGAAATATGAAAAGCAATGGGAAAGAATGAGGAGACGGTGAAAAAGAAAATAAAATATTTAAGGTCGGCATATTTGGTAGAGCAGAAAAAGGTAGTAAGTTCCCGAAAGGGCCTTACACTGAAGATTTTAATACACCACATCTTTTTTATTTTAACGACTTGAAATTTTTGGATTCCGTCAAATGTTTGCGACCATCGACAAGTAGTTTCACTGTACGTACATATTTGTTTCTTTAGATAAATGATATATTAATGATTTTCCTTTTTCAATAAATGTCTTCGTTATGCACGAGTAGTTAACTTATTCAAATAATTTTATATTTTTTTTCGCAATTTTTATTTATTGTATCTTCAATATAATTGAACTATCAATAATTACTCATATCTTAAGTCTAAAAAATATAAATATACTTGTTTAGTCCATCCAGTGCTGGACAAAAAAAATTTATGTTTAACGGTTACTGTAATTTGCGGGTTATCCCACTGATGTACGGATGAGAGAAGCAGTGTCCCTCCTTCTTAGTCGAATGTAACCAGGTTCATTTAGTATGTTACGGGCCAGTGGATTCGGATGAGTTTCAAGCTTCTTTAAATACCTTATGGCAAGTTTCGCTATTTCTGCTTTAACTGATGGCACGTTTAGATCTTTATGGATGTTCGAGTTTTTATATACCAAGGAGCAGATGTAATTACACGAAGAATTTTATTTTGGCGCCTTTGAATTTTTTCTACGTTGGTAGCTGAAGCAGTGCCCCATAATTGAATGCCATAACACTATATTGGTTTTAAAATTGACTTGTATAATAAAAGTTTGCAATCTAAAGCTAGAGTAGAATTTCTGCCAATTAGCCAGTTTAGTTGGACTGCTTTCAACTTCATTTGTGTTAACTTTGTTTCTATGTGGCGTTTCCATGTAAGGCGAAAGTTATGTGAGTACATTTTTGTTCATTCACTTTTATTCTCCATTTCTTCAACCATATTTCTAAATTAAATATGTGGTCTTGTAAATATCGTGATGCTACTTCGGGTCTTTCGTGAATGCTCAAAAAAGCTGTGTCGTCAGCAAATGTCGATAAGTGAACTCGGTTACTAGTTGGCATGTCTGAAGTATACAATAAATATAAAAAGGGCCCCAATATAATACCTTGGCGAACCCCGGCTGGGGTGAGCTCAAAAAATCTCCTTCTTTCACAATAAATTTTCGTTCGGTTAAATAACTATCTAGCAGCTTATAGAGGTTTACGGGAAAATTCAGTTTTAGCTTATATATTAGTCCTTCATGCCATACCTTTTCGAATGTTTGAGAAAAGTCAATAAAAAGCGCAGAGCAGTATTTTCTCTCTTCAAAAGTCTTCTTAACAACATTAACTAACCTGTGCGTTTGTTCGATCGTACTATGTTTTTTCCTGAAGCCAAATGGATGGTTTGGAATACATCCTTTGTCGCTTAGAATAGGGTTAAGCTTAGTTATTAACATCCTCTCAAACAGCTTTGACAAATTTGACAAAAGGCTAATAGGTCTGTATGATTCAATTTTTGTGTGGTCTTTTCCTGGTTTAGGAATCATGGTAACAAAGGACACCTTCCACTCTGTGGGAAAGTACTCAAGACGTAAAATGGCATTAAAAATAAAAAGAACGATTCTCAATTAACATCTTGTTACTGGTTTTATCAACGCCAGGGGCTTTTTTGGTGTTTACATCCTTTATTGCCTTTTCAAGATCACCAAATTCAAATTTTATCGGTACTGCAGCACTAGCCTCGACAAGTGGCATCTCAACTATATCAGTCCATATATTTTGGGTAAAAACCTTTTTCAAATGTCCAGCAAATAAATTTCCTTTTTCGGTATCACTCCTTGCCCAGCCTCCAGCTGAAGTTCGCAAGGGAGGCTTACGTAAGACTGGCCTTTTAAGGTTTCTACAAGCACGCCATAACGAATAATCTGATTGAGGAGTTGCGTCTAGGTCTCCCAAATAATTTTTCAGGGATGCTACTCTTCGAGATTCCAGCATGTCTCATAGCCGGTTCGTCATTATCTACGAATTTTTCTTTTTTCAGCCAAGAGCAGTTCGATATCTGCAGAATTTGATTTTATCTAGCTAATTGTCGGGTAATTATTGAATGTTGGGCAGCTGATTTGAGGTTTTGGTCAAAATCAATAACACTCCGCTCTACGTCTTCAGGTGTTCTTTGCGGGATGTTTTCCGAACAATGAGTACTAAGATACTTTCTATATTTCAACCAATTAATGCTTGTGGTAGTCATTGGTGATATGGTGTTTTGTTTGTCCCATATATAGACGATAGTGGGTGAATGATCTGAGGATAATTCAAGTGACGCTTCAGCTTTTATCGTTTCTCTCGGAATACCCTTAATCACGCCAAAATCAATAACATCCGGTATTTTTTGACGATCAGTAGGCCAATAGGTGGGTTGTCCACTCGATATCACATTCAGACGCATTTTTGAAATTGTGTCAAACAAAACACGACCTTTTGGAGTTATTAGGCGTGATCCCCAAAACGTATGTTTAGCGTTGTAGTCGCCTGATGCTATGAAACAGGGACCTAGTGATTTGAAGAAATCGCTGTATTGACTCTCTGATATTTGAAACCTAGGAGGTGAATAAATCGAAGAAATAACTAAGTTTTGATGAAATTCTTCAATGCAGATGTTTGTTGCTTGTAGGTAATCTTCACAAAAATCACACAGTAAATAATGTTTGATTCGAGCCTTTATTAGTATTGCTGAACCACCACATGCTCTGCCACGGGGGTCTTTGGTGTCATATAAGATATAGCCATTTATTTTAAAAAAAGCTATTTGTTGTTAAGTGAGTCTCTGCAACCATCATGACATCAATTTGATCCTTCTTAAGGAAGTATTCGAGTTCATTTTTGTGTTGGCGCAAGCCGTTTGCGTTCCAGAAACATATTTTTAAACAGTTCATGTTTTATTAAGTAACGCCTGCAACATAGTAGATTGCATGCGTACCATTTCTTGCATCATGCTGCTCATAGAGCTCATAAAACTGTTTATCGAATCCACTAATGTCTCGATGCTTGCTTCGAGACGATTAAAATTACCAGATGGTGTTTGTTCTTTAGGATGCGATTGCAAATTAGGAGTAGAATTAGTTGTCGGTGTCGCTTTATGTACTGAAGTATGATTGGTTTTTACCATATCTGCGTATGAAATATGTTGTGTTGTTGGTTGGCCTAACTGAGGATAATGAACATTTGCTCGATATTGTTGGTGCTTAGCAGGAGTACTTAGTTTTTGAGTGGTTTTCCTTACCATGGAAAAAACTGGACAGCCTCTGTAGTTAGCAGTGTGGTTTCCACCGCAATTGCTACATTTTTTAACTTTCGAGTTATCCCTTACCACATTTAATTTTTAGGAAAAACCTGAAGTAATAGAATCTTCTCCTAAATTTGAGGCATCAGAAGACGTTCCATTAGATGACAGCCAATACAGCTATGTCTTTTCCCCAAGCGGCACCCATCCTTCAACAAAAAATGTAAATACATGAAAAAGGAGAGCTGATAGGGATCAGAAGATAAATGTGAAAACTTTAGATGCAATCATAAAAAAAACTACTCAAAGTGGTGAACAAAACAATGCTGTGGAAACAATGGCTGAAATATATGTATGTACAATCAGCAATCACTGGTGCAAAATTGCTACTATAGCGGCCACAGCTATACACCTTCTGTGAAAATTTCAAGCATCTACCTATTATGGTTCAAAACTTAGGCCTTATACATGCAAATCACATCACTATCGGAACACCCTTTAATTTTTATTTTTTTTATATAGTTGTTTATATAGTGAACTAAGTTTTAAGTTTTTATAATATCTCCAATGTGAGTACTGACTCTAATGAAATCGATGTTAATACTTTTAAATTTTCTGGTGTAAGTCAAGCAGACGTTTTGACCTGTTTCAGGTTAGTCAAGTCAAATACAGTGGGTTGTGACAATATGCACCCTAAATTTACAAAAATTCTGCTGCCCTATCTCTTACTATATATAACACACTTATTTAACACCATTATCATGTCTTGCACTTTTCCGTCTATTTGGAAGTATGCTAAAATAATCCCAATTCCTAAATCTGAATCTGAATTTAGACCAATAGCTATTCTTTGCTACTTATCAAAAGTTTTAGAAAGACTACTATATACTCAAATGTCTTCATTCATTGCAGAAAAGAAATTACTGTCTGAAAGGCAGTCAGAATTTCGCTCGAATCATAGCTGCATTTCTGCTTTAATTGATGTATCAGAGGACATACGATACGAACTTGATTATAATAAAATAAATTTCTTGATTTTACTCGACCACTCAAAAGCATTTGATTCAGATGATCATAGTATCCTTCTAATGAAGCTTAAGCACTTTTTCTCTTTTTATCGTACTGCAACACGACTTATATCATCGTATTTGACTGACCGTTGGTAATATGTTTATGCGAATAATGCTTGTTCTCGCCCATTAAAGTTATCCAGAGGAGTGCCTCAAGGGTCAATTCTTGGTCCACTTCTTTTTTCATTATACATCAACGACTTACCAAATCAACTCTCCTATTGCGAAATTCATATGTACGCAGATGACGTGCAGTTATACTTAAGCAGTGCAGTACACTCAGTTGCCCAAAACATTGTGCGTATTAATGATGATTTAAATAAAATAGTTCGCTGGGCATCTGCAAATGGACTTTTGCTAAACCCTCTAAAGTCAAAGTGCATAATAATACACAAGAGAACGATCAGTCCTATTAACAATGTTGACATTTTAATTAATGGGAAACAAATTGAAATCGTGAATAGTGTTAAGAATCTCGGTGTAATCTTTAATAATAACCTTACCTGGAGTAGTCATATTAACACACTTGTAGGTAAAATATACGTGAAGTTAAGGTCCCTTTGGCTAACACAGTATTATACACCTTTACACATAAGAGAACAGCTCGCCAAATCCTATCTCATTCCTGCCTTACTTTATGGATGTGAACTTTTTGCAAGTTGTGACTCTATTAGTAAACACAAGTTAATTGTTTTATACAATAAAGTTTTGAGATATACCTATGGACTGCGAAGATATGATCATGTTTCTAATTTTTCCTCAAAACTATTCGGTGTATCTTTTGAAACTTTACTTAAAATTCGAGATCTTTTATATTTTCACAAAATTATTTATTTACAAATCCCCCGATATCTTTATGATAAAATTAGATTTGCCAGATCTCTTAGAGGTAAGAAGATCATTATCCCGAACCATCGTTATCTTGTTTATGAATGGCAATTTTTCGTTTATGCGGCACGTCTTTGGAATCTTCTCCCACCAGCCCAACAAATTAATAGCAACGCAACCAGGGGGGATACTGCGTTTACATTGCGTTTTACATTGTTTTTCGAACAATTTTTCTTTCGAATCGAAATACGCAGTAATCCCCCAGTTTTAAAAAATTCTTGTTTAATAATTACACTTGATTATATTTATTATAAATAGTTTTATTTTTTTTTAATTTTTTTTTAATAATTTTTCAATTCTCACTTTATAATTTCGTTTTTCTTTTTTATTAGTTCTGTTTTGCCTATAATATACATATTTAAATTGTTGTGCGATTTTATCTATAAATTTATTTAACTATTATTTGTAAAATGTTTGAATTATATCTCAAAAAAAGACGCACAATACATTCTTGTACTTTAAATATAAGAGTAATCTTGTTGTACAGGAAATGGAAATTAATAAATAAATAAATAAAATAAAATAAAATAAAAATAAATTACTGTTTGTAAATTTCAAGTGTATTCCACCTATGGTTCACGAAATATGCACATATTCGTGAATAACACCTCTCTATTGGAACATCCTATAAGTTTTAGTATTTGTTGCTATAGCGGCAACAGCTATACATCATCTGTGAAAATTTCAAGAGTCTACCTATTACGGTTCCAGAGATAAAAGGCGCTGACAGACGGACAGACATTGTAGCGAAAACAATAGGGTTACGTTTTTACACTTTGTGTACCGAACCCTAAAAACGTAACAATTCAGTCCAATACATTAATGTATTTTTTTAAATTAAAAATATAAATTTTATAATTAAGTTTTTAAGCTCAAGGTCTTTTTTATAAAAATTTTTCAATTTATTTTTATTTTTATATTCGATATTTCGCTACACCATTGGGTAGCATCGTCAGGAAATAAAAATAGTTTTATAATATATTGATAAATGTTTATAAAAAAGACCTAGAGCTTAAAAACTTAATTATAAAATTATTGAAAAGGTCAAAAATTACAATAATTGTTTATTAAATATACACGCGTAAACGCGTATCAAACTTTACAAATAAACTAGCCACAAACATAGATAAATTCGACAAAAAAAAAAACAAATTGGGAAAAGCATACATATATGATTTGGTGATTCCCCTTTTTAGTTTTACTTTGTTCAAACAGAATGAAAATAAATTGGGAATTCCTTGTGTTCACGTAACAAAACAAACGCGCTCAGAAATTTGAATTTTAAATTCGAATTTTTAGAGCGTTTAATGTATTGCAAACACGGATTCTAATTTCTGGAAGTTTGAATTACTAAAAGCTCTAATTTGTGAGCGTCTATTGTACATGTTTATTTTTTTGTGTATTTGTTGTCGTTTCGCTTTCACCTGATAAATGGATGAGCCTTATTTTTACCTACCCTAAAAGAACTGGATGATTGACAAAGGCTAATTCATACCATGTGTGAGCAGTAGGACAACAACTACAACAAAACAACAACTTGGACAAGACATTAGCAAAAAACGAGAGCAAAAAACCATCATCAACAAGAGAACGATCAGTCCTATTAACAATGTTGACATTTTAATTAATGGGAAACAAATTGAAATCGTGAATAGTGTTAAGAATCTCGGTGTAATCTTTAATAATAACCTTACCTGGAGTAGTCATATTAACACACTTGTAGGTAAAATATACGTGAAGTTAAGGTCCCTTTGGCTAACACAGTATTATACACCTTTACACATAAGAGAACAGCTCGCCAAATCCTATCTCATTCCTGCCTTACTTTATGGATGTGAACTTTTTGCAAGTTGTGACTCTATTAGTAAACACAAGTTAATTGTTTTATACAATAAAGTTTTGAGATATACCTATGGACTGCGAAGATATGATCATGTTTCTAATTTTTCCTCAAAACTATTCGGTGTATCTTTTGAAACTTTACTTAAAATTCGAGATCTTTTATATTTTCACAAAATTATTTATTTACAAATCCCCCGATATCTTTATGATAAAATTAGATTTGCCAGATCTCTTAGAGGTAAGAAGATCATTATCCCGAACCATCGTTATCTTGTTTATGAATGGCAATTTTTCGTTTATGCGGCACGTCTTTGGAATCTTCTCCCACCAGCCCAACAAATTAATAGCAACGCAACCAGGGGGGATACTGCGTTTACATTGCGTTTTACATTGTTTTTCGAACAATTTTTCTTTCGAATCGAAATACGCAGTAATCCCCCAGTTTTAAAAAATTCTTGTTTAATAATTACACTTGATTATATTTATTATAAATAGTTTTATTTTTTTTTAATTTTTTTTTAATAATTTTTCAATTCTCACTTTATAATTTCGTTTTTCTTTTTTATTAGTTCTGTTTTGCCTATAATATACATATTTAAATTGTTGTGCGATTTTATCTATAAATTTATTTAACTATTATTTGTAAAATGTTTGAATTATATCTCAAAAAAAGACGCACAATACATTCTTGTACTTTAAATATAAGAGTAATCTTGTTGTACAGGAAATGGAAATTAATAAATAAATAAATAAAATAAAATAAAATAAAATAAAAATAAATTACTGTTTGTAAATTTCAAGTGTATTCCACCTATGGTTCACGAAATATGCACATATTCGTGAATAACACCTCTCTATTGGAACATCCTATAAGTTTTAGTATTTGTTGCTATAGCGGCAACAGCTATACATCATCTGTGAAAATTTCAAGAGTCTACCTATTACGGTTCCAGAGATAAAAGGCGCTGACAGACGGACAGACATTGTAGCGAAAACAATAGGGTTACGTTTTTACACTTTGTGTACCGAACCCTAAAAACGTAACAATTCAGTCCAATACATTAATGTATTTTTTTAAATTAAAAATATAAATTTTATAATTAAGTTTTTAAGCTCAAGGTCTTTTTTATAAAAATTTTTCAATTTATTTTTATTTTTATATTCGATATTTCGCTACACCATTGGGTAGCATCGTCAGGAAATAAAAATAGTTTTATAATATATTGATAAATGTTTATAAAAAAGACCTAGAGCTTAAAAACTTAATTATAAAATTATTGAAAAGGTCAAAAATTACAATAATTGTTTATTAAATATACACGCGTAAACGCGTATCAAACTTTACAAATAAACTAGCCACAAACATAGATAAATTCGACAAAAAAAAAAACAAATTGGGAAAAGCATACATATATGATTTGGTGATTCCCCTTTTTAGTTTTACTTTGTTCAAACAGAATGAAAATAAATTGGGAATTCCTTGTGTTCACGTAACAAAACAAACGCGCTCAGAAATTTGAATTTTAAATTCGAATTTTTAGAGCGTTTAATGTATTGCAAACACGGATTCTAATTTCTGGAAGTTTGAATTACTAAAAGCTCTAATTTGTGAGCGTCTATTGTACATGTTTATTTTTTTGTGTATTTGTTGTCGTTTCGCTTTCACCTGATAAATGGATGAGCCTTATTTTTACCTACCCTAAAAGAACTGGATGATTGACAAAGGCTAATTCATACCATGTGTGAGCAGTAGGACAACAACTACAACAAAACAACAACTTGGACAAGACATTAGCAAAAAACGAGAGCAAAAAACCATCATCAACAAGAGAACGATCAGTCCTATTAACAATGTTGACATTTTAATTAATGGGAAACAAATTGAAATCGTGAATAGTGTTAAGAATCTCGGTGTAATCTTTAATAATAACCTTACCTGGAGTAGTCATATTAACACACTTGTAGGTAAAATATACGTGAAGTTAAGGTCCCTTTGGCTAACACAGTATTATACACCTTTACACATAAGAGAACAGCTCGCCAAATCCTATCTCATTCCTGCCTTACTTTATGGATGTGAACTTTTTGCAAGTTGTGACTCTATTAGTAAACACAAGTTAATTGTTTTATACAATAAAGTTTTGAGATATACCTATGGACTGCGAAGATATGATCATGTTTCTAATTTTTCCTCAAAACTATTCGGTGTATCTTTTGAAACTTTACTTAAAATTCGAGATCTTTTATATTTTCACAAAATTATTTATTTACAAATCCCCCGATATCTTTATGATAAAATTAGATTTGCCAGATCTCTTAGAGGTAAGAAGATCATTATCCCGAACCATCGTTATCTTGTTTATGAATGGCAATTTTTCGTTTATGCGGCACGTCTTTGGAATCTTCTCCCACCAGCCCAACAAATTAATAGCAACGCAACCAGGGGGGATACTGCGTTTACATTGCGTTTTACATTGTTTTTCGAACAATTTTTCTTTCGAATCGAAATACGCAGTAATCCCCCAGTTTTAAAAAATTCTTGTTTAATAATTACACTTGATTATATTTATTATAAATAGTTTTATTTTTTTTTAATTTTTTTTTAATAATTTTTCAATTCTCACTTTATAATTTCGTTTTTCTTTTTTATTAGTTCTGTTTTGCCTATAATATACATATTTAAATTGTTGTGCGATTTTATCTATAAATTTATTTAACTATTATTTGTAAAATGTTTGAATTATATCTCAAAAAAAGACGCACAATACATTCTTGTACTTTAAATATAAGAGTAATCTTGTTGTACAGGAAATGGAAATTAATAAATAAATAAATAAAATAAAATAAAATAAAATAAAAATAAATTACTGTTTGTAAATTTCAAGTGTATTCCACCTATGGTTCACGAAATATGCACATATTCGTGAATAACACCTCTCTATTGGAACATCCTATAAGTTTTAGTATTTGTTGCTATAGCGGCAACAGCTATACATCATCTGTGAAAATTTCAAGAGTCTACCTATTACGGTTCCAGAGATAAAAGGCGCTGACAGACGGACAGACATTGTAGCGAAAACAATAGGGTTACGTTTTTACACTTTGTGTACCGAACCCTAAAAACGTAACAATTCAGTCCAATACATTAATGTATTTTTTTAAATTAAAAATATAAATTTTATAATTAAGTTTTTAAGCTCAAGGTCTTTTTTATAAAAATTTTTCAATTTATTTTTATTTTTATATTCGATATTTCGCTACACCATTGGGTAGCATCGTCAGGAAATAAAAATAGTTTTATAATATATTGATAAATGTTTATAAAAAAGACCTAGAGCTTAAAAACTTAATTATAAAATTATTGAAAAGGTCAAAAATTACAATAATTGTTTATTAAATATACACGCGTAAACGCGTATCAAACTTTACAAATAAACTAGCCACAAACATAGATAAATTCGACAAAAAAAAAAACAAATTGGGAAAAGCATACATATATGATTTGGTGATTCCCCTTTTTAGTTTTACTTTGTTCAAACAGAATGAAAATAAATTGGGAATTCCTTGTGTTCACGTAACAAAACAAACGCGCTCAGAAATTTGAATTTTAAATTCGAATTTTTAGAGCGTTTAATGTATTGCAAACACGGATTCTAATTTCTGGAAGTTTGAATTACTAAAAGCTCTAATTTGTGAGCGTCTATTGTACATGTTTATTTTTTTGTGTATTTGTTGTCGTTTCGCTTTCACCTGATAAATGGATGAGCCTTATTTTTACCTACCCTAAAAGAACTGGATGATTGACAAAGGCTAATTCATACCATGTGTGAGCAGTAGGACAACAACTACAACAAAACAACAACTTGGACAAGACATTAGCAAAAAACGAGAGCAAAAAACCATCAGCTGGGCTATCGACTCCACCTGGTATGAATTCGCCTTGATTGAAACTAACACATGAACAATGAAAACTCTTCTTCTTCTTCTGGATTGTTGCTCATACAGAGCAACAATGTTGGTGCCAAATGGTAAAAAGCTGCCGTAAACACTAGGTTCTTATTTGCAGCTTTTGGTCATGTCCAGAAACGACGGTTAGGTTGAAAACAATGTTTTATTATCTACTTTTGTTTAGTTTTTCTGTATGCAGTTTTTATACATTTGTTGTAAATCATTCTTTATTTCTTTTCGTCAAATGTATGTAAAATTTATTTGTTAATTTTTCGTGTAGTTTCTTTATTTTGATGTCGATTTTCAATTTATTCAAACAATTTAGGTTATACACGATAACCCAAGCGATTACACGTGGCTGATTAATGCAAGCACGAATTAACTGTACCACGGTACAGCTAATTGTGGAAGCCAATCAGCCAGTGCGAGAGGGAGACGCAAACCACTTGAAGACCGAGCGACAAGGACGGCCTGATTGACCTTAAACGACAATGACAATGACGCGTAAACGTGTACCTCAATCCAAAGCTACTTTACGACTCCCACAATGAAAACTCATACATAAACCAAAATAAAAAAATGAATGTGAGTAGCAGAGTTGAATTTTTGTAAAATACAACTCAATTTATAGTAGCAGAGTTGAATTTTTGTAAAATACAGAGTTGAATTTTTGTAAAATACAACTCTGCCACTATAAATTGAGTCGTTAATTGTAAAATATATTCGCGTGTTTTTACAATATATTAAAATAAATATGAAATATGAAAAAAAATGTAAAAAGTAGTTTGGTGCATAAAAAAAGTTATTAAAAATATAGAATGTGTTAAAATGAAGTCTCCAGCATTCTTTCCTTGAAGACCCTTGTGGTTGCGGAAGAGGTAGAACTGAAATTAAGGACAGCAAATTTCACTCAAGCAATAGTAACTAATTCAAATTTTTACTTTATTATTTTATTCTTTACAGACTACATACATATTTGCACAAGCTCGGAAGACCTACTGGAGAAGTACAATGAGAAATGCTACCGGGAAGCTTATGTGAGTTGATAATCATTCTCTAGGTATGTAGTACTTTGATCTATATTAAAATATTTTATAATTTATATATTTATTCATATTTCAGATATTTTACAGCAGCAGGGAGCGATTGAATTTCAAAAAAGCTTACGAATGGCAGTAGAATAAAAATATTTAAATATGTAAAATTATATATTAAATAAATATGTATAAACTAATTTTAAAATGTATTTTAATAAATATAAAAATATTGAATCTGATTCTGCATCAATTTTGCTT
Organism: Phasia obesa; assembly: GCA_949628195.1. NCBI lineage: Eukaryota > Metazoa > Arthropoda > Insecta > Diptera > Tachinidae > Phasia > Phasia obesa. The sequence goes on from OX451219.1 coordinate 65,663,956, forward strand.
AGTTAGATGAGAGGGGTTTATTCATCCAGTTTGAGTATTTTATCGTTGAATAATTTTTACATCATAGTTAATCACATGCAAAGCGTATTCACAATTCACATACACAAATTTTTTCCTCAATTTTGTCATATGCCCTTAATAAAGTGAGAAAAATTCTCTCATCAGTGACACTCAAATGATTGCTCAGTTGAAGGTCACTGTCAGGACGCCACTTTGACATTTTATTGTTTACAAAATAATTTGCGAAACTGGTGGAAAATTTTAATAAAATTTGATTTGTGTGTACAATTAATTGTTATAAATAGCTTTAAAATAATTTGTGGCAAAAATAAAATTTGAACAAATATCATAAAAGGAAACAAACAAAAGGAAATAAAACAGCAGGAATCCAACAGGAAAAAATTTAAGTATAACAAAGGTTTTCTATTCAAATTAATTTGTTTTTAATTAAATTATTTAGCTATTTCAGTAGTCGGCGATGCATAAGGGGCTGTCCAAAAGGAGAGAAATTTCATCAGTTCCCGAAAAATTCAACCAACTAAACATATTACATTTGTTAAATTTAAAAGTGAATTATTGCCCGGAGGATTTTGTGCATCAGAAGGAACTATGATTCTATGTACAAATTTCGGTTTAACAGTGTGTACTTCCTATTGATATTTAAAGACAATTGGAATTATTTATTTTGATTTATGTAATATGATATGTTACAAAAATATAGTCTTGCTGGTTTAAAATATGTCTTATATATTATTTAAGCAGGTTCTTACATTGGATAGATAATTATGTACCCTGAGTTGGCAGGTCTGTTTTGTTAATGGTGACTAAAATCTCAAGGTAAATAAATATGTTACATTTCATTTTAGTTTTCTAATATATGTATGTAACTTGTTTTTTCTAATTCCAGTCGTATTTAAATCTAAGCAAATTACCTATTGGTAACATTCCCTTCAAAAAAATTGGTGCTGCAAACGATGACATGTATTTATTCATTAGCTCAACCCACAACCAAACATGTTTCATACGCGGATATGTTAAAATCAAATCATGTTTCAGCACACAAAGCGACACCTACAACCAATTCTACCCCAAATATGCATCCAGAAGCTAAAGAACAAACACCATCTGGTAACTACAATCGTCTCGAAGCAAGTATCGAGACATTAGTGCATTCGTTAAACAGTTTTATGAGCTCTATGAGCAGCATGATGCAAGAAATGGTTCGCATGCAATCTATGATGTTGCAGGCGGTACTTAACAAACCATGAACTGTTTAAAAATATGTTTCTGGAACGTAAACGGCTTACGCCAACACAAAAATGAACTCGAGTACTTCTTGAAGAACCAACAAATTGATGTCATGATGGTTTCAGAGACTCATTTAACAACAAATAGCTTTTTTAAAATCAATGGCTATATATTATACGACACTAAAGACCCCCGTGGCAGAGCATGTGGTGGTTCAGCTATTCTAATAAAGGCTCGAATTAAACATCATTTACTGTGTGATTTTTGTGAGGACTATCTTCAAGCAACAAACATCTGTATTGAAGAATATCATCAAAACTTTGTTATTTCTTCGATTTATTCACCTCCTAGATTTCAAATATCAGAGAGGCAATACATCAACTTTTTCAAATCACTAGGTCCCTGTTTCATAGCATCAGGCGACTACAACGCTAAACATACGTTTTGGGGATCACGCCTAATAACTCCAAAAGGTCGTATTTTGTTTGATACAATTTCCAAAATGCATCTGAATGTGATATCAAGTGGACAACCCACCTATTGGCCTACTGATCGACAAAAAATACCTGATGTTATTGATTTTGGCGTGACTAAAGGTATTTCGAGAGAAATGATTAAGGTTGAAGCGTCACTCGAATTATCCTCAGATCATTCACCCACTATTGTCTATATATGGAATCAGCAAAATATCGTGTCGCCAACAACTTGCACAAGCATTAATTGGTTGAAATATAGAAAGTATATCAGTACCCATTGTTCGGAAAACATACCGCTAAGAACACCAGAAGATGTGGACCAGAGTCTAATTTATTTTGATCAAAACCTTAAATTAGCTGCCCAACATGCGACAGAAACCAGACAACCAGCTAGATACAATCAAATTTACTTTGTAGATGTCGAGCGGCTCTTGGCTGAGAAAAGAAAAATTAGAAGAGAGTGGCAAGCACACAGATCTCCTCAACTCAAATCTAGACTTAAAGATTGCACGAAACGACTAAGACAGCTGCTAGAATCTCGAAGAGTAGCATCTCTGAAAAATTATTTGGAAGACCTCGATGCAACTGCTCAATCAGATTATTCATTATGGCGTGCATGTAGGAACCTTAAAAGACCGGTCGTACGTAAGCCTCCCTTGCGAACTTCTTGTGGAGACTGGGCAAGGAATGATACCGAAAAAGGCAATTTGTTTGTTGGACATTTGAAGAAGGTTTTCACCCCAAATGTATGTACTCATATAGCTGAGTTACCATCAGTAGAGACTAGTGCCGTAGTACCCCTAAGATTTGAATTTCGCGATATTGAAAGGGCAATAGCAGATTTAAACACCAAAAAAGCCCCTGGCGTTGATAAAACAAGTAACAAGATGTTAGTTGAGTTGCCCCGTATAGGTCGCAGAATTATTCTGTTTGTTTTTAATGCCATCTTACGTCTTGAGTACTTTCCCACAGAGTGGAAGGTCTCTTTGATAACTATGATTCCTAAACCAGGAAAAGACCACACAAAAGTAGAATCATACAGACCTATAAGCCTTTTATCAAACGTGTCAAAGTTGTTTGAGAGAATATTAATAACTAAGCTGAATCCAATTCTTAGCGCGAAAGGATGCATTCCGAACCATCAATTCGGCTTCAGAAAACAACATAGTACGATCCAACAAACACACAGATTAGTAAATGTAATTAAAACGACCTTTGAAGAAAAAAAATACTGTTCTGCGCTCTTTATCGACGTTTCTCAAGCATTCGATAAGGTTTGGCACGAAGGCCTAATATTTAAACTAAAGCTGAACTTGCCCGAAAACTTGTATAAGCTCTTAAAAGATTATTTAACGAATCGCAAGTTTTTATTAAAAGAAGGTGACTTTTTAAGCTCGCCACAGCTCATTGAAGCCGGAGTTCCCCAAGGTAGTATTTTGGGACCAATTTTATATTTACTGTACACATCGGATATGCCAATTAGCACCCTAGTCCACAAATCAACTTTTGCAGATGACACAGCTTTTTTAAGTATTCATGAAAGTGCCCAAGAAGCATCACAACTTTTACAAGACCACATACTCAATTTGGAAAAATGGCTAGAAAAATGGAGAATAAAAGTGAATGAACAAAAATGCACTCACATAACTTTCACACTGCGCAGGGACTCATGCCCTCCTATTCGCATAAATAACCAAATGATACCACAGCTTTCAGATGTTAAATACCTGGGTATACATCTTGACCGTCGCCTTACTTGGAAAAGCCACATTGACTTCAAGTTAACACAAATGAAACTAAAAGCAGTACAACTAAATTGGCTTATTGGTAGAAACTCCACCTTGAGCTTAGATTGTAAACTTCTACTGTACAAGTCGGTCCTCAAACCAATTTGGTGTTATGGGATGCAGTTATGGGGCACTGCCTCAGCTAGCAATGTAGAAAAAATTCAAAGGCGCCAAAATAAGATTTTACGTATTATTACATCTGCTCCCTGGTATATAAAAAATTCGAACATCCACAAAGACCTAAATATGCCATCAGTTAAATCAGAAATAGCGGAACATGCAGTCACATATCTAAAGAGGCTTGAATCTCATCCAAACCCTTTGGCGCGTAACATGCTGAATGAACCTGGTTACATTCGACTAAAAAGAAGAGATACTGCTTTTCTTGGCCGTACATTAGAGGGATGACCCGCAAATGATTTCGAAATCCGTGAAACAAACATTATTTTTGTCTAGCACTGGCTGGACTTAAAAAGAATATTTTATTTTAGACTTAAGATACGAGTAATTATTGTTAGTTCAAAAATTATTGAAGATACAATAAATAAATTATGAAAAAAAAAAAAAAAAAAAAAAAAAAAATTGTAATCTTCTTCCTTAACTATCTACTTATGTATACTAATAAATTGAAAAAGATGCTACAACTATCTCCAACAACTGTAAACTATTATGTATTACGTTCACCTTTTTCTGCTGTTAACGTTACTTGAAATTAGAAACAAAACATTTATAAGACCAGAAAATAAAAATACATAAATTACTTTATTTAAAATGTTCAGTTAATATGAAAACTGAAAATAAATTTTATATTTAAATTCAATTAAACTAAAAATATGTGTTTTCTACTACTACCGGTAAAAATGCTTAAACTGTTAACTAAATACAGGAGTCCTTAAGTAAATTTAGTGCAGTATCATTTAAAATTAATGATTACGTGGTGGAGCAAGCTTTCGTGTTGACCGAATGTTGGTACGAATGCAACGTGAACCAATCCCTTGGCATTTTCGGTCCTGATTTTTTCACAAACGATACGAAGGCGTATTTGATTTCATATTTTGAGAATAGCGTGTAATGAGCCAGTTAAGTTAAGCTTTCGGTTTCTATTTCAGGATTTAGATCTCCCGCAAAAACATTATTTGAACTAGTTATCAGAATTAGTGGCACAATTTACCTAAAATTAAAATGAAATTTATTTTCCGTATATATAACAGTATATTCAGATTGATTTGCTTACCTTATTTTCTTTATCGAGAAATACAAGTTTATTCACTGCTGTTAAGGCGGTCGAGGTTGATTAATAAGATCAATAACCATAGGGATCATTGCTCATGTAAAATATTACAACTTTTCAATGAACCCATTTTACTAAAAAAGCAACTCAATACGAAGATGCATCAAAATTCCCTACACACATTTCTTTTACTAATCTAGTATTTTGTTTGATTGTAGATGATTTAGTTTGATTACTGACAAACACTCTTATTTATATTTATGAAATATAGTTGTATACTGTTTTAGGTTTTCGTTTCTTAGGTCCTCAACTCCACTCGAATCCCTTAAAACGTTAGATTTGGTTTGAAATAATATTATAAAGTATCATTATATAGAGCATCGACGGAATAATCTTTTTATTTCTCACCGCCATTATCATGTACAAGAACATTTCCTTATGTTCTGGTTGCTAACATGCACTTCGCGGGAGAACCATTCATGTAATGCACATACATAAGCATCTATGTATATTGCACAACCCTTATGAAGTCACATACATGTATAAAATTGTTTACCATAAGGAATCAAATAATTTAGACGGGGCTCCTCCGCTTCCAACTGCGTTTGTGTCCAAATTTTTCTTGAATTCTCTTTAACATTGAGACTTTTTGAACAAACGTCACTTAAAAAACGTTTATTGTACATTTTTTACCAACTTTATGATCATGTTGTATTTTTGTAACTTTTAACTGCGCTTTGCAACAACCGTAATATATTTTAATAACTTTTAACGAAATTATTGTACCAGTTTATTTTAAATGTTATTAAGAAAATATAATTTTTGTTAAAATTTTGTTTCCAATTTTTGTTTACTTAATTTAAAACATATGTTAGTAATGGCAACATATAGCTGGTAGTTCTTACTCATTGCTTTAAACATTTTTTGTTATCTTTTTATTCACTTTATCGAAAGCTGCAAGTACAAATGATAATGTACTTTCTTAAACGTTTCAAGTGGGTAATCTGGTTAATTATCTGTGGTTTTTTCTTATTTATAAACGATTTGGTACTTTGGTTGGTTTGTTCCAGTTCTTCTACGTTTTTGGTAGAAAACATTATTTGTTCTTTTTAACGTTAAAAATACTTTCCAAGAAAAAAATGCTTGAAAATTTCTATACGATTTACTATAACAATTGAAAATACAATTTGTAAATGTGCAATTGTATAAGTTTAACTACCCTGATTTACTTACAATTGAAAGAAATCGTAGTAAATGACATTATAAAATCAAAGCAAATGAATTTGTAAGTTGACAAAAAAAGGATACAATGAATTTATTATAAAAAAAAATTTGGTAGTTTTTTTTTCGAATTTGGAAGGTTTTGGTAGATTTTAAGAAAAACTTTGGTGGAAAAATATTTTTCTTTGTGGCAACGCTGGTCACTGTTCTTGTAGGGTAGTATTCAATTCCCCTTGCTCATGTATGGATTTGGAAAGGTGAATTTTTTTTTCTCGGTGGTAGCACGCGAAGTCAATTATTTTTTTGCTTTAGCCCTACAAGAAATGGATGATTGAAACTAACAAATGAACAATGAAAACTCATACATACACAAAAATAAAAAAATGAATGTGAGTAGCAGAGATGAATTTTTTGTAAAATACAACTCTGCCACTGTAAATTGAATCGTAAATTGTAAAATATATCCGCGTGTTTTTAAAATATTAAAATAAATATGAAAAGCAAATAAATGTAATAAGTAGTTTGGTGCATAAAAAAGTTATTAAAAATATAGAATGTGTTAACATGAAGTCGCCAGCATTCATTCCTTGAAGACCCTTGTTGCTGCGGAAGAGGTAGAGCTGAAATTAAGGACAGCTAATTTCACTCAAGCAATAGTAACTAATTGACATTTTTACTTTATTATTTTATTCTTTACAGACTACATACATACATATTTTCATAAGCTAAAATCAATGTCCGGGAATACTACAGACATCCGCGCAATCTGTTCGGAAGACCTGCTGGAGAAGTACAATGAGGAAGGTAGATGAGAAAAATATGCTTCCGGGAAGCTTATGTGAGTTGATAATCATCCTGGAGGTATATACATACTTTTATCTATCTTAAAATATTTTATAACTTATATATTTCTTCATATTTCAGATGTTTTACAGTAGCAGAGAGCGAGTGAATTTAAAGCCTACGAATGGCAGTAGAACGCAGTCATTATTGAGCGGATAAAAATATTTAAATATGTAAAATTATATATTAAATAAATATGTATAAACTAATTTTAAAACGTATTTTAAGAAATATAAAAATATTGAATCTGTTTCTGCACAATTTTGCTTAGTCAGCTGTGAGGGGTTTATTCATCCAGTTTCACGTACACAATTTTTTTACTCACTTTTGTCATATGCCCTTAATAAAGTGAACCTAACTTTCTTATACACAATGAGAAAAATTCTCTCATCAGTGATTGCTCAATTGACGGTCACTGTTCTTGTAGGGAGTTTTTTATATGCAAAGCAGCTGTCAAAAATTCTTTAATTTTCTTTAACTTGGGAAAAAGAAAAAAAAAATTAATTATTTTTAAATATATTTTAAGTTAACAAAAAAATTACAAATACTACTAAAAAAGGTAAGGAAGAAATGTTTTTAGTTGTTGGACGTTGGGTGCGATATTTTAAATAGTGGTTTTGGCGTTTACCGTACGTTTAATATGGCGTTCACACTACTAAAATTTAACGTGTTTAAGCGAGTTGTTTAACAAACTAAACCAAAATGTTTACACTACAATTATCGTGTTTTAGTTTGACATTTATTTACATTTATTTAGCTGAGCACACAGCTGGCAGAGAAAATAAAGTATCGTACTTAAAAAAATGGATAAAAAATAAGTAATGGAATTAATGGGATATTATTTAAATTATATAAATGATGCAGTAATAAACTTTGTTGAGCTATTTAGACAAGAAAAAAGATAATATAACAGGTGGCGTTCTGCCTTATTTAAAAATATTTTAATTTTGAGAATGGAGCAACTCTTATTAATGTTGGCGGAGCATTTGAACAGTTTAAACCATGAGAAAAGATTGTGGCAAGTGGTAATATTTATTGTAAGTACTATTATTAGAGACAAACTAATTTTATTACTCTTAGGATCGAACAAAATCATTTTGGGAAGTCGATTGCCAAGTGCTAAATGATGAAGGATTCAAAAATAGTTTTCGTGTAAACCGTCAAACATTTGAAGTCCTTTGCAACAAATTGAGATGCTTGGAACAAACACAAATAAAATTTCAAACGACAATACCACAATGTTCAAAAATATATTTATATTAAAAAACTCGCTTATCTATTCAATTTGTTTACACTTTTTGACATAACGTTTAATTTATGTTTGCCGCCATTATGAAACATGTTTAGTTAACACAAAAATGCAAAAAATAACTAAACGCACCTCAAGATTATATCCGAACTCTGATTTTGAAGCGTTTTGCTAAGTGTTTAAATCTAGAACACCTCATTTTGAAGTGTTTTCAAAACACGCCAATGTATGGGAAAACATCTCAAAAACAACTTGTTTTGCACTTAAACACTTCAAAACTGCTTAAACACCTAAGTGTGAACGCCATATAAAACACCTCTTTTTGAAGTGTTTTCAAAACACGTCAATGTATGGGAAAACATCTCAAAAATAACTTGTTCTGCGCTTAAACACTTCAAAACTGCTTAAACAACTAAGTGTGAACGCCATATAAATCTAAAACACCTCATTTTGAAGTGTTTTCAAAACACGCTAATGTATGGGAAAACATCTTAAAAACAACTTGTTTTGCGCTTATACACTTAAAAACTGCTTAAACACATAAGTGTGAACGCCATATAACGAACAACAAAATGCATCGCGGCGATGCCACACTACCCCCAGTCTACATTAGACATAACATGATTAACATTAACACTTACATCAGGTTAGTATTAAATGTGTACTGCCCATGTTAATGTTTTCCAAGTTTTAACATGGTTGTTAAAACATTTAATATAAAAACTCTTTTATAACATGAAAATTATGTTTAAACAGAAAATAACATAAACACGCATTCGTCACGTATAACAACAAGCACAAATTAATTCCGTTGCTCTGCCGGCGTCCAAGACCAAGGCGAATTCATACCAGGTGGAGTTGGTAGCCCAGCTGATCGTTTTTTGCTCTCGTAATTTCTTGTCAAAAATACATTGTTTCATATCTGCTAATCTAATGTCAAAGTTGTTGTTTTGTTGTAGTTGTTGCTCTACTGCTCACACCTGGTATGAATTCGCCTTGGTGATGACGGCCTCTTATAGAGATACATCTTGGTATTTGTTGTTGGAATTTGTTGAAGTTTGGCATTTGTTAAGACATGTTAATGTCTAACCCCTTGTCTACATTAGACATTCACATGTCTTAACAAAGGTCAAACTTCATTTAAAAACATTATTTTCAATACTGGTTTTTTATACCTTTCACCACAGATGGAAATGGTATATATAAGATTGTCATTCCGTGTGTAATTTCTACAATATTCATTTCCGACCGCATAAAGTATATATATTCTGGATCCTTATACATAGAGAAGTTGATTAAGCAATGTCCGTCTTTCCGTGTTCGGGTGGTATTGTCATTTGTCAAAGCACCAGAAGAGATACAAAAAATTTAAGCACACCAATCTGTCAGGCATAGTTTCGAAAATTTTCGTATTGCAATTCAGCAACATTGGATCATTACTTTGGAGGCTGCGGGCCAAAAACCACGCCCACCTATATTTGTTTGTATTTAGATTGGTAGGTCTTTTCTGCTTTGATTATTATTTGATTTGTATTAGAGACGTTTATAGAAAGCAATACACATACATAGATAAATACACACTGGTAAATTGGAACAGTTAAAAGGCACATTGAGGTCAATATGAGGAAATTTAGTTTAAGGATTTTTTTGGCTTCAGTCTGACCCTTCTAACTCAATATAGATTTCTGGAAGGTCCTAAATCTAAAAAATAAAAAAAAAAATTCAATAAATTTTTTAAAAAATTTTAAAATTAAAAAAAAAATAAAAGCTTTTTTTAAATATTTACAAAAACCTGTACAAACCATTTTCAAAGCGATATTTTTTGAAAAAAAATGTTCAAAAAATTTTTGCAAACAATTTTCGAAAAATTAAAAAAAATTTCAATATTTCTGTGAAAATGAAAATCATAACTGTAACATAACATATTTTTAATATTAAGAATATATGTATGTACATATGTATGTATATAGAGTAACATAACCAAAGGTGGAAAGGATATATATAAGTTTGTCATTCCGTCTGTAATTTCTACAATATTCATTTCCGTCCCCATAAAGTATATATATTCTGGATCCTTATACATAGAGAAGTTGAATAAGCGATGTCCGTCTGTCCGTGTTCGTGTTGTAATGTCATTTGCCAAGGCACCAGAAGATATACAAAAAATTTAAGCACACCAATCTGCCAGGCATAGTTTCGAAAACTTTAGTATATTTAGCTGCCGTTAAGGAATATTTAGCCGCTGAAATTCTTGAGTTCGCTGGTAATGCTGCTCGTGACAACAAAAAGACCAGAATCATTTCTTGCCATTTACAATTGCCTTTTTGTAATGACGAAGAGTCAAACAAATTATTGTCTGGAGTACCAATAGCCCAAGGTGTAGTTTTGCCCAAGAAAACAGAAAAGAAGGCTTAAAATTTCAATCCGCTATAAAAAAAATTACATATCGTCATCAAATATCAGTTCTTAAGCGGCAATCAGCGTCAATAAGAGGAAAATTCCGGGAGAACATACATACATATATCTTTTGGAACCAAAGTAACTAAAAGGTATTTGTGCTCCAACTACTCCAGTGTGAATAAAAAATTGTTATATGTATGTACATCATTAAATCACAAATAAAGTTTTAATTTATGGATCCAGCAGTTAAATTATGAATCTTTTTTGCCATTCAATTCTCCAACTTTTCATAAAGCTCATGTGCTGTTTTTTTTTTTCACCAAAAAGTTAAACAAAACTCACAAATTTCAGAACAAAAGCAATTAATAGGATAGACTAATTAATAGTTAAAAAACTATTTACTGTATTACATATTTTTTAATTACACGCTCTTTTAAACTGAACAAACAAAAATCGAAAAACTTTCCGTTAACAAATTATCAACTTGAAACTTGTAACTACGTTCGAACATTCGATCATAAAAAAATTGAAACGAAACTGAACGGAATGTAGAATACCAAATTTGACAAACGGAGAAAATTTCGATTTGAATCGAAATGCAGAATAGGGGTGATTAATATTTCTTAACAAAAGTTAAACTTCATATAAAAAAACGGTTGGTAAAATAGTAAACAAAGTATGACAGCTACAAAAGAAAACAAACGAAGGGAAAAATATGATGTTCTAAGAACATTTAAAACTATTACGCCATGAGCACGGCTGCTAGATTTAACGATTTATTGTTATTTTGACGATTTTGGAAATTTCGATTTGACGATTTTTTCATAATAGTGACGATTTTATACAATGCCAAAATAAAATACAAAAGTTTTGGGCTTGTTGAAAGTAGACCTTGGCATTGTGTTCCTTTTGCAAATATCTCAAATTTTCCGCTTCAACAGAAACATTAATTTAACGATTCAACATTTATTTAACGACATTCAAAAATTGTGTTAATTTAAGTCAAAAGTCTAACTTAAAGGCGAATTGTTATGTCCTTTGTAAAATAATGTGTAAGTTTATTTCAAAATGTTGTTTCTTCTTGCTTTCCAGTCTTGAAAGTATTGATCACAGATAACTAACCAGATTACCCACTTGTGATGTTTAAAAAAGTAAATTATCATTTGTACTTGCAGCTTTCGATAAAGTGAATCAAAAGATAACAAAAATGTTTAAAGCAATGAGTAAGAAGTACCAGCTATATGTTGTCATTACTAACATATGTTTTCAATTAAGTAAACAAAAATTGGAAACAAAATTTTAACAAAAATTATATTTTCTTAATTATATTTAAAGTAAACTGGTACAATAATTTCGTTAAAAGTTATTAAAATATATTACGGTTGTTGCAAAGCGCAGTTAAAAGTTACAAAAATACAACATGATAATAAAGTTGGAAAAAATGTGCAATAAAAGGGAATTTTGATGCATCTTCGTATTTAGTTGCTTTTTTAGTAAAATGGGTTCATTGAAAAGTTGCAAAATTTTACATGAGCAATGATCCCTATGGTTATTGATTTTATTAATCAACCACGACCGCTTAAACAGCAATGAATAAACGTTTATTTCTCGATAAAGAAAATAAGGTAAGCAAATCAATCTGAATATACTGTTATATATACGGAAAATAAATTGCATTTTAATTTTAGGTAAATTGTGCCACTAGTTCTGATAACTAGTTCACATAATGTTTTTGCGGGAGATCTAAGTCCTGAAATAGAAACCGAAAGCTTAACTTAACTGGCTCATTACACGCTATTCTCAAAATATGAAATCAAATACGCCTTCGTATCGTTTGTGAAAAAATCAGGACCGAAAATGCCAGGGATTGGTTCACGTTGCATTCGTACCAACATTCGGTCAACACGAAAGCTTGCTCCACCACGTAATCATTAATTTTAAATGATGCTGCACTAAATTTACTTAAGGACTCCTGTATTTATTTAACAGTTTAAGCATTTTTACCGGTAGTAGTAGAAAACACAAATTGAATTTAAATATAAAATTTATTTTCAGTTTTCATATTTACTTTTGGATTTTAACTGAACATTTTAAATAAAGTAATTTATGTATTTTTATTTTCTGGTCTTATTAATGTTTTGCTTCTAATTCCAAGTAACGTTAACAGCAGAAAATGGTGAACGTTATACATAATAGTTTGCAGTTGTTGGAGATATTTGAAGCATCTTTTTCAATTTATTAGTATAAGTAGATAGTTAAGGAAGAAGATTACAATGAAGTTTTTTGAAGGGAATGTCACCAATAGGTAATTTGGTTACGACTGAAATTAGAAAAAACATATATTAAAAAACTAAAAGGAAACTTGTAACATATTTATTTACCTTGAGATTTTAGTCATCATTAACAAAACAGACCTGCCAACACAGGGTAATTATCTATCCAATGTAAGAACCTGCTTAAATAATAAATAAGACATATTTTAATCCAGCAAGACGATATTTTTGTTACATATCATTTTACATAAATCAAAGTAAATAATTCCAATTGTCTTTAATTCACTTTAAAATTTAACAAATGGTTGGAATTTCGGGAACTGAAGAAATTTCTCCCCTTTTGGATAGCCCATTATGCATCGGCGACTCCTGAAATAGCAAAATAATTTAATTAAAAACAAATTAATTTGAATAGAAAACCTTTGTTATACTTACATTTTTTTCCTGTTGGAAAAAAATGTAAAGCATCTGACCAAAAATAGAAAGAAGAAGAATAAAGTTGAAAATTGTTAAATTGTAAGAGTTTTGCTTTCAGTAAAAGAAAGTTTATAAAAAAGAATATTTAAACTTTTGGTGTTATAATGTGTTGTTAGTTTTATTGTGTTGTTAGTTTTGTTGTGTTCATATAGTTCATATTTATGTATGTATGTTTTAAATGCGATTAATTTTATTCATATACCAACGCATACATGTTGTTTTTTTGTTTGCAAAGTGTAATTTGCATTTTCTTATATTAAAATAAATAAAAGTTTTCATATTAAATAAATAAATTGTGTTTTATTTATCAATGTTGTGTAAAACTATGTATTTGCTTATCTTATAAGTAATAAAAAGAACACCGGCACCGGCACCAGCTCCTATAATATACACATGTATGTAAGTGGAAGGTTTCATTCATGAGGTTGGTTATATAGGAAGCTGCTTAGAGTTGTCACAATAAGAAAAGAAAATAGTTATTAATAAAATGCAATAGTTAAGTGAAATAGTATAACAAGTACTTTCCTTTTATGCACACTTTTAAATTTTGCTTTTAAATGCACTTAATTTTTTGTAAGAAATGCCGCGCCAAATTCAATGAATGTAACCGACAAAAAAATGTAAACAAATTTTGACATCCAAAGAAGGGTAAACAAACAAAGCAAAAATAATCACCGGAGCTCTCGAGTTTACCTGTTATGAATTCGCCTTGAAATCCGTCAACAAAGTACTCATTGTTTCAACCTCTTCCGTTGTTACTTTGATTTCAATTGAGAGCTTTAAAGTATAACGTATGATGGATTCTATGTGCCCCGGCCTTCAATTTAATAAGCTTTTTTTAAAACAAAGAGCTTAAAAAGAACGAATATAAATCCAGTATACTATCAGAGATGGATAAGGTGATCTTATTTTTAATAGGGAAGATTTATAAGGAAAGAATTTAAAAATTAGTTACAACACGTTTCGGGGCAATTTTGTTGTATTAATTTAATATTCAAAACTATGATAAAAAATACAGAAAATAAAAAATTACCAATGAAAAAAAGGAGTATTAAACTATATAAGATGTATAGACAAAAAATGTCTTCAAGGCTTCTGCGGTACCTCAAGATGTGGTTCTATCACAATAAAAATTTGTAGAATAACTTTTCACATAAAAGACAAATTCTTATTACTATTAGAACGGGATCGGTAATACAAACAAATATTTTTGGCAATATACTAACGTTCCAGCCTAATGTACATATGTACTTATATGATATCATTTGAGAAAATATTTAAATTTTTATTTAGGCTAGTTTTAAAAATATTTTGGCCATATACCAACGTTCCAGCCTAACGTACATACATATTACTTATATGATTTCAATTGAGAAAATATTTTAATTTTTATTCTAAGCTAGTTTTAAATGTGACTTCTTATTCTTTCCTTTGATTATTTTTAACTAAAATATAAACAAAAAAAGAGTTCAATTGTCCTATTTTTTTTGACGAATTTCGAAGGGTGAAAAGACGTTTTTTCTTAAATTCACCTGGCAGCCCTGGACATGAGTCTAGTTACCCTACAAGAACAGTGACTATCAATTGAGCAATCTTTTGAGTGTCACTGATGAGAAATTTTTTCTCATTGCGTAGAACAGAGCTACCATCACGTTCTTAAGGGCATTTGTGTACGTGTGATTTTGCATCTCTCTCGAACTTATTAACTCTTTGGACTAATGATCATATCAACTATGAAATATGAAAAGAAAATAAATGTAAAAAGTAGTTTGGTGCATAAAAAAGTTTTTAAAAATATAGAATGTGTTAACATGGAGTCGCCAGCATTCTTTCCTTGAAGACCCTTGTTGCTGCGCAAAAGAGGTAGGGCTGAAATTAAGGACAGCAAATTTCACTCAAGCAATAGTAACTAATTCAAATTTTTACTTTATTATTTTATTCTTCACAGACTACATACATATTTGCATAAGCTAAAATCAACATCGGGGAATACTGCTGACATCCCCGCAATCTGCTCGGAAGACCTGCTGGAGAAGTAAAATGAGGAGGTAGATGCGAAAAATATGCTTCCAGGAAGCTTATGTGAGTTGATAATCATCCTCAAGGTATATACATACTTTGGTCCACTTAAAATATTTTATAACTTATATATTTCTTCATATTTTAGATGCTTTACAGTAGCAAGGAGCGATTGAATTTCAAAAAAGCCTACGAATGGCAGTAGAACGCATTATATATTAAATAAATATTTATAAACTAATTTAAAATGTATTTTAATAAATATAAAATTATTGAATCTGTTTCTGCACAATTTTGCTTAGTCAGCTGTGAGGGATTTATTTATTTAGTTTGAGTAGTTATCGTTGATTAATTTTTACAGCATAGTTGATTAGTAAAAAGCAGTAGAGTGAGCAGTACAGATATATGCTCATTAGGCCAAAGAGTTAATAAGTTCGAGAGAGATGTAGAATCACACGTACACAAATGCTTGCTTCATTTTTGTACCATGCCCTTAATAACGTGATGGTAGCTCCCCTACAAGAAATGGTTGATTGAAACTAACACATGAACAATGAAAACTCATACATACACAAAAATAAAAAAATCAATGTGAGTAGCAGAGTTGAATTTTTTGTAAAATACAACTCTGCCACAGTAAATTGAGTCGTAAATTGTAAAATATATCCGCGTGTTTTTAAAATATTAAAATAAATATGAAAAAATATGATTTCAATTGAGAAAATATTTTAATTTTTATTCTAAGCTAGATTTAAATGTGACTTCTTATTCTTTCCTTTGATTATTTTTAACTAAAATATTAACAAAAAAGAGTTCAATTGTCCTATTTTTTTGACGAATTTCGAAGGCTGACAACACGTTTTTTCTTAAATTCACCTGGCCACCCTGGACATGAGTCTAATTACCCTACAAGAACAGTGACTATCAATTGAGCAATCTTTTGAGTGTCACTGATGAGAATTTTTTTCTTATTGCGTAGAACAGAGAACCATCACGTTCTTAAGGGCATGGTACAAAAATGTGGAAAACATTTGTGTACGTGTGATTTTGAATCTCTCTCGAACTTATTAACTCTTTGGACTAATGAGCATATCTCTGTACTGCTCACTCTACTGCTTTTTACTAATCAACTATGCTATAAAATTTAATCAACGATGACTACTCAAACTAGATAAAAAAAACCCCTCACAGCTGACTAATCAAAATTGCTGCAGAAACAGATTCAATATTTTTATATTTCTTAAAATACATTTTAAAATTAGGTTATACATATTTATTTAAAATATAATTTTACATATTTAAATATTTTTATTTGCTCAATGATGACTGCGATCTACTGCCATTCGTAGGCTTTTTTGAAATTCAATCGCTTCCTGCTACTGTAAAACATCTGAAATATGAAGAAATATATAAGTTATAAAATATTTTAAGATAGAACAAAGTATGTATATACCTCGAGGATGATTATCAACTCACATAAGCTTCCCGGAAGAATATTTTTCTCATCTAGGCTTTTTTGAAATTCAATCGCTTCCTGCTACTGTAAAACATCTGAAATATGAAGAAATATATAAGTTATAAAATATTTTAAGATAGAACAAAGTATGTATATACCTCGAGGATGATTATCAACTCACATAAGCTTCCCGGAAGAATATTTTTCTCATCTACCTTCCTCATTGTACTTCTCCAGCAGGTCTTCCGAACAGATTGCGCGGATGTCAGCAGTATTCCCGGACATTGATTTTAGCTTATGCAAATATGTATGTATGTAGTCTGTAAAGAATAAAATAATAAAGTGAAAATTTGAATTATTTACTATTGCTTTTGTTGCATTGCTGTCCTTAATTTCACCTCTACCTCTTCCACAGCAACAAGGGTCTTCAAGAAAAGAATGATGTCGACTCCATGTTAACACATTCTATATTTTTAATAACTTTTTATGCACCAAACTACTTTTTACATTTATTTTCTTTTCATATTTATTTTAATATTTTAAAAAATTGTAGGGTGCCCTACAAGTAATGGATGATTGAAACTAACACATGAACAATGAAAACTCATACATACACAAAAATAAAAAATGAATGTGAGTAGCAGAGTTGAATTTTTTTGTAAAATACAACTCTGCCACTGTAATTTGTGTCGTATATTGTAAAATATATCCGCGTGTTTTTAAAATATTAAAATAAATATGAAATATTAAAAGAAAATAAATGTAAAAGTAGTTTGGTGCATAAAAAAGTTATTAAAAATATAGAATGTGTTAACATGGAGTCGCCAGCATTCTTTCCTTGAAGAGAACTTCTGGTAACTTTGTCGTGTGTATACGTGTTTTTATATGATTTATCTGTTTGTTTGAATATATACTGTGATTGACTTAAATTTTTGTCAGTAAACTTGAAGACTGTTTTCCTGTTTTGTGCTTTTAAAGTGATATTTAAGTAATAAAGCAAAGTGGTTTGGTTTGCAACAACTACGAATACAGGCAATTACATTAAATTACATTGTTTTTGTGTTATGATCATCTGTTATATTCATATGTTTTCTTACTGTTGAAGCTGGCAATACCGTGATATTAATTGGTTTGTGTATTTACTAAAAGCCAAATATAACTTTGTTAGATATAACCCTGGTTTCCTGTTTGTACAACCTTATACCTAATGGCGTGCTCGAACTCAAATTGTGTAATTACTGGATGTGATCGTATGGTATCTTACAGGTTATGTATTGATCCTTACCATGTAAAGTTCAACGGTCTTAAACCTCGTGAAGCGGATTCGTTGGCTTATTCTTCAAAGTTTCTTCAGTGGACTTGCCCGCGTTTCAGAAATATAAATACTGAATTTTATAATCTTATTAAGAATTCTAAAGATGAATTTGAAAAAATTAATAACGAATTTTTAATCCTTTATGACAAACTTGCTCAATTTGGAAAACTGTTTAATAATTACCCTAATTTGGATAAATATGTCAGTTCGCAATAAGCTGTCTCACCTAAACGGAAAAAACCAAATACAAGATCAGCAACAACTCAAAACTCTGTTTCTATGACGTCAAATGCCACTAATGTTGTTGAATCTGATATTGTTTCTGTGCCCGATAATTCCAATTCCTCAACTTCTCCAATTCACTTAGAGAAGTTAATGACTGTTCCAGAAAATATTTCAAGTAGCGCATCTGAAGTAACACCTATGATGTTAGTTAACTCGGTAAATATATCGAGCCTTACCCAATATTACCCTCGACCTCTCATATTTCGCCGATACAAAACAACTCATTACCAATTGTTCCCGAAAATGACAATAATAGTAATTATGCGCACACTTCACATACTGTTCCTGTTTCAAACATTAATTATGTTGAACCGAAGCCGTTGAGAGCTATTCCACCTAGTAAAAAAATTTTTGTTTCTCGATTAGCTTCTGATACGACTGCTGAGGATGTTATATTTTACATCAAATCTAAACTTCGTACTACTTGCTATGTTTTTGTGCATAAATATATATACTCTCAGCCAAGATCAATTACTTCTTTTAAAATCAGTGTACCTGATGAACTTTGTAAATATACAGTTGATCCCACTTTTTGGCCCATGAGTACATTTGTTAGAGAATTTGTTCATAATGAAAATCGAAGATCGTCTGTACGTCTGTACGTCTACCAGCATCTACTTCAAGAATTTCAAAAAACTAAATAATTCTACAGATATGATAATAGTTTATCAAAACGTTTGTGAAATAAATACAAAATTGTCTTCATTGTTTAATCAAAGTTTAATCAAAGTTTACTGAAACATGGCTGGTTGATAATGTTTTAAGTTCTGAAATATTCTGTGATAATTACCATATTTATAGACGGGATCGTGGTGGTAATATCAGAGGAGGTGGTGTTCTAATTGCAGTTTCCAGTCTTTTTTCATCCGAAGCTCTAACAATTGAACTTGATTTGTATATTGAATTCGTTGGTGTCGTTATTAAATTAAAACATAAGAAAATGCTTGTTACTTCTTCTTATATTCTTCCAAATTCATCTGAAATAATTTACCAAAAACATGCTGATGCTCTCAAAAATGTTGTTAATGCTGCAAGCCTGTATGATTTTTTAACTGTCGTCGGGGACTTTAATATGCCCTCAATATCGTGGAACTTTTCAGCTGATGACGGATATTTTATCCCAATGTCGAGGACAAATACATATGTCATAGATTTCGTAAAAACCCTACTTGATCTTAAGCAAATAAATGGAATTTTTAATAATGATTTAAAATTGCTGGATTTAGTTTTTGTTAATGAGTGTACTAATATTACCATTAATCGATCTGATCCAATTTCTGTTCCGGAGGATAGTTACCATCCTCCAATTGAAATCAACATATTAATGCCACCATGTCCTGTGGCCAAACCTTTGTTTAAGGGAGAAATTGTTTTGTTAAAAAAAAAAAAAAAAAACGAACTACCAATTGTTAACCGGGCTTTTAAATAATACAAACTGGATGAACCTGCTATCTATCCAAATTAGCACTACCAAAGACATTGATAATATTATTAATAGTTTTTACAACAAATTATATTTGTACATGAATCAATGCATTCCTAAAAGCTTCGATTTTAAACCTCCTGGTCCGCCATGGAGCACTAAATATTTGACCCAAGCTAAAAATAAGAAAAACAAGTTGTACAAAAGGTATAAAAAGTCTGGTTTGTCTGTTGACTATGCCAATTATTCTGTTAGTCGTGCTCAATACAATGCAATTAATCAATCATGTTACTCTGCATACTTAAACAAAATTCGTAACAATTTTAAGTCGAATCCAAGATCTTTCTATAAGTTTGTTAACTCCAAAAAAAGATCAATAGCATTTCCATCCGTTATGAAGTATGAAAATCTTGATTCTGATGATGAGCTGAAGATAAGTAATTTCTATAAGTTTGTTAACTCCAAAAAAAGATCAATGGCATTTCCATCCGTTATGAAGTATCAAAATCTTGATTCTGATGATGAGCTGAAGATAAGTAATTTGTTTGCGGATTTCTTTTCCACCACATATTCTAATGAAAATTTACCTGAATCCAACTCTTATCAACTATCAGAGGTGCCGTATCCAGCTGCGAGTATATCAATTCCATTTCTTGATGGATCAACAGTTTTTAACAGTTTAAAAAAGCTTAAATTTTCATATAAATATGGTCCGGATGGTATTCCGAGTTGCGTTCTTAACAAATGTGCCATGGCACTGGTAAAACCTCTCACAATAATTTTCAACATATCATTGAAGTATGGTTATTTTCCTAAAATATGGAAGGATTCTTTTATTAATCCATTATTCAAATCTGGTTGCAGAAATAATGTTGCAAACTACAGAGGTATTGCTAAACTTAGCGCTATACCTAAACTTTTTGAAAAAATTGTTACTGATCACCTTTCCCATCAAGTATCATCTGTACTGGATCCTGCTCAGCATGGTTTTCGAAAGGGTTGTTCAACGGTTACTAATCTTTTGGAGTTAACAACATTAGTCAATCGAGAATTTGTTCAACGTAAAGAAACGGATGCTATTTGCTTTAGTAAAGCGTTCGATAAAGTCAATCATAAACTTCCAATAAAAAACTTGATCTTATGGGATTTACGGACAATTGCCTTATGTGGATTAATTCATACCTCTCAAACAGAACTCAAAACGTTCGTTTTAAAACGCATACTTCCAAAGGAATTTCGGTTACATCCGGCGTGCCGCAAGGGAGCCATCTGGGTCCTTTGTTATTTTCCCTGTTTATTAATGATCTACCGAAAATCATTAAACACTCAAAAACACGCGACGTAAGATTTTTCGCACATTAAATAATTAAAGTTTTGTGTTTATGTACTTTATGTTACAGTTTTTAATGTCTGTAAGGATCTTGAATCCATAGACTCAAAAAAATAAAAAAAAACAAAAAAAGACAGACTACATACATATTTGCATAAGCTAAAATCAACGTCGGGGTATACTGCTGACATCCTCACAATCTGCTCGGAAGATCTGCTGGAGAAGTACAATGAGGAAGGTAGATGATAAAAATATGCTTCCGGGAAGCTTATGTGAGTTGATAATCATCCTCGAGGTATATACATACAAAAAAATAATTATAAAATATTTTATAACTTATATATTTCTTCATATTTCAGATGCTTTACAGTAGCAGGGAGCGATTGAATTTCAAAAAAGCCTACGAATGGCAGTAGAGCGAATTGAAAGTAGAGCGAATAAAAATATTTAAATATGTAAAATTATATATTAAATAAATATTTATAAACTAATTGTAAAATGTATTTCAATAAATATAAAAATATTGAACCTGTTTCTGCACAATTTTGCTTAGTCAGCTGTGAGGGGTATATTTATCTAGTTTGTGTAGTCATCGTTAGAGTTGTGTAGTTTGCGAACGAACTAGTTCAATTGAACTATTCGCTCAATTGAACTAGATGAAACGCTCTTTGTACTGAGCTCTTTTAGCTCAGTTATCTAGTTCAATTGAACTATTCGCTCTTTTGAACTAGATGAAACGCTTTTTGTACTGAGCTCTTTTAGCTCAGTTACTGAGCGCTTTTTGTAGTTCATTGTTCAAATTTTTGTTTTATGACATTCAGCTTTTGTTTATGTCTATCGTACTGACCAAGTCAAATTCATTTATCGGCGAGAAGAAAACAAACTTTTTAATAAACTTTTTTTTTCTTCTAGCAAACTTTTTGCAGAGTTGCTTAAAAAGTACTATTTCTGGGAAAAAAATGGAAACAAGCTTTTGCAAAAATATTGCAATTTTCAAAACGCTAGTAACTCATAATTTTTTGAGGAATTAACAAAACATAAACTTATATTAAAAGTCTCGCCCCTATAGAACCTAATTTTGCGACTGTCACTTAAATCAATTAAGCTTTAAGGGTGCTTTATAGAAGATAGTTTTTCGAAAATAAAAAAAGTTTGTTGCCTATAACTCCTAAACTATTCGTGGTACCATATAGCGACCTATACAAAACGATAGATATTAAAACCACAATTCAGAATTGGTATAGATCGTTTTCTGAAATACTAGCATTCAAAAGTTATTAGGCAACAAACTTTGGTAAAGTAAAAAAATCGCGAAAATTAGGAAAAAAAAGTTTGTTGTTTATAACTCCTAAAATATTCATGGCACCATATAGCGACCTATACCAAACGATAGATATTAAAACCACAATTCAGAATTGGTATAGACCGTTTTCTGAAATACTAGCATTCAAAATTTATTAGGCAACAAACTTTGGTAAAGTAAAAAAAATCGCGAAAATTAGGTAAAAGGATTGTTGCTTATAACTCCTAAACTATTCGTGGTACCATATAGCGACCTATACCAAACGATAGATATTAAAACCACAATTAAGAATTGGTATAGATCGTTTTCTGAAATACTAGCATTCAAAAGTTATTAGGCAACAAACTTTGGTAAAGTGAAAAAAATCGCGTAAATTAGGTAAAAGGTTTGTTGCTTATAACTCCTAAACTATTCGTGGTACCATATAGCGACCTATACCAAACGATAGATATTAAAACCACAATTCAGAATTGGTATAAATCATTTACTGAAATACTAGCAATAGAAAGTTATTAAGCAACAAACTTTGGTAAAGTGAAAAAAAATCGCGAAAATAATGTCGGTAATAGTGTTCCTACCGCTTAAAGCAAGAAAGGTAAAAGCAGTGCCAACATTGTAATGAGTAGATAATTAAAGAATGTAAACAATGAAAATGAAAAAATATTGCACTTTTTAACGCAATCACATAACATGGTGGTGAAAAGTTTCGTTACATTCCACGGTCTAACTATCGGTCTGGCATCATAATCAGCATTTAGAAAAACATGCGAACAAACAAAACAAATCCAAACAAAACAGAATCCAGCAACGTGTTATCACACTCTTCGGTATCTCAAATAGATTTGTTTAGTACTTTGGTGTTTGACACAAAATAGAGCGAAACTTTTATAAAGTGTGGTGGTCTGAAACATTTCTACGATATTTTTATATCTGGCAAATTGCAGCAAAGCACTTATCCCAAAGAGCTGCTCAATGAATGGCGTCACGATTGTTTGGCCAGTTTGTTACGTATTCTTTGGCTTTTCGGTTTCGAAGAGGACTTTCATGAAGATATGTTAGTGTCTATATCGAAACCTAAAGATTTTATGCTGGAAATGATGTCAGTTGATGATTGCTTAAAGCGTATATCGGCTATATTAAATGATGAGGCTTATTCGAATTAATTGGCTACCACCTCTGCCTATCAATTTAGGTGCAACCTGTTATATGGCTTCCTGCATACAGCATCTTAATAATGGGTGATTTTTTTGAGGTTAGGATTTTCATGCATTAGTATTTGAGAGATCACGTGAGATTTCAGACATGGTGCCAAAGAGAAAGATGCTCAGTATGCTTTGACATTTCATCATGAATAGACTTACTAACGAGCAACACTTGCAAATCATTGAATTTTATTACCAAAATCAGTGTTCGGTTCGAAATGTTCAAATGTGACAAATTTTGTTCAGCGATGAGGCTCATTTCTGGTTGAATGGCTACGTAAATAAGCAAAATTGCCGCATTTGGAGTGAAGAGCAACCAGAAGCCGTTCAAGAACTGCCCATGCATCCCGAAAAATGCACTGTTTGGTGTGGTTTGTACGCTGGTGGAATCATTGGACCGTATTTTTTCAAAGATGCTGTTGGACGCAACGTTACGGTGAATGGCGATCGCTATCGTTCGATGCTAACAAACTTTTTGTTGCCAAAAATGGAACAACTGAACTTGGTTGACATGTGGTTTCAACAAGATGGCGCTACATGCCACACAGCTCGCGATTCTATGGCCATTTTGAGGGAAAACTTCGGAGAACAATTCATCTCAAGAAATGGACCGGTAAGTTGGCCACCAAGATCATGCGATTTGACGCCTTTAGACTATTTTTTGTGGGGCTACGTCAAGTCTAAAGTCTACAGAAATAAGCCAGCAACTATTCCAGCTTTGGAAGACAACATTTCCGAAGAAATTCGGGCTATTCCGGCCGAAATGCTCGAAAAAGTTGCCCAAAATTGGACTTTCCGAATGGACCACCTAAGACGCAGCCGCGGTCAACATTTAAATGAAATTATCTTCAAAAAGTAAATGTCATGGACCAATCTAACGTTTCAAATAAAGAACCGATGAGATTTTGCAAATTTTATGCGTTTTTTTTTTAAAAAAAGTTCTCAAGCTCTTAAAAAATCACTCTTTATGATGCCTCAAGCCAGAGCAGCTGTTTTGCATATACCTCCAAACAAAGCTCAGAAACATGCACCAACTCTTGGAATTACAACGAATGTTGGCTTATCTCTTGGAATCCGAACGTAAAGCGTACAATCCACATTCCTTTTGCAGAGTCTATCAAATGGATCATCACCCTTTAAATATGGGAGAACAAAAAGACATGGCTGAGTTTTTTATAGATCTAGTATCGAAACTGGAAGAAATGACTCCAGATCTTAAAGAATTAGTTAAACGTTTATTCTGTGGCACTCTAAGCAACAATGGGGTATCACTGGACTGTGATCATGTTTCTCGTACGGCTGAAGAATTCTATACAGTTCGTTGCCAAGTGGCTGATATGCGCAATATACAAGAATCTTTGGACGAAGTTACCGTCAAGGATACTTTAGAGGGCGATAATATGTACACATGTTCGCAATGTGGCAAAAAAGTTAGAGCTGAAAAGAGAGCTTGTTTTAAAAAGTTACCACATTCAACATGGTAACTATGCTCAAAGAAAAAGTAAATACTTATTTTTCCTTTCCCATGCGTTTAAGTATGTCAGATTATGTGGAAAAGACATTAATGCTGCATCAGTACAAAGGTAATTTTTTTGTTTTTCTAAGCAACAATTCGACTTCCGTGTTGATTAATCTTTAAATATGTACATTTTTAGAGGATCGCGAAAAGCGTAAAATGGAACGTGATAAAGACGTTGACGATTTGGAGGATGATTTAGAAGAGTGTTTAGAGTAAGTACTAAAGCAAAGATACTAATTCTTAGATTATAATATATGATTTTCTGTATCAGATATGAATTGGTGGGTGTTACGGTTCACACTGGTACCGCAGACGGTGGTCACTATTACAGTTTTATTAAAGAACGAAATAAATCTGCCATGCAACATGACAGATGGTTTTTATTTAACGATGCCGAGGTCAAACCATTCGACCCTTCACAAATAGCAGCCGAATGTTTTAGTGGCGAAATGACGGTTCGCGCTAAATAAGCAAATTAAATAAAAATTTCTAATTCTTTATTCTTAAAAAAAAACAATTTCAGAGCAAAACCTATGATTCTGTGACAGAAAACTATTTGGACTTTAGTTTTGAAAAGACTATGTCCAAGGCACATTATCACTATGATCATCAACATAGTGATAATGTGTCTGGAGGAGTAAATGACAAAGAAAATAATCCCGTTAAAATGGGTAAAAAATATAAAAGGTCAGAAGGATGTTATTCACGTATATGTGTCTATTTCTTAAACTGTAGGAGGCATACACAAAAAATTTACAAACTGTAATAAAACCGTAGTTCGCTTTATAAACAAGTCTAAAAAATAAACCTAAAAATTAAAGGGTGTTCCGATAGTGGTGTTATTTGCATTTATAAGGTCTAAGTTTTGAACCATAATAGGTAGAATCTTGAAATTTTCACAGAAGGTTATATCTGTGGCCGCTATAGCAACAAATATTAAAATTTATAGGGTGTTCCAATATAGAGGTGTTATTCTCAAATATGTGCTTATTTCTTGAACTGTAGGAGGAATTCACTAAAAATATGCAAGCACTAAATTAAAATTAGTTCGCTATATAACCGAGTATAAAAAAATAAACCTAAAAATTAAAGTGTGTTCCGATAGTAGTGCGATTTGCATGTATAAGGCCTAAGTTTTCAACCATAATAGGTAGACTCTTGAAATTTTCACAGAAGTGGTATAACTGTGGCCGCTATATCAACAAATATTAAAACTTATAGGGTGTTCCAATAAAGAGGTGTTATACACGAATGTGTGTTTATTTCTTGAACTATAGGAGGCATACACTAAAAATTTACAAACAGTAATTAACACTTAGTTCGTTTTATAAACAAGTCTAATAAAATAAACCTAAAAATTATAGGGTGTTCCGATAGTGGCGTGATTTGCATGTATAAGGCCTAAGTTTTCAACCATAATACGTACACTCTTGATATTTTCAGAGAAGGTGTATACCTGTGGCAGCTATTGCATCAAATACTACAACTTATAGGGTGTTCCGAAAGTGATGTGTTAATTACGATTATGTCTGTATTTCATGAGATGAAAAAACTAACAACTTGAATTTTTAAAGTTGTACTAAATATAGTATGGAACCCTACAGTGTGAGTCTAACTCGCACTTGACAGATTTTTTAACTATTTAAAACATAGAATGGTATAAAGTAATGGTCAAAAAATACAAATATTGATCCCAGTTGTAACACAATTCTGTGGATTATCAAGTACTACTCGTTATAAGCAACAAACCTTTTACCTAATTTTCGAGATTTTTTTTACTTTACCAAAGTTTGTTGCCTAATAACTTTTGAATGCTAGTATTTCAGAAAACGATCTATACCAATTCTGAATTGTGGTTTTAATATCTATCGTTTGGTATAGGTCGCTATATGGTACCACGAATAGTTTAGGAGTTATAAGTACCAAACTTTTTCTATTAGTGAAAAAATCATCTACGTATAATTCATTTAAACGAAAAATAATTTTTGTGACATTTATAAAATCAGATTCTAGAAGTCCAAAGCTTTGTTATTCAATAATTTTTTTTTTTTAAATAGAGGGTAAAATCATGATATGTGATTGCGTTAAAAAGTGCAATATTTTTTCATTTTCATTGTTTACATTCTTTAATTATCTACTCATTACAATGTTGGCACTGCTTTTACCTTTCTTGCTTTAAGCGGTAGGAACACTATTACCGACATTATTTTCGCGATTTTTTTTTCACTTTACCAAAGTTTGTTGCTTAATAACTTTTTATTGCTAGTATTTCAGAAAATGATCTATACCAATTCTGAATTGTGGTTTTAATATCTATCGTTTGGTATAGGTCGCTATATGGTACCACGAATAGTTTAGGAGTTATAAGCAACAAACCTTTTACCTAATTTTCGCGATTTTTTTTACTTTACCAAAGTATGTTGCCTAATAACTTTTGAATGCTAGTATTTCAGAAAACGATCTCTACCAATTCTTAATTGTGGTTTTAATATCTATCGTTTGGTATAGGTCGCTATATGGTACCACGAATAGTTTAGGAGTTATAAGCAACAAACCTTTTACCTAATTTTCGCGATTTTTTTTCCCTTTACCAAAGTTTGTTGCTTAATAAATTTTTATTGCTAGTATTTCAGAAAATTATCTATATCAATTCTGAATTGTGATTTTAATATCTATCGTTTGGTGTAGGTCGCTATATGGTACCACGAATAGTTTAGGAGTTATAAGCAACAAGCCTTTTACCTAATTTTCGCGGTTTTTTTCACTTGACCAAAGTTTGTTGCCTAATAACTTTTGAATGCTAGTATTTCAGAAAACGGTCTATACCAATTGTGAATTGTGGTTTTAATATCTATCGCTTGGTATAGGTCGCTATATGGTACCACGAATAGTTTAGGAGTTATAAGCAACAAACCTTTTACCTAATTTTCGCGATTTTTTTTCACTTTACCAAAGTTTGTTGCCTAATAACTTTTGAATGCTAGTATTTCAGAAAACGATCTATACCAATTCTGAATTGTAGTTTTAATATCTATCGTTTGGTATAGGTCGCTATATGGTACCACGAATAGTTTAGGAGTTATAAGTAACAAACTTTTTTTCCTAATTTTCGCGATTTTTTTCACTTTACCAAAGTTTGTTGCTTAATAACTTTTGAATGCTATTATTTCAGAAAACGACCTATACCAATTCTGAATTGTGGTTTTAATATCTATCGTTTGGTATAGGTCGCTATATGGTACTACGAATAGTTTAGGAGTAAACTATAAAACTATCTTCTGTAAAGCACCCTTAAACCTTAATTGATTTAAGTGACAGTCGCAAAATTAG
The DNA here is from genome assembly GCA_949628195.1 of Phasia obesa. Classification (NCBI taxonomy): domain Eukaryota; kingdom Metazoa; phylum Arthropoda; class Insecta; order Diptera; family Tachinidae; genus Phasia; species Phasia obesa. The sequence continues at coordinate 65,692,343 of OX451219.1, forward strand.
GTTCTATAGTGGCGAGGCTTTTAAGATCAGCTTATGTTTTGTTAATTCCTCAAAAAATTATGAGTTACTAGCGTTTTGAAAACTGCAATATTTTTGCAAAAACTTGTTTTCATTTTTTTTCCCAGAAATAGTACTTTTTAAGCAACTCTGCAAAAAGTTTGCTAGAAGAAAAAAAAAGTTTGTTAAAAAGTTTGTTTTCTTCTCGCCGATTGTTGGAAACCCAGAGTTTGTTTTTTTCTCATGCGTAATTCATTTTGTGTTGATACATGTAAGTATGTATATAAACTCTGAAGTTTTTTTTTATAATAATCTTATGTGCGATTTCTGTATTAAATTTGTATAAAAAGCACTAAATTTTTTGAGTAATTCCTACACAAATTTTTTATGTATCTTATGTTTTTATATTTAAGTTTATTAGGCTCAAATTCATAAAAAAATATGTTCAGTTTATAAAAGGTTTAATAAACAAATTTTGTATGGAAATTTGTTTTATGTAATTTTTATAAATCAAAAAAATTTTTTATGAATAAGGCCCTTAGTGTTGATATTATTTACTTTTTAATTATAGTTGTAATTATTCGACCTTTCAATTTTAAATAAATATGATTTTTCGAGCTCAAGGCCAGTGTTTTTTTATTAAATAAATCTTCCTTTATTTATTTCCAATATTTCGATCTTCATTGAAGATCATCATCAGGGAGTTAAAGTGGATTTTATAACAAAAAACTTAAAAAATATTGATGCTGCTTAATCGTCATTTAAATATTGACGATTAAGTGCAATATTAAATGACTGAGCTGAAAAGAGCGCTCACTTTAAAGAGCTAATAAACCCAACTCTAGTCATCGTTGATTAATTTTTACATCATAGTTGATTAGTAAACAGCAGTAGAGTGAGCAGTACAAATATATGCTCATTAGTCCAAAGAGTTAATAAGTTCGAGATAGATGCAAAATCACACGTACACAAATTTTTCCCTCATTTTTGTAACATGCCCTTAAAAACGTAATGGTTGCTCTGTTCTACGCAATGAGAAATAATTTCTCATCAGTGACACTCAAATGATTGCTCAATTGATGGTCACTGTTCTTGTAGGGTAGGTACAAGGCGAATTCATACCAGGTGTGAGCAGTAGGACAATAACTACAACAAAACAACAACTTTGACATTAGATTAGCAGATATGAACCGATGTATTTTTTGACAAGACATTAGCAAAAAAACGAGAGACAAAAAAATAAGCTGGGCTATCGACTCCATCTGGTATGAGTTCGCCTTGGGTAGGTATCAAGGCAGTGTTGCTAAAACGGCGGTTTTCCCGTCAGAACTTGTGGTTTTTTGCTATTAGAAGTGGGAACTTTTGTGGGCTTTTTAGCTGTTTATATAGTGGTTTTCTAGCGTTTTTAAGCTTTATAAAATCGATATTTTAGGCATAAAATATCCGGAATAAGTTTTTGTTATAATGTAATCTGAACTCAGTAGTTTTAACCTCTTAAGCCTAGTTTTTGGTAAACACTAATATAATACAATATAAACAAATTTGTATTTTATATACTTATTTTGTGTGTTTATATATTTACCAGCTGTTCCCACCTCTTCATCATTGTTGTTTGAAAGTAGTCCACATATAAATATAGATAATGATTAAATCTGCTAAAAAACTTGATATATGGACAAAAATTTAGAAAAGAATTGAAAACTAACCCAAAATTAAGGGATTGGGAAAGTGAGTAAGTTGATGTAAATATTAATGGCACTGCAAATTTTCAAGCTTAATTGCACACGCTGCAGTAAAGGAACATCATGCTTCAAAAAATATTTTTTAAATGTTCTAAAGTACAAAAGTATGAAGCTTCTTTACCTTTATATTTTTATAGTTATAGATCAAATTATCTAAATTTTTAACTACAGATGCTCATGTAGTATGTATTTCAACTAATTTTAAAATTTGTCTTCAAACTTTTACACGCTGTCTTGACGAGCCACTGATTTGTTCAACTATTGAAGAAATTCATGTGCGCACATGAAAACCTGTCGTGAAGACCGTAGTTGACGATGTTATTTTCTTGTTCAAACAGCATTGTTCGCTCAACGATGTCTGCCATCTATTGTTGTTTTTAGGTACGCCATCTATTGATCCGCCGTGCAAATCCTATTTGCTGTGCTATAAGCATTCAAACAACATTGACGACAAACATAAAATTATGTTTAGTCAGAACTTGCACATCCGTCTTCTCCACACAGAAAAAAGTTAACAAGTTATTGTTCCTTATTCTACCGACGCTTTGTTCATGAGCAAACAAATCAATGGCTCGTCAAGACGTAGTGTTAAAAAACAAATTTTTTTATTTAGCGGTTTATGTCAGCGTTTTTTTCGTACGAGTTAGCGGTTTCTAGCGTGTTTTTTAATAGTTTTGGCAACACTGTATCATGGTATTATTCAAATTTTAAATTTTTTATAAATATCACAGAATATAAAACCAAAGAGAAACCATAGAACTCGACCTTTTCTGACTTACTCAGAAAATGTGTTTTCAGTAAAATGTGCTGCTAAAATGATAAGATGACAAACAACAAGATAAGAAAAACTGAGAGTAATAGTAAAGACGCTGTACATCTCAACGGTTCTGATTTAAGTAATGCTGGAATAGATAGAAGGAATTGGATAAATTCTACAGACAATGAATATTTAACGAAAAATATGAATGCTTCGAAATATATACATGAAATTACTGAAGATGCAGACGATGTCAATAACGATAGTACTACAAGCACATCGTTTAGCTTAGAAGAGTGTATGAATGAATTTCGGGCACGAAGAATCCGGCGTACATCTCTATCTCAACATCGCAAAGACTTATATAAAAATGACGATAGCAGCAGAAATGGTCAAGGAACTGCTGAACTGGATTTAATTAAACAAAATCTGTGCAACAAAGAGCAGGAGCGTAAATGCAAACCATGTCAAAATGGATTCTGTTATTGCTTTACCAGTGATAGCGGAGATGGTAGCGGCAATTTAGTTGGATTGTATTCATTAGCAGGTATAACACCAAGAAATACACGCCGACGTAATCGTTCAGAATGTATCCAGGTATGTTTTTAAATATTATCGATATTTCATAGTAACTTTTTAGTTTTACATTTATTAGTTGTCAAATTCTGGAATTACGAAAAGCTCACTATCTAGAAAAGAAAGTAAGAAAGTTGGTAAAACCACTTGCTTAAAAAGTGCAACAAAATCAACAAAAAGATTAAAAGTAATAAATAGTCTTGAAACGAGTACAAGAGACGCTCCTTTTATACATATTATACAAGAACTTCGTGACAATTGTGTAATATCTAAAGTAAACGTAAATCAACATAAGATACAATCATTTGTTAATAATGCAAGGGACTATAAAATAACTGCACATAATACACCCAAAAAAGCTGCCTTTAAAAATCAAGAAAGAGTATATAAATCTACTTACTTGCAGAGTAAGTCATCTGACACTCGTGCGCCTGAAGAATACTCTCCCACGGCACCAGTCTTAGAAAATTCTTTAGATTCAGAAATTATGAATGCCATGTCGCCTTTAGATGATAATAGAAAGTGCTATGATTGCTCCAAACAACGTCGTAAATCGGGGGGGCAATTATTGCAGAAAAGATTATCCCTATCGAAATTAAACTATAAGCCAAAAGATACAAATCAGGCCCCGCGAAAGCCGCCAAGAACTCTTACTTACAATGATGAATATTGTATGTCATCTAGCTCAACTTCTTCAGTGCGTAAAGCAGAAAAAGTGATTGATATTTTTTTATCCAAAAATGGTGTTAAAGAATCCTTTGTTGAAATAGCTAACAAATTAAAGAAAAATGCCGAACATCAAGAAAATATACAAAAGATTGAAAGTGCTAATAAAAAAACACACCCTCTGAGTAAGTTCTAATACTAAGAATAATTAAATTAAGAATATTTGAATTATTTTTCGAACTATTTTATTAACATACAAATTAATTTTTAGTCAAGCTTAAGTTCGGTTTTAATTCTTTCTAAGTGGATAACGATGTTCCATGCCTACACGTCTTTTCTGAGAACTTTTTATCAATTAATGCTCAAAATTGTGGGAATCTTACAACTTTAAATGACTTATCAGCTCATTGTAAATTAATTAACAATATAAAATCTTGTGGTTTGGATAAAATTTCTAGTTTTGTTATAAAACAACTCCCTGTAAAGGCATTAGAATACCTCTTGATTATTTTCAGTAACTGTTTAAATAATTCATATTTTCCAGCTTCATGGAAAATTTCAAACATTGTTCCTGTACAAAAGAAAGCAAATAATACTGATATCAGTAATCTGCGGCGAATTTCATTACTTTCAAATTTAGGGCAACTTTTCGAGAAAATAATAAGGGTGAAAATGGACATAACGTTAAATGAAATATATATCCCAGATCTCCAATTTGGCTTCAAAAAAGTACATTCTACTGTTGATGCTCTACTTAAATTCCAAAACGATGTGGTCTCTAATCTTCGTAGACTTTTTTGTACAGTAGCAATTTCATTAGATGTTAAAAAGGCTTTCGATAATGCTTTTCACAAGGGTATTCTTTTCAAGATGATTGAAATTGGACTTCAACTATTCAAAGCTTTTTCTCTGAAAGATCATTTTGTGTTCAATTTAATAATAAATTATCTGATTTTGGGAATATTAGCTGTGGTGTACCCCAAGGTTCAATTTTGGCGCCACACCTTTACAACATTTTTATGTATTCCTTCCCTCACATTATTTCAAACTCTACTGGTCTGCTTTATCCGATGACTCTCTCCTCTATTATCATAGTGAATCTCCTAGTGTTGCTTTAAGACAAGTTTCTAACCATCTTCAACTTGTAAAGCAATTTTATGATGAATGGGGAATCAAAATAAATGCTTCTAAGAGTAAAGCAATTTGTATCAGCAATGCATCGGGGAAATGTAAAAATTTTGTTGTTCCAGAAAGTAAAAGGTTAAATCTTTTTCTATATAGTGTTGAGATCCCTTTTATTGATAACCTAAAATATCTGTTTAAATTTAATAGAAACGCCAGGATTTTTTAAACAAATCATTTAAGATAATGGGTGCATTTTCAAAAGTGATGTATAACAAAAACTTACCCAGCAAAACTAAGCTTCTTTTATATAAAACCAGTATAAGACCAGTTTTCTTATACGGTTTAGCTATTTGGTTTAGTATTTCACCTACTGATATGAAAGAAATAAAAATATTTGAAAGGAAAATCTTGAGATGTTGTATTCAAAAAAATTTCGTCATTAAATAGACGGTAATCAAACTCGTATATTTATTCCCATTCAAAAATAACTCCAAACTACGCCTGGCACTCACAGAGGTTAGTACCTTTTTGGGAATTTTGTGTTTCATTTAATTTTTTACATTTTTTTTATTTTTTTTTATTATTGTAAGTTAGATGTAAGTGTATTTTAAGAGTCCTCCTCTTTAGATAAGTTAGCCTCGGGAGCAAGGGCATATTAACTTTTGTACTAAACTTCTTTAGTTTATTCTTCTTATTTTAATGGTTAAGCAAGATGCTGTAGTAAATTTATTGTTTTTAAGATAATACATTATAGTCTTATGTAATCCTTTTTATTTTTTAATTTAAAATTTTACTTAGCATTGACTTAAACCTTTTAATTTAACATAGCTCTGTTAAATAGTTAACATAGCTCTGTTAATTGAATAAAAATTTGGTTTATGCATCAAAACTGAAATTGTTATGAAAACAACGCATCATGAGAAATAAAAAATAATGTTATTTGTTTGAAGATTATCTTTTTATTGTTGCCGATACTCGGAATTTTAAATATTTAAAGTTCTAACTACATTTTTCAACAAACATTTTTGAAATTTCGAAAAGGACTTTGGTCCTTTTTACCAAAACTATAGAAGATGGGCGAAAAGTTTAAAAAGGAGGGGACATCTAGTTGCATCCAATTAAATGTCCAAAAGTCAAAACCCTTAACAGTGTGTTTTTTCAGAAATTAAAGCGATATTAAAAAAATCCCTTTTTTGAAATTTTAAAAAGGACTTTGGTCCTTTTTTTTCTAAAACTATAGAAGATGGGCGAAAAATTTAAAAAGGATGGGACACATAGTTGCATCCAATTAAATGTCCAATAGTCAAAACCCTTAACAGTGTGTTTTTTCAGAAATTATAGTAATTTAAAAAAAAGCACTTTTTTGAAATTTTTAAAAAAAACTTTGGTCCTTTTTTTCAAAACTATAGACGATGGGCGAAAAAATATAAAAAGGAGGGGACACCTAGTTGCATCCAATTAAATGTCCAAAAGTCAAAACCCTTAACAGTGTGTTTTTTTCAGAAATTAAAGCGATATTAAAAAAATCCCTTTTTTGAAATTTTAAAAAGGACTTTGGTCCTTTTTTTTCTAAAACTATAGAAGATGGGCGAAAAATTTAAAAAGGATGGGACACCTAGTTGCATCCAATTAAATGTCCAATAGTCAAAACCCTTAACAGTGTGTTTTTTTCAGAAATTATAGTAATTTTAAAAAAAGCACTTTTCTGAAATTTAAAAAAAAAACTTTGGTCCTTTTTTTCAAAACTATAGAAGATGGGCGAAAAATATAAAAAGGAGGGGACACCTAGTTGCATCCAATTAAATGTCCAACAGTCAAAACCCTTAACAGTGTGTTTTTTCAGCAATTATAGCGATATTAAAAAAAAGTGCTTTTTTGAAATTTTAAAAAGGACTGTTTTTTTTCAAAAACGATAGAAGATGGGCGAAAATTTTAAAGTGGAGGGCACACCTAGATGAAACTTTAATGGTTTTCGGTTACAATATCTAACTACATATAGAAATATTAATAAACAGATCCTACTGTATGTCCCTATCAGAGCTATAACCAAATGATTGTTTTACTAATGGAGCTGCGGATCATTTAGAAATTAACTGTCATTTTTGATTGTAACTATTTTACTCAAAATTTAAACTGAATTAAAATATAATAAATTCATCATAAATGAAAAATTCTGAAG